>JARYZH020000274.1:0-435889 GCA_030021035.2 Notholithocarpus densiflorus | reverse complement strand
ATTATTATATTAACCACAAATATTTCATATTTTATTATCTAAATTGGTTCATGATATAAACTATCACAAAAAGCCCAAAAAACTCATTTTTATTCTCATTATTTAGCTAAGCCCAAAATCGGCCCTACAAGCCCAAGACACACATCCCATTTTATTTAAAGTCCAAGAATACTTATACTTGGCAATATTTGAAAAGCCTATGATTTAAGTCCATGGCAAAACAATTTTATCAATGGAATTTAAATCCATAATCAAAGCTCATGGTTTAAAATCACGGCAATTTTATCAATGGAATTCAAATCCATGATTTAAACCCATGGCAATTTATTTATCAAAAGCTCAGTTCTCACAAGTGATATAAAAAAAGCCCAATTCTCATTAGCAACATCAAAAGCCCAATTCTCATTGGCAATATCAAAGCTCAATTCTTATTGGCAATATTTAAAACCCAATTCTCATTGGCAACATCAAAAACCCAATTCTCATTGGCAATATCATAGCCCAATTCTCAATGGCAATATCAAAGCCCAATTATCAATGGCAGTATTAAAAGCCCAATTCACATTAGCAATATCAAAACCTCAATTCTCATTGGCAACATTAAAAACCCAATTTACGTTGACACTATTAAAAGCCCAAGCTAATTACTTGGAACTATTTTATCAAAAGCCCAAGGTTATTAATACTTGGCAAAATATTATATCATAAGTATTTTTCTTAAAAGCCCCATGATGAAAAATGTTTTTAAGTTCTTAAACATTACTATATATTATAAGCCTAGGGAATCTATGGCAATTATCTATTCTCAAAACCCATGACAATTATCTTATAAAAGCCCATGGAAAGTTATGTTTATTTATCTTAAAACCATGACATTTATTTATTTCATACCATATTATAAAACCATGGAATTTATATAATAAGAACCCATGGTCACTATTTATCTTATATCACAACATATTATTCACAAGAAACATTGGAGGTTACTATTTAAGAGCCCCAAAGAAAATACCATTTACAAAATAATCCATGGCAAAAATTATGAGAAATTATACAAATTGTTATTAATAACCAAAAACCTATCATAAATATTTATTAAAGCTCATGAATACATTTCATTTTAACTAACAACTAAAGCCCATGTGGAATAAAAATTCATGGCAATATATAGTAGTTTTGTTCATTTTGTAGGGCTCACAATGAGAAAGCAAAAGGATAGGCCCAAGTGGAGAGAACCACCAAGTCAAAGGCCCACGAAAGTACTCAGCCCTCATGGCCAAGCCCAACATAAAGTCTCAGCCAAAATAGCCCATATATGCAAACTTACCAAGCTGGAGAACTCCATTCAGTTCTACCTTCCACTGGAGATCACCTCAAGAAGCAACCCCAAACCAAATTAGGAGTTGTCCACTTGTCCCATCAGCCTTTCTACCACTACCATTTCTGATGTGAACAATACTAAGGGGCTGGGCTGACACCAAAAAGCTGAAATGCAATAAATGCCATTCTTCCTTCCTAAGTTTCAATTACTGCTGGAGGAAGCCATGACCAAATCATTCAAACTTCAGCAAACTAGTTTCTTTAGTACTAAAAATGTCTAAAACTAATTCATGAACCAAACTCATGAATTCCTAAAGGGGAAATAGAGGGAAATGTGGTTTAGAGGGCATAAAAAGATCTCTAGCAGAGCTCCCTAAAGGAGGCTAAAAGCTTGACACCTGGCTTGGGGTGATAGCTCCTACTCCTTAAAGCTCAAATCTTAGTTGCAGCACCAAGATTCTACCATAATACCTGTCTTAATCCCATTGGCTGAAGCCAACCTTAGAAATCTCAACATTTAATGCAAGATTACCCAAATATTCACCCATGTATGATATTGCCCAAAGAAGTAAGGCAGCCCAAAAGCAAATCACACCATTTTTGGCCAAATCCTAGGTTAGATACTTTGAATTTCAGCTCCATCTGACATTACCCAAAGGAGACAAGCACTCAAAAAGAAGTTCATACCATTTTTGGCCAAATCTCATGATGGATATTCTGAAAATTCTCTTGCTAATCAGACCCAACGTTTTTGACTTTTGCTAATTACTCCTTAAGCTTCACTATAAAAGGAAAGCATCATCTACTCAACAAGGGGGATGAAATCGTCTCAAAGTCTCCATCAATCTTGCTATTTTCAACTCTTGATTCAGAAATAAGTTCCTTTTTTAGTTCATAAATGACCATACCCATCAACTCACAAATATTCTTTCCCTTTTTTTAACAAAACCCAGCACCATAAAGGTCTCATGATTAGCTAAAATTAGTCTCTCTCCACCATGGCCAAAAATAACCAAGTTCCTTCACCATTTTATTCCCACATCACCATATACTTGCCCCCCCCCCCCCCCCCCACTCATATAATAGTAGTTTCCATCATTTACCATACATCCTTCCACATATTCCAACATGGGCATAAGAATCTTGGTTAAATATTTGTTGCACTAAGCTGGAGGTCTTTCTCTCCCTTCATTCCATCCTATTTTTTCCTCTTTTACTTGTAATTATAAAGTCTTTAATCCTTTTTTATTGCTATTATAATGAAGGTCATAATTTCTTGAATACTATGGGAGTTTTCCCTTATATTGACTTAATAATAATGAGGAAAATATATGATTCTTATCATGTAAACACATTTATTAATTAATCAGAAGTTACCGCTGGAAGTTTGTTATATTCACTACTGGACCATTTTCCTCCTATGTACTTGTTATAAGAGGCCCACTTTTATATTAACCGACTATGGAGGAAATGCATAATTTTTACTATGCAAATATATTTATTAATTTTCCAAACATCTACCACTAGACATTTTTTCTTATTTACCTCTGGACTATTATTTAAGCACTTATTGTGGAGGGCCATCTTTTGTGCTAACTTATCTTTGTAGGAGGTATTTTTGGGGCCTTATTATAATAATTGTTGGATGCAACCCGGACCTTGAGCAAAATGGGTCTTTCACACTTCACCGATAGCCTTTGGGCCATATTCCAAGCCTAAAGTCGAATCTCCGTCTTGACTACCCAAATATCATATTGGCAACAAATAAAAAATGCCCCCCAACATTCTGGCAACTCCACTGGGGAGTCAACCGTGAATGAAGAATCACCATGCCTCCTAAGTTGCGAAACATCCAACATTATGGAACTTAAAATATCAGCCATCTAGTAGTACAAAGTTAGCATTCCACAGCTGCACTTGATGCCAAATTTCAGAAGTAGTAGCCTCCACTGCCTTGCTGCACCAGATGCTGATCTCCAGTAGTATTAGTCTGCACTATCCAGCCGTACTTGATGTTGAGCTCTAGCAGCAACAATCGTGCACCTTGCCATACTTGATGCTGAACTCCAGCAGTAACAGTCTACATCACAACTGCACCTGATGCTGAACTCCAGCAATGACAGTCTACACCACAGTTGCAACTAATGCTGAACTCCAGCAATAACAACTAGCACTAGATGTTGAACTCCAATAGTAACAGTTTGCACTTCCTAGCTATACCTGATGCTGAACATTAGTAGTAACAGTTAGCACTACCTTGTTGCACCTGATGCTGAACTCCAGCAGTAGCAGTTTGCATTATTTAGCCATACTTGATGCTGAACTCCAGCAGTAACAGTCTATACCGCAGCCACACTTGATGCTGATAAAGGAACAGTCCTAGTCATCTATGCCCCATAAAGGAAGCTCATAATCTACACAAGCAACCATAATAATTTGATCAACAAGAGAAGGGGTCCACAACTAGAGATCCTCCATCTAGTGTACAAAGCACCTCTCCTTAGTAGTTTGTCACTCTTTGATCTCATTATGCTACTAGAAAGAGAAAGAGACAAACTTCCAAAAGATGCCTAGTCATTTTGTCCATAAGCCACCATACCAAGCTAAGTTACTCAATGATCCATGCCTAAAGAAGTATGAGGCTCTTACTTCCACTCTTCATGATGGGCAAAAAGGAGACATTCTAGAACATGAAAACAAGTTCTTGAATTCATGGGTCCTCATGCAAAAAACGAAGAACTTTGTCTAAGGGGATTCTCAAAGTCCCCCACCAACCATGCATATACTTGGTATGCAACACTTAAGCCCAGTTCCATCACCATGTGGGACAATATGATTGAAAGTTTCTGCTCAAAATTTTTTTTCCCATGAAAGAGAAAAAGATCAACATTATCACTCTTCACAACGGTTTATTTTACTACATTGTAATGTTTTTAATATTCTTCGTATGAACATCTCTATTTTATTTTTTACTTCTCCTTATAGTCTCTTTGTTTTCCAATTAACGTCTACTAATGATGTTTGATGTTTTTTCTTTATCTACTATTTATTACTTTGTACTTTTTTTTTTACCATCTCTCTCTCTCTCTCTCTCTCTTGGTGACCTATTGTTTTTCAAAATTTGATGATGATTCTATGACATTAAATATGCATTATTAGTTTCTTTATGTAAATTTGGTTTGATATCTTCATTAATTTTTTTTAATTAAGTGTTTCTAAATTGAAATTTCTTTTGTATTTCATTTTTCCTATAACGTATTGGGTGTAAGAATGAGTGTTTTCCTAACATTACACCACTTTATGAGGACATATTTATTTATTGAATTTAAGTAAAATATTATATGTTTAATTTTTTAATATAAAAAAGGAGATGAAATATAAATAATTTAATGATATAGAGGATGTAGCTAAATTTAAATGCTGAATAAAATAATATGAGAAGAAAAAACAATAGAAATAAAAAGATATAAAAAAATAAACACCAAATTATCAAAAGCATGCTATGTAATATAATAATAATATTTTTTATATACTATCTTTAATTAATTCTTTATAATGCAATATGATAACATTTAACAATCAAAATGAACAAAAAAAAAAAAAAAAAAAAACTTAAAACACAAAACTAAATCGCATCAACTTAAAATAAAGTTCTAAAGAACACAAAAATTTATCAACCTAAAACATATATCCATTTTTGTGAGGGAAAATTATGCATAGAATGGAAGAGTGAATGACAAATTTATGCTAGGAGGATGATAATAAGAAAAAACAAAATAAAGGAAGAGAAAGGGAAAGATGAAGAGTAATACTAACTTTAAGGGTTTGGGGAGATGAAAAGGTAAAATGAATGAGAAAGGGTAGTGAAAGTGTAAAATATAAATAATTTAATGATATGGAGGATCTCATCCAATTTCAATGTTGAATAAAATAAGATGAGAAGAAAAAAAGAGTAAAAATAAAGAATATAACAATAAACACTAAATTATCCAAATCATGCTATGTAATACAATAATATTATTTTTTATATACTATCTTTAATTGTTTATAATGCAATAGGATATCATTTAACAATCAAAGAGAACCAAAAAATAATAATAATTAAAAAAAAAATCTCGTCAACTCAAATTAGAGTTTTAAAAAATACAAAAATTCTTCAAACTAAAGCAGAGATGCAAGAAAAATAAAAAATCCCCAATAAATTGAGAGAGAGAGAGAGAGAGAGAGAGAGAGAGAGAGAAAGAGAGAGAGAGAAATAATTTTTTTGTGAGGGAAAACTATGTAAAGAATGGAAGAGATGATGACAAATTTATAGTAAGAGGGTGTGAATAAGAAGAGATAAAATAAAGAAAGATAAAGAGATAGATGAATAGTGATATTAAGGTAGAGGATAGTGGGGAGATAAAAAGGTAAGGGAAGGAGAAAGGTTAAAGAAAGTGTAAATATTAAAAAAAAAGTGAATGTTAAAAAAAATTATAGGAAAATTTGAAAGAAAAAAGGATAATGACGTAGACACTGATATGGCTTAACTGGAGAATAGCAACAGTAAATGCTACGTTTAAGTTTTTAGATATATATAAATATAGATTGGTGCATAATAAAAAGGAAATTTGAGTAAATTTATATGTAAGTGATGTTATTCCAATCACAACTTGTTACTTATAAGTTCCAGTTAACTCAACTGGTAAAGTCTTCTTTCTCAAAAAAACTGGTAAAGTCTTTGATGGTTGTATAAGAGATCTAGGGTTCAATCCCCGCCTACATCAAAACTGATTGGTATCTTAGTCTGATGATAAAGGGCTATTATCAGAAGTGGATACCATATTTTGAAACTCTCTAAAAAGACCACAACTTATTACTTTTAATATATTGTTAAAAATATTATGAAAAAAGTTATCCTTAGTATTGCTAGAATTAACATAATGCAACTCATTAACCAGTACAAACTGTACAATACATGAAAATGTTGGGCAAAAAAATTTATATATGATATTGATATATAAAAAGTCAAATTAGAGAATTTATAGAAAAGAATATATCTAATTTAATTATAATTTTTTTAAAAATAAACCAGATTTATTTGGTATTGGGTTGCTTTATTAAAAAAAATGTGTGGATTTTAATTAGTTTAAGCAAACATAGTTTAGCACTATTTGTAATTCTAAAATTCAAATTAAATGTATATTTGACTAATGATGTGAAAAAAAAAGGATTTTAAAAACTTATTTGGTAACTTTAAAATTATTTAATAAAATTAAAAATATTTAACACTACATACTTACATTATATAAAAATAAAAAAAAATTTCCTAAAAAAACATTATATAAAAATTTATGTAAGTATAGATGTAAATATATATTAGAAAAATAAATGTTTGTTTTCCACTTTTTTTTAGTGGTCTTGTTGGTTGTTGCCTTGAAATTTCGCCCCTTCGATTTAGTAAAATTACATGTTAGCCCTCTAGGGAAAGAAAAATAAAATGAAATGGCGTTGAAGCTAGATTTTAGTAAGGGTCTGTTTGGGAAAAGTTTATTCAGCTGATACTGAAATTTTTTTATGAAAGTACTGTAGATAAAATTAAAAGTTAGCTGAAATAATACAATGAGATCTATGAATCGTATCAAAAAGTGCAATATGACCCAAAATAGTAGCAAAAATAAACTAAATAGTAAAAGAAGCTGCCCAATATAAGCTATCCCAAACACAACCTAAGGCTTATAATCATGTCAAGTGCAACTCTTTAAAAGCCATTATGCTCAAATTGAGATTTGCTGCTTAGTGGATAAAACTGATTTTGGAGTGTCTCTCAACTCTCAAGTACTTTGTACTCTACAGTAGTCTGTCCTCCTCCATGGATGCTTCTTCCATTCATCTCGGGAGGGGGGGGGGGGGGGGGAGGTATTGGACAAGGGGATTCCACTTGGATGCATTCTTAGAGGACTTGTATACAGTAAAAGAGAATCATTTTTTTTTTTTTTGTTGTTGAAAATAAATTCCTCTTCTATTATTTATTTTTTATAATATATAATATCTCAAATTTAAATATTATTGATATATGAATTTAAAAGGAAATTACAAATACGTAACAAAGACCATTACAACTAAAATTAATTATGCATTGTTAGAGCATTCACAATGGTAAAGGTAAAATTTTTAGCTTTTAACATCTCAAAAACTTACTTTATCTATTTTAACACACTATTTCATAACTCTCCCTACATCAATTCTCTTATTTTTCACATCTAAGCCAAACATTGTTAATTTATTTATTAATTTCTTTCTCACGTCCTCCCTCTTCCTCTCTACCACAAAAACCCAACAAACCCACCCACACAACTGGCCACAAAAACCTAGCAAACCCACACAATCGGCCACAAAAACCTAACACCACCAGCCACTGCCACCACCACTAGGCATAAAACGACATTAAGGCCACAATGGATGCTGGAGGCATTGCAAGCTTAAATGTCCTGTGTATAATCAATGAACCAACTGCCACAACCATTGCATATGGTGTAGACAACTAAATTTCTAGTTCGAAATAAATCAAATAAGTAAAATAGTTTCACAAATGCGAATTTGTATTAATGATTGTCTGGTACAATTCTCTGTAATTACAAAAGAGTGATCCTCTGATTCGATCTCCTTGAAAGATTTGTTGATTGGATTTGTAGTAATGTGATTTTGCCTTGAACACAAAATATCCTTCAATTTAGTTGAGAGACGGATCGAAGATTGCTGAAACGGAATTACAATGAATCTCTGGTTATGAGCTTGTTAGAAATCCTTTGTTCTTCACGTTCTTCATGTTCTTCGTCTTTGAAAGTTTGTGGTGGAAGTTCTTCGGGGCTTTAGAGGCTTGAATCCGTAGAGCTTCACTGATTTGTTGATGTTTCTGAAGACTTTTGAGCTTGATTCCAGCAAACTTTAGGATCTAGGCAGATAGTTTGGATGATTCTGCTTTGAGTGTTCTTCGATTTTGAGGTTGAAGTTCTTGAAGGCTTTGAGGCTTGATTCCTGCAGAGCTTCTGTACTTCTGATGCTTCTGAATCTTCTCTGATGCTGCTTGTGCTTCAGATGACTTGGTGTCTTCCTAAATGTCTTAGGAAGGCTTCTATTTATAGGAGTTTGGGGGTTGGTGAGCGACACGTGGCGGAGTCTGATTGGTGACACATGTCACAGTCTGATTGGTTCGCTTATGTCATCGCTTACACGTGCTAGATTTATTAAGTCATCTCTTACACGTGTAAGGCTGCTTGTGTCATCGCTTACACGTGCACTGATGCGTGATTGGTTTTTTGCATAACACTTGGCAAATTTCTGTTGGCTTCTGAGTAGTGATAGCAAAGCCTAGTAGCAGTACGTGGCGCTTTGTAATTGGCTATATTTTGTGGACTTGGTAATACGATGTGTCAGCTTAGGATAGGTCGGGAATTTTCCCTCTCTACATATGGTCTTGAGAAGTCTGGCTGCGTTGGCAAGAAAAATGTGTTGATTTTTGATTTGGGTGGTGGTACTACAAATGTCTCACTACTTACTATTAAGAATGGTGTCTTTGAAGTGAAGGCAGTTGCTGGAGACACTTACCTTGGAGGTGAGGACTTTGATAACAGAATGGTAAAACACTTTGTTGAAATATTTAAGAGGAAACACAATGTGGACATTAGTAATAGCCCCAAAGCTCTTAGGAGGCTAAGAACTGCTTGTGAGAAATCAAAGCGGATTCTTTCTTCTGCAATTGAGACTGACATTGAAGTTGATTCTTTGTATAAAGGTATGGATTTCTCTTCAACTATTACCCGTGCCAAATTTGAGGAACTCAACATGGATTTGTTTTGAGAAGTGTATTGATTGTGAAGAAGTGCTTGACCGACTCTAAGATGGACAAGACTTGTGTCCATGATGTTGTTGTTTCGGGTGGTTCTTCCAGAATTCCTAAGGTGCAGCAGTTGTTGCAGGACTTCTTTAAAGGGAAGGAGCTTTGTAAGGGCATTAATCCTGATGAGGCTATGGCTTATGGAACCGTTGTTCAAGCTGCTATTTTGACTGGTAAAGATACTGAGAAACTTCAAGATATCGTGCTCTTAGATGTCACCCCTTTGTCTCTTGGCATATTAACTGATCTGCCATTCCTGCCAAAAAGGAGGGAAACTTCACCACCATACGTGACAACCAAACTTCTATCACCATCTCAGTTTACGAGGGTGAGAGAGCAAGAGCTACGGATAACAACTTCTTGGGGAAATTTGAGCTTTATGGTACTCCTCCAGCACCCAGGGGTGTAGCTAAGGTAAAAGTTTTCTTTGATATTGATGCTAATGGTATCTTGAATGTTTCTGCTAAGGAGATTACCACTAGTTCGATGAGTAAGATCACCATCACTAAAGATAAGTTAAGTCTGTCCAGTGAAGAGATTGAGAGGATGGTTAAGTTTGTAAAACGCCACTATAGGTACTAAAAACTCCACTATAGGCCCATTTTGGCTATAGCAGCATTTGCTATAGTGGCGTTTGTAAACACCACTACTATATCGCAACTATAGACCTATAGTGGCGTTTTACAAAAACGCCACTATAGACCTACCCTATAGTGGCGTTTGCAAACGCCACTATAGACCAATTTTTTTTTTTTTTTTTTAATTTTAAAAAAGGCTATAGCAGCGTTTTAGAACGCCACTATTGTACCGTCACTATAGACCTATAGTGGCGTTTCTAAACGCCAGAAACGCCACTACAAACCAATTTTTTTATTTTTAAAAAAGGCTATAGCAGCGTTTAGAACGCCACTATAGGATAGACGACTCACCCTATAGTGGCATTTTAAAAACGCCACTATAGCCAAAACACCAACAACAAAAAAATTTAATTACCAAAAATTAATTTTTGGTAATCAAAATTTTTTTTAATTGAATTAAAATTGTAATTAAATTAAAATTAAAATTTTAATTAAATTAAAATTAAAATTGTAATTAAATTAAAAGATACAAAACAAAAAAACATAAATAAAACAAAATTCAAACACTACTACAACATGCTCACATCCAAAAATTAAAAAAAAAAAAAAAAAAAAAAAACAATTCCACCTAACACATTCAGCCGCCATAGACCATCCTGCAAAAAGAAATCATCAAATAGATTTTGAATTTTTCACTACTTTCTTGGTTCTATTAACAAAGATATTATCACAACACTTGAGATCTCTAAACCTATCAATAATAAAAAGCAAAAGAATTCACAAAAATTAATCAAAAATCTTAGAGACCCACAAGGAATAGACCAAAACTATTATCAAAAAAGGAATAGACCAAAACAATCATTAAATTTTTTTTTTAAAAAAATACTTACTTGCAACTATACAACCAATGGCATCAAACACAATAGCATTCTTTCTTCAATCACAAATCCTATAATAGTAGCACCATTTACAAATTTGTACAAAATTAACTAGTTGCAACACCATCTTCAAATCCAAAACCCACTAACATTAACACCACCACAAATAAAATAGGGGAAATAAAATCAAATAGGAGAGAAAGAGAAAAGAATAAATCTAGGTGTGTAGTGAAAGAAGAGTGAAAGAAGGAAAAAAAAGGAAATAGAAAAGAAGAGAAAAAAAGAAAGAACTCTGAAGAAGTCGAGATAAGGGAGAAAAAGAAAGAAAAAGAAAAGAAAAGAAAGAAGAAGTCTGAAGAAGCTACGTGGAGACAAGGTATTGATAAGGTGAGTCGGGGTAGGTGGGGTTAGGTGGGTTTTGAATTTTGAATTTTTTTTTTTTTTTTTTTGTTTAGTTCTGAATCTTCTTTTATATAAATATATATATATATATAAATGATATGTTCACAACATTTTCACAATATTTTTACAACAAATTTTAAGTGGCAGGTTGTTATTGGTTGTTATTGTTGAGGCAAAAAAGTAATCTTAGTGTTAAGTTCAAATTTGAACCAATAACAACTAACCACTTATGATTTGTTGTGAAAATGTTGTGGACGTAACATCTCTCACCACTTATGATTTATTGTGAAAATATTGTGAAAATGTTGTAAAAATGTTGTGGACGTAGCACCTCTCATATATATATATATATTTAAATAGAGAAATGATATATTCACAACATTTTTACAACAAATCTTAAGTGGCAGGTTATTACTGTTTGGGTAAAAAAGTAATCTTAGTGTTAAGTTTAAATTTGAACCAATAACAACTAACCACTTATGATTTTTTGTGAAAATATTATAAAAATGTTGTAAACGTAGCATCTCTTATTTAAATATAAATATATAAAATATATACATTTAAATATATATATAAAATTAAAATATTCTGGAATATGCCATGGAATATTCTAGGCATATTCCATAGTTTTGTTACGCTGAAAACCATTCATTTTTTTTTTAAAGGAATATTGTAAAATATGCCATAGAATTTGTTTAAGCCTGAACCAATTCGGTTTTTTTTTTTTTTTTTTTTTTTTTTGGAATATTGTAGAATATGCACTTTTGGACCTATAGTGGCGTTTGGTAAACGCCACTACCAAACGCCACTATAGGTCTCCTATTTTAATTTTTTTTCCCCTGGATTCTATCGTTCTCTTTTTTTTTTGGTGCTGGGCTATAGTGGCGTTTGCGAAACGCCACTATAGGCCCTTGTAAGACCAGGACCTATAGTGGCGTTTGTGAAACGCCACTATAGTTTCTACTCTTACAAGTGCCTATAGTGGCAGTTGTCAATCGCTACTATAGGTCATACTCTTACAAGGGCTTATAGTGGCATTTGTAAAACGTCACTATAGTTCTTTTTCCTCCTTTATTCCTTATTAAAAAAAAACCAACTGAAAAAGAAAAAAAAGAAAAAAAAAAGCGCCTATAGTGGCATTTAACAAACGCCACTATAGGTCTTTTTCCTCTAGCTCTAATTAAAAAAACCCCTACTAAAAAAAATAAAATAAAATAAAAAGTGCCTATAGTGGTGTTTGTCAAAGGCCACTATAGGTCCTGGTCTTACAAGGGCCTATAAACGCCACTATAGGACTCCCTAAATGCAGCTATAGATATGCCTATAGCAGCGTTTATAGAAAACGCCACTATGGGGTACCTATAGTGGCGTTTTTCACAAACCCCACTACAAAAACGCCACTATAGGTCTAGTTTTTTGTAGTGAGGATGTAGAGACGTACAAGGATAAAGATGATGAACACAGGAAGAAGTCTAATGCTAGAAAAGCTTTGGTGGACAATGCTTGCAAGGTGAGGAATACTATCAATGATGAGAAGATTGGTGCCAAGCTTGACCCTGAATGTAAGAAAAAGATTAAAGATGCTATTGAAGAGGTATTTCAGTGGTTAGATGACCATGAGCTCGTGGATTCAGGACTGTATGAAGACAAGCTAAAATGGCTCCAGAGCGTTTGCAATCCCATCAGTATTTGAGACAGCCCCCAAAAAGTTGATATTCTAGTGTTTTACTACATTTGTGTTCGTTCTAGTATTTTCTTGTTAGTTATTAATTTGGTCTTTGTTAGGCAATTGTTGGGAATTTTGAAGACATTTCCACTGATAAGGATTTATAGCTTCAACCCGTAGCTTGATGTCATTGAATTCTATTTCAGTATACATATCTAATTTAATTATTATTATTATTATTGTTTAAAAAATAAACCTAATTTTATAAGGATTTATTTGGTATTGGGTTGCTTTATAGATTAAAAAAAAATGTATGGGCTCTAATTAATTTAAACAAACATAGTTTATCAATAATTGTTACTTTAAAAATCAAATTGAAAATATGTATTTGACTAATCATGTGAAAAACTGTGGATTTTTGATAACTTGTATGGTAACTTTAAAAAAAAAATCAACTAAAAGTAAAAAAGACTTCATTTTATATTATATATAAATATTGATCTATATATATAGATATAAATATAGATTAGAAAGTAAAAAAAAAAATTACCAATTTTTAGTGGCCTTGTTCCCTTGAAATCCTAGAAAGGTTTTTTCTTTCTCCGTAAGCAAAATTTCCTGTCTTCTAAACCGAAAGGAAAACAAGGCGAAATGGTGTTGAAGTATAATCATGTCTCAGGAAATTAGCTTATAATCATGTCTAGTATTAAAAGCCATTATATTTAAATTGAGATTTGCTGCCCAGTGGTAATTAAAGTTCTGTTTATAAATTTCAAGCTTGTATTCAAATTGAAGATTTTAACGTGAGATCAAAACGAGTAAAATTGAGGCACAAGCCGCACAACACAACCCAAAACGAGTGTAAACTAAAATCTTCCTAAATCTTGAGGAACCAACAAAAAAAGATTATAGATTTCATCAAACACCAATTTCGAACTCTCTTTTCGGCTTCAAATTCTACGAGGTAAACCGACCAAGAGAAAAATGGTACAAACTACATTATGGGCTTTTGCAAATCCATAAATATAGGGATACAAAATTTTTTGCCATTGCAATTATTATATAATTGGTGCATAATAAATAGGAAATCAAAGTAGATTTATATGTAAGTGATGATGTTATTCTTATCACAACTTATTACTTTTAATATATTGTTAAAAATATTATGAAAAAAAAAGTTGTCCTTAGTACTGCTAGAAATAACATAATGCAAATCATTAACCAGTACAAACTGTACAATACATGAAAAAGTTGGACAAAATAATTTATATATGATATTGATATATAAAAAGCCAAATTAGAGAATTTATTGAAAAGAATATATCTAATTTAATTATAATTTTAAAAAAATAAACCAGCTTTATTTGGTATTGGGTTGCTTTATTTAAAAAAATAAAATAAAAGTGTGGATTTTAATTAGTTTAAACAAACATGGTTTGGCACTATTTGTAATTCTAAAATTCAAATTAAATGTATATTTGACTAATAATGTGAAAAAAAGAAAAGGATTTTAAAAACTTATATGGTAACTTTAAAATTATTTAACAAAAATAAAAAGATTTAACATTACATACTTACATTATATAAAAATAAATAAATAAAATTCCTCCCAAAAAAAAAAACATTATATAAAAATTTATGTAAGTATAGTCGTATAGATATAAATATAGATTAGAAAAATAAATATTTGTTTTCCATTTTTTTTAGTGGTCTTGTTGGCTGTCGCCTTGAAATTTCGCTCCTTCGATTTAGCTAAATTACATGTTAGCCCTTTGCGGAAAGAAAAATAGGCCGAAATTTCAAGACTTAGTGTCTGTTTGGCAAAAATTATTTTTGCTAATTTAATTTACTATTTAGCTTATTTTTGCTATTATTTATGAGTCCCACTGTACTTTTTGGTACTATTCATGGGTCCTACTGTACTATTTCAATTAACTTTTACCTTTATTTATAGTATTTTCAGCAAAAAGTTTTCAATTTCAACAACATAAGCGAATTCCAAATGGGTCCTTATAATCATGTCAGTAAGGCTTATAAGAGCATCTCCAACCAGAAATGTCATCCTATCTTATTATACCATTCCAAAAATCTACTTTATCAATTATACCATACCATTTTACAATACACCTAGCATCCTAAAACTCTATTATTTTACCATTTTATTAAAATATTATTTTTTAATCTTTCTTTATTATTTCTTTCCAACGTCAATTCTTTTTCAAATTCAACTGTTCCAACTTTTTCAAATTCAACTATTCCAACGGTCAATTTTCAACAACCTACGAGTATGTTTTTTTTTTTTTTTTCAGTTTCTTTCCAACTATTTCAACAACCTGGGTGTATTTTTTTTTTTTTTTCAATTTCTTTCCAACTATTTCAACAACCTGCCAATTTTTTTTTTCAATTTCTTTTCAACTATTTCAACAACCTGCCAATTTTTTTTTAGAAAGAATCTGCCAAATATCAATGTACTCAAATTTGCCAACTTTAAAAATCCACATACATATATATTCTATCAAACCTGCCAAATATCAATGTAAAATCCACATACATATTTATAGATGCATCCTGTTAAATATTAATGTATTCAATCTGTCAATTTTAATGATCCACATACACACACACACACACACACACACACATATATATATATATAGAACCTGCCAATTTTTCTCTTTTTTTTTGAGAAAGAACCTGCCAAATATCAATTTACTCAAACTTGCTAACTTTAAAAATCCACATACATACATATATATACAACCTGCCAAATATCAATGTACTCAACCTGCCAACTTAAAAAATCCACATACATATATATACATACAACTCCACATACATATATATACATACAACTTGCCAAATATCAATGTATTCAATCTGCCAATTTTTAAAATCCACATACATATATATACATGCAACCTGCCAAATGGAAAAATGTACTCAACATACCAACTTTTATAATCCACATACATATATATAGATACAATCCACATACATAACTATCAATGTTGTCTTTAGAAGACTCGTACATATATCAAATTACAATAAAATCCCACATGCATAACTCACACACTTAAGTTCCTACAACTCCCCTTGTAATTGCCATAAATGCTCAATGAGGTCTAATTGGAGTTGATCATGAATTTCACGGTCTCGAATACATTGATGGGTTTCAATGAACTCCGTAAATTCATTTGTGTGCTCCCGTGACAGTTGTATAGTAGGATTGTCATCAATTTGCTCATAATCTACTTCCACCACTTCATTTACATCTCGCTCATCCTCAACGATCATGTTATGAAGAATTACACATGCTTTCATGATGTCTTGGAGCATTTCACTATAGAAAAATCTTGCAGGTCCACACACAATTGCGAATCTTGCTTGAAGCACTCCAAATGCACGCTCTACATCCTTTCTATTCGCCTCTTGGGCTATTGTAAATAATTTTCTTTTATGTTCTCGTGGAGATGGAATTGTTTTAACAAATGTTGACCACTTCGGATATATGCCATCGGTAAGGTAGTATCCCATTGTATACTCATGGCCATTGATTGAGTAATTAACTGCAGGAGCACGTCCTTGTTCGAGCTCATAAAATATAGGAGACCGTTCTAATACATTAATGTCATTATTTGACCTAGGTAACCCAAAAAATGCATGCCATATCCAAAGATCAAATGATGCCACTGCTTCCAAAACAATGGTTGGCTCACGAATGTGACCAAAGTACTGACATTTCCATGCAGTCGGACAATTTTTTCATTTCCAATGCATGCAATCAATGCTCCCTAGCATCCCTAGAAATCCACGTCTTTCCCCATTGACTAAAAGTCTAGCAATGTCTTCGTTGTTTGGGGACCTCAAGTATTCCTTGGAGAAAATATCAACCACCGCTTTAACAAATTTTTTCAGACTTTCTATTGCAGTGGATTCTCCAATCTGCACATACTCATCCATAAAATCAGCTGCCACTCCATACGCAAGCATCCTAAGTGCAGTTGTTATCTTTTGAAGAGAAGATAAACCGAGCATTTGGGCATTATCTCTTTTTTGGATAAAGTAAGGTTCATAAGTTTCTACCTTGGATTGAATACAGAGAAAAAGAGACCGACTCATCCGAAATCTCCTCCGAAATAAATGAGGAGGATATACTGGTGTGTCGGCAAAGTAGTCGAGATAAAGTCTTTTATGGCCTACCAAACGATCACGTTCGATATACCGACGACGTTTACGTTGTGATGTTGAACCCTTAAGAACTCGCCTCATTATCTCATTCTCGTCTGAGTCATCAAAAAGCAATTTGCAAAGCCTAGAGCAACCCATAGTGACAACCTTGAAGACAACAGTGTTAGGAAATTATCACTATTATTGCAAAGCAAGCAGAGATTACATTATGGAAAGGGAACAAGTAGATATATTATTCGATAATATAAGCTTAAAATCTGTTAAAGCAAAAGTCTCCTGGTAAAGATTGATAAGAAATAAAGCATATAGGGGATGCCAGGGCTAGCGCTTTACAGCCCAGGACTTTCAACATCATACTAGACAATGACCCCTTAAACTATTACTCATTAAATTAATATCTACAAAAGCAATAATGGTCCCAACCAGAGGATTTAATTCTCTCCACTCTATTATTTGTAATGCATATCTCCCTCTCTGCTTGTTCGTGTGTTTGTGTTGTGGGCTTAGTGCCTCTTCTAACTTGGAGAGTAATTGTCAATAACATACAATATAGACTTAAGATAGTATCTTAAACTCAATCTCAAAGTTTGAACACCACAATTCTAGCATACAATATAGACTCAAGATTTCTCATCTCGTTAAGAAAGAGGTCAAGGGCTTAAAATCATTTATTAAATGGCCAATATCTCTAGCTTTAATTCAAGTATTAAACTTTTGTTCACAGTATAGTAAAGCCTAAATATTCATTCATGTACTAAAGTATTAATCAAGAAATTGAAACACTAGCTTGTCATTCATATAAGCAAAAATGATGTGATTACTTAAGTGGCACAACCTATTGCCAATTGATCAAGTTGGAACAATACATCATCTACATGTTCCAAACCTACGTTTAAAATAAGCCACTACCAAAACAAGGTTGAAACAAAATATCATCTACATATGCCAAACCCCAACCCATATATAATTTACTACCAAAATATAGTTATGACAAGACATCATCTCCTTGGGTCAAACTATTTACTCTAATTGTTGCCTTGCAAGGATTTGATCCTTGAGATTTTCAAAATAATTTCTTTCTTTGTCATTCATGCCACTTGTATCCATGGTCATTATTCTTCCCTCCTCCCTAATAGTTTCAAGACAAAGCCTTTCCTTTTCAATATCAATTCTTTGCGCCTCCCTAATAGTTTCAAGATGAAGCCTTTCCTTTTCAATATCAGCTCTTTGCGCATCCACTCTAACCCTATCCGCTTTGATGCGAAGAGCCTCTCTGTCTTGTTCATGTGATTCCTGAAGATATTCCAATTTTTTCGCCAAATAATCATCAAAACCCTTATCACCATCTGTTCTCTTTCTCTTAGCCTTTTCGGCTTTTCTGCCAATTAGTCTCTCTACCTCCATTATGTCATCATCATTACTACCAACTTGATCAATTGAACTAGGAGTTTGAGGGAGCCCTTTTGATCTTTCCTTAGGCATACTCCACTTTGGTTGGTTCTTCAACACAACCTAACAATGTTCAAATGCAAAAGCTGTTTTTTTGCCGGTTGTTGGAGCTGGTGAAACTTTATATAGTTCCTTTGCATCTTTCGACTAGATTTAAAAAATAAAAATAAAAATAATTAGTGTCTTGAAACTATTCAGAAATTAATATTGTGGCACCATAAAGTTCAATTTATACCTTGTCCTCGTCAGTCCCACCACTTTTATTTCGGGCTTCAATTTTACCCATAAACCCAGCAAACCTACTTGTCTCCCTATTAATATTTCCCCATCGACTTTGGAGGGAGGAAGCAGAACGTGTGGTTCCGTAAGTATTGTTTTCGCAAAAGTATTGCCAAATTTTCTCCCAAAATTTTTCAACCCTTTGGTCAGTACCTTGCATGGCACCCATGCTAATTTTAAGCCGTGCAGAGACGAGGAGGTTGTCCTCATCTACACTAAAGTTGCCACCACGTTTTGTTGGATTAGGGGTGACAATTTCAACTTCCGAACAAGACTCTTGGATGGGCATTGAAGTATTTTGAGACCCACTTAAAAATGGTGCCAGAAAATCATCATCATTCATTTGTGAGATATTAGCATATCGTGTTATCTCTTCTTGTGTACCCATCCCTTTTAAATAAGGAACTTAAAATAGTTAGTGTATGAAGTCAATTAGAGCCAACTCACAAAGTCCAAGAGTTCAAGTATTTGTGGTAAGTGATTACTACAATTAGAAATACAAACTTAACCAAATCTACAAGAGTTCAAAGCCTTCACATATTATAACTCAAAATATACTCTCTGCAAAAATATACTCTCTGCAAACACAGCCCATACAGCAGCAAATATAACTCAAAATATACTCTCTGCAAACATAGCTCATACAGTAGCAAATATAACTCAAAATATACTCTCTGCAAACACAGCCCATACATGGCCAACATGTACAAATAGAAATCATATAAAACCATAGAGTTGAACACAACAAAAACCACTGATAGAACCTTTGCATACAACATATTAATTTGTTGAAGAAAAAATCAGTAAACAAGAACACCAATTATCTAATAAAATTGGGATTTTGATAAAATTGGGATTTTGGTAATTGAAGTTGAACCTGAGCAAACTTTCTAAAGATGCTAATCCGACAGCGAGCGAAAACCCCTCGTGATGAACCTGAATCCCACCTCTACAAACATCAACAGCAATTCTTAGATCAAAATCCAAACACAAACACAAGCTGAATCCCCATTTTTCTTACAGAAAGAGAAAAGAAACACAAACACAAAAACTCGAACATGGATCAAAACCCACCTAGTAAATTGCTTTGATTTTGATTTTGATTTGATTTGAGAGACCGACGGAGCTTCGTTTGAGATTTTGCAAACAAAATTTTAATCCAAACCCACAAACCCTTGAGAACCCTTGAGAATCTCGGTTTGAAGAGAGAGTGATGGAGTGAAAAGGTAAATGGGTATCTAGAGTGTCGGGTTTATGAGATGAGTGAATCGGTAAAACGGATTTGGAGATGGGTGAGGGTGAATCGGCATTCGGCAGAGGCTTGCTGATTCGGAGAAAAAAGAGAGGCTTGGTGATGGGTGAGGGTGATGGAGTGAAAAGTTAAATGGGTATCTAGAGTGTTGGGTTTATGAGATGAGTGAATCGGTAAAACGGATTTGGAGATGGGTGAGGGTAAATCGGCATTCGGCAAAGGCTTGGTGATTCGGATAGCGGCTTGGTGATCGAAGAGAAAAGCGAGGCTTGGTGATCGGAGAGAAAGAGAGAAGCTTGATGGCGTGAGAGAGAGAGAAGCTTGATGGCGCGAGAGAGAAAGAGGGGATGAGAGCCCGGTACTGTAGCAAGAGAGAGAGAGAGAGGGGCTTGAACGGATTAAAATACACTAAATTGTTTTGGCACAGTGCTACAGTACCATCTCATGTGAGATGGTACTGTAGCGCTATGCCAAAAAAATTTGTCTGATGGTTTTAGCCATCCAGTTGCTGGCGTATTCTGGGCCTGTATGCCAAATGTACTTTAAATTTGGCATTTGACAGGCCCATTGCTGATGCTCTAATCATGTCAAGTGCAACTTCTTAAAAGCCATTATGCACAAATTGAGATTTGCTGCCTAGTTTGGAGTGCTTCTCAGCTCTCGAGTACTTTGTACTCTATAGTAGTCTATCCTCCTCTATGATGCTTCTTCCATTCTCCTGGGGGTGCGGGTATTGGACAAGGAGATTCCACTTGGATGCATTCTCAAAGGACTTGTATCCAGTAAAAGAAATTTTTTTTTTTTTTTTGTTGAAAATAAATTCCTTTTCTATTATTTATTTTTTTATAAAATATAATATCTCAAATTTAAATATTATTGATATATGAATTGAAAAGGAAATTACAAATACGTAACAAAGACCATTACAACTTAAATTAATTATGCATTGTTAGAGCATTCACAATGGTAAATGTAAAATTTTAAGTTTTTAAAATCTCAAAAACTTACTTTATCTATTTTATCACACCATTTCATAACTCTCACTATATCAATTCTCTTATTTTTCACATCTAAGCCAAACATTGTTTATTTATTATTAATTTTTTTCTCACTTCCTCCCCAATAACCCACAACCGGCCACAAAACCTATCACCACTACTCCCACAACCGGCCACAAAACTAATCATCACTATGAAAGAGAGAGCGAAGAGAGAAAAAAAAGATTTGAGTATGAGGAGAAGAGAGAAAAAAAAATGATAGAAGAAAGAGAGAGAACAGGCTGGAGAGCTAAAGAGAGAAAAAAAAAAAAAAAAAAAAAAGAAGAGAGAGAATTAGAATTTAAAAAAAAAAAAAATTATAACTTTATAGCTATAGTAAGCTATCATTTTTTTATAGTTTACTATAGTTTGGATGCTAAATTTTTTAACTTTAGCACCATCAATGCAGCATGCATTTTGTTGTTTATGGTGCTAAAAATAGCTTTTTAGCAAATTAAGAGTATCACTGTGAACACTATTATATTAGCAATTTATATTATTCTTCAAATTTTTACGTTTAAATGTAAATTAAAATGTTTGTTGTGTGAGGTTTTTCTTAACAGCAATGTTTTTTGTGAAATCATCATAGAAATTATAGAAATTAAGAAGAAAAAGAATTAAAATTAACACATCACCTATACGTAAATGTACACATTTTAAATGTAGGACCTGTTTATATTTAAGACCTCCTTTTTTTTCTTTTTCTTTTTCCATCTTAAGTAGAAAGGAGGAAACTTCGAGGTTAAGGGATATAGCTTGTCAAGAAAAACAAAGGGTTAAGGAGATTGTACCGTCTTTAAGCTTTCATCGTCAAAAGTGTCTCATACATACTGCTTTCTTCTATTTCTTTTTGCTTTTCTAAAAGCACCCGCCCATGTGCATGTTAAGTATTTAGGGCCTTCAACCTTTCAGTTCTAAAGTGCCTCATAGTCTACTTTCATCTACTTTAGTTTCGATTAACAAAAGTCTTTGGCTTCTATTCCCGACAACAATGTCCGACCATGGAGAGGGTCCGGCGATAGGGATTGATCTGGGAACGACGTACTCGTGCGTGGCAGTGTGGCAAAATGAAAGAGTAGAGATAATAGTTAATGATCAGGGAAAGAGGACGACGCCATCTTATGTTGCTTTCACTCACATCGAGCGCTTGGTCGGTGATGCGGCGAAGAACCAGGCCGCCAGGAACCCTGCCAACTCCATCTTCGGTAATCTTCAAAGTTATTTTTTTAGTGTTATACTCCCCATTAATAATAATAAGGTTATTCGTGAAAATAACTTTGATCACATATATTGTTAGCTCATCGCATGAAAATAATAATTCCACATATGACATTAAAAAAAAAAATTCCACATATAAAAATTTTTATTTTATTTTATTTGCTAAATTGTGATTGGGTCAAAATTGAAAAAAATATAGTCTTTCTAACTTTTCTTCGAGAAAAAAAAAAATTGTCTACATCAAATTGACAACTATATTACATCACATAATAACTCATAATTTGTCATAAAGTGGCTCTCCTAGCCTGGTGACATTTGTCGCAAAGGACTAAGAGAGTGACTTTGTACCTCAAAATTTTGGAATTATTGCTTGGTGGTTGTTGTCACATTTAGTAGCGAAACCATAATTTCAGTTTAAGGGGGATAAGATTAAAAGTCAAAATTAAAAACAAAGTTAATCTAAAAAATATCAATCAATAATAATAGTAAATAATTAAACAATTGTGTATATATTTCATATAATTAAAATAAAGAAATAAAAATAACTAATTCATATTTACTAACAATCAAAGTAAGAGATTTATCAAATATCAAAAATAATAATAATAATAATAATAAGTAAGAGATTTATCTAAATATACAAAATCCAGACATCTAATTTGATCTCTTAGAATAAATTGTGAAAACAAATCAATCTAAAAGTTTTACGAGTATAATTACTTCTTCTTCTTTTTTGTATTCTTGTTAGTAAGAGATTTATTAGAGATCAAAATATAAAAAAAATAACTAAGAGATTTATCTAAATATACAAAATTTAGACATTTAATTTGACCTGTTAGAATAAATTGAGAATTTTTTTATTTTATTCTTCAAAGTGTTTAAAATTTGGGTATATAACCAGAGTTTAAAACATGAGAGAGAGAGAGAGAGAGAGAGAGAGAGAGAGAGAGAGGATGCTTTAGCCTTTAGGGATTTAGCCCAGTACTATAAGAGCATTAAGTTTTTTAAAAATATATTAATTTATGTAATTATGGGGCCCAATAATTGAATTTCCATGAGAAAAGACAAAAAAAAATGTTAAATTACTACAAATTTTACTACAAAATGCTAATAATTTGATATGGTAAGAATGTGATTAGTGCCACTTGAAAAAGTAATAAATAATTATATAAATTGATTTTTTTTTTTTTTTTTTGTGTGATGGTGATATATCATCTTATAAGACTAATGTCGTAAAATTTGCAATATACGTAAATTACTCAACATGAAAAGAGACATAAATAGTGAAAATAATGAAAAGAAAAGAAATTAGTAAAATGGGTGAAAACCTAGACAAGATAAAAGCTACTTTAAAAGAGAATAGTGAAGTAGGTGAAAATGTTATATACTTTGATATGTGAGGGAAGTATTTTTTTTCCCTCCCTTTTTTATGTTGGTATCAATGTCTGTTTCTCTAGGGTGGGAGTCGTTTATTTTCTATTTTTTACCGTGTTAGGGATGCAAACTACTTAAGGATAGAAGAAACTAAAGGAGTGGCAATTGGCCCCTCTCACCCCTAGCTCCACCCCTGGTCTCATTCTAATATATTAATTTATTTTTTATAGTTAGAAATAATATCAAACTATATTAGTTTAAATTAATTAAAACTCACCATCGTTTTTGATAAGTAAACAAATGGTGCAACAAATTTTGATTAAATTAGCTTTGATCTTTTTTTATAAATTATCTAATTAAATTTTATTTATTAGTACTTATTGAATTAATATGTATCATATATAAATAAACTTTCCCCTGGAGCATAGAGATAACTAAAACCCTAATACTAAACAAATTCTAATTTTAGGTTTAATCATTTCTAATTAAATTAGGAAAGATCCTTTTCACAAATTCTCTAATTTAACTTGTTATTTATTAAAAGTACTTATTAAATTTATTTTCGAGAATGTAGTACTTATTAATTGAATATCTCATATATAATTATCAAACTTTTCTGTGCATTAATTGATCAGATTAGTGAATAATTTAAAGCAAAAATAGAACTTATTTTCCGGTCGTTTCTAGTTATTCCTTCTACAAAATTAGTTTGCACTAAAATATTAACCAAAAGATGCAAGGTTATTCGACTTAATCATTGTAATATGTCTGGATGAGCTTATTATTATTTCCCTTTTATTTTATTTGAAATTAAATTACATAAAAATATATCTATACTTCTATTTTTTGATAAAAATATAACTTTACTTTTTCTTCGAATGATAAAAATATTACTATGCTTTACCTAATTAAATAAGTCAAAAAAACCAAGGAAAAAAACGAACTTACCCGAATATCACAATGTTTTATAGCATTCATATTCACCATTTTATAGGCAACAATCTCATCCAAATTCTACCACGCATGGTGTTAAAAGCTATCAATTATGGACAGTTTTGGCTTTATTAATTGTAGTGAATATGATCTTAATTAAAGTTCTCTGTTACAAATTTCAGGGATATAGTATTGATTTAAATTAAAAATTTTCAAGGTCATCAGCAAGAGCTTAAGCTGCCAATTTTTGATGTTTTCTAATTCTACTTATATATATAAATATATATATACCTATGGAGAAGAAATGAATAATTTATTTCTGCTTCTTATGCTTTATTGTTGTCAAATCATTTTTTAATTCCTTAAAATGGTATTGTCATGTAGATGCCAAGCGATTGATTGGTAGGAGATTCAGCGATCCCTTGGTTCAAAGTGATATCAATCTTTGGCCATTCAAGGTTATTGAAGGTCCTGGTGATAAGCCTATGATCATTGTCGATTATAAGGGCGAAGAGAAACACTTCTCTGCAGAGGAAATCTCATCCATGGTCCTTAGAATGATGCGTGAGATTGCCGAAGCCTACCTGGGCACAACTGTGAAGAATGCAGTTGTTACTGTCCCTGCCTACTTCAATGACTCACAACGTAAGGCAACAAGGGATGCTGGAGACATTGCAGGCCTACATGTCCTGCGTATAATTAATGAACCAACTGCTGCCGCCATTGCTTACGGTCTTGATAGGATGGCAAGTAGCATTGGCAAAAGAAATGTAGTGATTTTTGATTTGGGTGGTGGCACTACAGATGTCTCACTAATTACCATTGAGAAGGGTATCTTTGAAGTAAAGGCTGTTGCTGGAGACACTCACCTTGGAGGTGAGGACTTTGATAACAGAATGGTAAAGCACTTCGTTAATAAATTTAAGAGGCAGCACAAGGTGGACATTAGTGTAGACTCCAAAGCTCTTAGGAGGTTAACAACGGCTTGTGAGAAAGCAAAAATAATTCTTTCTTCTGCAATGGAGACTACTATTGAAGTTGATTATTTATATAAAGGTATTGATTTCTCTTCAACTATTACCCGTGCCAAATTTGCGGATCTCAATATGGATTTGTTCAGGAAGTGTATCCATATCGTGGGGAAGTGTTTGACTGATGCTAAGATGGACAAGAGCTGTGTCCATGATGTTGTTGTTACAGGTGGTTCTTCCAGAATTCCCAAGGTGCAGCAGTTGTTGCGGGACTTCTTTAATGGAAAGGAGCTTTGTAAGAGCATTAATCCAGATGAGGCTGTGGCTTATGGAGCTGCTGTTCAAGCTGCAATCTTGACCGGAATGGGTAATGAGAAACTTCAAGACATCATGCTCTTAGATGTCACTCCTCTGTCCCTCGGTGTAGAGGTTTGTGGATCAGAGATGTCTATTGTGATTCCAAGGAATACCGCCATTCCCACCAAGAAGGAGGAGAACTACTACAACATGAGTGACAATCAAACTTCTATGTTGTTCTCTGTTTACGAGGGTGAGAGAGCTAGAACTTGTGACAACAACTTATTGGGACAATTTCGGCTCTCTGGCATTCCTCCAGCACCTAGGGGTGTTACTAAGGCAAAAGTTTGTTTTGATATTGACACTAATGGTATCTTGAATGTTTCTGCTAAGGAGATGACCACTGGTGTGATGAGTAAGATCACTATCACTAATGATAAGGCAAGACTGTCCAGTGAAGAGATTGACAGAATGGTCCAGGATGCAGAGATATACAAGGCTGAAGATGATGAACACAGGAAGAAGGTTGAGGCTAAGGTAGCTTTGGAGAACTATGCCTACGATATGAGAAATACTATCAATGATAAGAAGATTGGTGCCAAGCTTGGCCTTGTACGTAAGAAAAAGATTAACGATGCTATTGAACAGGTGATTCAATGGTTAGATGGCCTCCAGCTCGTAGATTCAGAAGAGTATGAGGACAAGCTGGAAACGCTTGAGAGCATCTGCAACCCCATCATTCAGAGGATTTGTGGACAAAATCAAAAACTTTGAGCAGCACCTCTCAGAAGTACAACACATGTTAGGGTGCAAACCATTTCACCAGTGTGACTATTTCGAATTTATTTTTCCAACCCTTTTAAGTCTTTTATTTTCTTGCTAGTAATTTGTCCTTGTTTGGAAATTTTTTACTCTAAATTTTTGGATTTGTCATTTTATGCCAGCTGATAAGGTTCTTCAACCTGTCTAGCTCGGAAGTTGATTTATCCTGTAAAAGCCACAGTTTGTTTGCATTTTAGAGTCTTAGATTAGATTAGTAAGCAATATGAATTGATAAAGGGTTAGCCTGGACTCTGTTCATGGAGTGGATAAACTGCCCTGTTACGTAACCTTTCTGAAATGTAACCTGACCCCTGAATTTATATAAAGAAAAAAAAAAAATCCAGATTCAAGGATAAGAGAATTTTTATTTTTTGGTTGTGAGAGAAATAGTGGACGGCAAAGGATCCTGAATCAATCCAGATACCAACACTGAATCAATCCTCACGTTTTCCTTTACAACTCCACTTGATATAAGTTAATAAAAGCAAACTGTGCCTACAATGACAGTTAGTCATGTACCATTTTGTGAAAATAAAAGATGCAACTTATTAATTTTAACATAACGAATAAAACGTAATAAGCTGAAATTCTTTATAAAAAAAAAAAAAAAAAAAAACATATTGTGAGAAAGGTTATTGAAATAGTTATCCTTACTATTAGCTAGAAATAATAGACCTAGTCATTAACCCATGTAACACATGAAAAAGTTAGACAAAAGAATTATATATAAAAAATTTTAATTAATAAGTACATAACTAAAAGGTGAAATTAGAGAATTTATAGAAAAGAACATATCTAATTTAGTTATTATTTTAAAAAAAACAATGAATTAAAAAGAATATATTTTGTTTTGACCTGCTTAATTTATTTAAAAAATGTGTGGTTTTAAATAGTTTAAAGAAGCATAGTATAGCATTATATATTCATAACTATTAAAAATATATGTTTGACTAATCATGTGAAAAGCTTATAACTGATGATTTAAAAAAAAAATTATATGGTAACTTAAAAAAATATCCACAAAAATAAAAAAGATTTCATATTATATTATATATAAATATTGATATTAATATAGATATAGATTAGAAAGTAAATGTTTTGATTTTTTTTAATAATTTTTTGGTGGTCTTGTCAACTTGAAATCCTATAAAGTTTATTTTTTTATTTTTTTTTATTTCCTTTCACAAGCAATTTTTATTTTTATTTTTTTCAGAAATAAACATACACACAAAAAGGAGAAAGAAATATGGATCTTACACAAAGAAACATCACAAATTCTTTATCCTCTGTGTGTGTTTGTTTCTCTAAAAATATATGGGAAATTGTTCCATATTATTTGTCATATTCTCCTTTAAAATTACATGTCTTCTAAATAGAAAGGAAAACAAAGTGAAATGATGTTGAAGCTGGATCTAAATTAGTAAGGCTTATAATAATCACGTCGAGTTTGACCTGATAAACCGGCAAAATTTGCTCAACAGTACATTTTTTGGAAAAAATTCGGTGGCTAGCACGCGTTTGAAGTTATTTAGTAAGTTGGACTGTTTTTTGAAAATCGAGTTTGTGAAACTCGAGTTCCAACCCAAAATCGAGTTTCTCAAACTTGATTTACGCTTGACCTTGATTTATAAAAAAAAAAGGAACTCAAGTATACTATACTCGAGTTCCATGCTTTTAAAAAAAATAACCCAAATGGAAGGGGCGTAAGATAGATATAGAACCTAAATCGGAGCAGAGAGGATTTTTTCCTAGCCAGAAGCAGCAGATTCCACCAAAAATCCAACGTAGGCTTAGATTCAAGAAAAAGGGCTTAAGAAGCCTTTCCATGATGGGCGGTGGGTGGGAAATAAATAGAATATTTCGTAAGTCAAGGGGCTATTGTCGGAGTGGCCAATCTCAACTCAAGATCCAAGTCAGGTCCAGGGTGTTCTAAAACGAAAGAAAAATGGAAGTTCGGATCATCGCTACTTCTGTAATTTTTTTTAAATGGAACTCGAGTATACTAAACTCGAGTTCCACCTTTTTTTTCTTTTCTTTTCTTTTTTAAATCAAGGCCAGGCATAAATTGAGTTTGAGAAACTCGATATTGGATTGGAACTTGAGTTTCACAAACTCGATTTTCAAAAAACAATCCAACTTACTAAATAACTTCAAACGCGTGCTGTCTATCTAATATTTTTCTGAAAAAATGCTGTTGAGCAAATTTTGCCTGATAAACCTGATTTTAGAGCATGTCCTAACTGCTTTCTTCTTTATCCTCCTCAATATATAGATTGCTAGTAAGCCTCATTCGTTCCTCTAGGAGAATTCGATAAAGGGGATCCCAAAACCAACAGAGGAGGTCCACATCTTAATCATTTTTTTTTTTTTTTTTTTGATAATAAAATCTTCTTCTACTATTTATTTTTTACTATACATACAATTTCAAATTAAAATCTTATTAATATATAAATTTAAAATGACATTACAAATACGTAAAAAACCATTATAGCTTAAATGAATTATGCATTAAAATGTTAGCAATTTATATTATTCTTCAAATTTTTATGTTAAATGTAAATTAAAATTTTAAAAAATCAAAATTAAAATGTTTATTGTGTGTGTATTTTTTCAACAGTGACATAAAAATTAAGAAAAAAAAGAAAGAAAATGTTAGGATTGGATTGGTGGATTTGTGGTGTAGCTCGATTCGAGGTCAGCTAGGCCTCCGGAATAGAGAGAGAGAGAGTGTAACAGAAAAAAGAAAGGAAAGGTTGCTTTGAAAGAATACACTTTTCTTGTTACCCATTATACAACTCATTGGTCTTTTATACAATCCCCTCACAACTGTCAATGACCATCAGTCCCTAACAAACTCTAACTGACTAGCACAGTTACTAACCTCACATATGGACACTTAGTCACGTATACAACTAGCACCTATCAAAGCTATAGTCACTGCTACACCTGTTGCATCATAGCTCTGCATCACAACCTGCATTGCACGTCACAGCACCCTTCACTGCATCACGGCATGCACTGAACGACACAGCACCCTGCACTGCATCACGGCTTGCACTACATCCTCTTATTACACAACATACAACTATACAAACAACTATGCCTAACAATACCCCTCCCATTAAAACACCTTGCCCACAAGGTGAGGATATTGTTGCTGCATCAAGTATAGACTTTCCCAAGTAGCATCTTCCACTCGTTCACCTTGCCATTGAACCAGAACCTGAGTGACAGACTTGTTCCTCAACTGGCGAGTCCTCTCTTGTAAAACAGCAACAGGTTCAGGTCTAAGAATGCCCTCTGAATCCACAGGTGGTAAGGAAGGCAAAGGCACCACATGTTGACCCAACCTCGACTTTAAACATGAAACATGGAAGGTAGAATGGAGTTTTGATTCAGGGGGTAAATCCAATTTGTAGGAGACACTGCCAAACCCTCTGCAATACTTGAAAAGGACCATAAAATCTAGGTGATAACTTCCCCAACCGTTTCTGCTTTAATGACATCTGTTTGTATGGCTGCAACTTGAGATACACCCAATCACCAACTGCAAACTCCCTCATGGTTCTATGCCTATCAACAGCAACCTTCATTCTCTTTTGAGCAGCCACCAAATTCTGCTTCAATAAGGTAATAAGCTGCTGTCTGGTCCTCAAGTCCACCTCCACACTGTCTACCTTAGTAGTGCCAGGAATGTAGTCCAAGAGTCTTGGTGGAGCAAAACCATATAAGGCCTCAAAAGGTGTCATCTTAAGAGAGATATGAAAATTGGTATTGAACCAAAATTCAGCTAAGGGTAACCACTCCACCCAAGATTGTGGTCTGTATACAGCAAAAGCCCTTAGGTAATGCTCTAAACTCTTGTTGACTACCTTTGTTTGCCCATCTGTTTGGGGATGATATGCTGTTGACATTGCAAGCTGAAAACCTTGTAACCTCATCAATTCTTGCCAAAAGTGTGATGTAAACACAGGGTCCCTATCACTCACAATTGTGGCAGGCATACCATGCAATTTAAAGACATATTGCATATACAATTGAGCTACGTTGGCTGCAGAATAAGGGTGTGATAAGGGTACAAAATGAACAAATTTAGTAAATCTGTCCACCACCACTAACACCACATCCTTCAACTGAGATTTAGGGAGTCCTTCTACAAAATCCATACTCATATCCTTCCAAGGCTTTTCTGGTATTGGTAGAGGTTGCAAGAGGCCAGCTGGATTACAAGTCTCATACTTCAATCTTTGACAAATGTTACACTCTCTGACCATCTTCCTTACATCAGTTCTCAACTCAGGCCAATAAAAATCTCTTTTAACCCTATGCAAGGTCTTAAGAATGCCTGAGTGACCTCCTAATGGGCTGTCATGAACCTGTTGCAGAACAGCAACCTTCAAAGCTTCACAAGTGCCTAGGTAGATCCTCCCTTTGTACAGTAACAACCCATTCTGCAGAGAATAGCCTTTAGGAGCAGCCTGCCCTGAACTCAAGGCTTGTAGAATACCCCTCACCTGCTGATCTGTGGCATAACTTGTTTTGAGATCACTCAACCAAGTTGGGGAAGGAAAGGAAAGCATACACAAAACACCCCCTTGAGAGTCTAACTCATCCTCATAATTAAGATAAGCAGATTCAGCCATATCAGAAGGTCCAGCAGCAGCCAAATCCACCTCAGTTTCAACTTTTCTGGACAAAGCATCAGCAACAAGATTATCCTTACCCTTTTTATATTGGACCACAAATGCATATCCCAATAATTTGGCAAACCACTTCTGTTGAGTAGGAGTACCAATTTTCTGCTCCAGTATGTATTTAAGACTTTGTTGATCAGTTCTAACAATGAAGGGTCTACCAACCAAGTAAGCTCTCCACTTTTTGACAGCAGTAACCAGAGCTAATAACTCCCTTTCATAGGTAGACAGGCCCAAATTCCTACCTTTGAGAGCTTGACTATGGAAGGCAATAGGCCTGCCTTGTTGCATCAAAACTGCTCCCAGCCTTTTGCCTGAAGCATCACACTCTATGACAAATGGTTTATCAAAATTTGGAAGAGCTAACACAGGTGGTTGAACCATGGCAGCCTTCAATTGCTGGAAAGCTTGCTCAACCTCCTCAGACCAAGAAAATGCATCCTTCTTCAATAATACAGTTAAGGGAGCAACAATCTGTCCATATCCTTTAACAAATTTTCTATAATAACCCGTGAGCCCCAAAAACCCTCTTAAGGACTTAATATCAGTAGGGGTAGACCATTGCTGCATGGCAGCAGTCTTCTTAGGATCAGTGTGAACCCCAGCACCAGTGATGACATGCCCTAGGTACTCCACTTCATTACAAGCAAATTTGCATTTGGACCTTTTCGTATACAGTTTATTTAAGGCCAAAACCTCTAAAACAGATCTCAAATGAGTCACATGCTCAGACAAAGAAGTGCTATAAACCAAGATATCATAAAAAAAAACTAAAACAAATTTTTTGAGATAAGGTTTAAAAACCTGGTTCATCAAGGATTGGAAGGTTGAGAGGGCATTGGTTAATCCAAATGGCATTACCAAGAACTCATAATGCCCCTCATGTGTTCTGAAGGCTGTTTTAGGCACATCCTCCTCCTTCATCCTGATTTGATGGTATCCTGATCTTAAATCAAGCTTAGAAAAGACAGTTGCTCCATTCAACTCATCTAACAGCTCATCAATGACTGGAATTGGAAACTTATCCTTCACAGTGATGTTGTTCAATGCCCTATAGTCAATGCACATCCTCCAAGATCCATCTGCCTTCCTTACTAACAAGACAGGTGAAGCAAAAGGACTGGTGCTGTTTCTAATTGACCCAACAGACAAAAGCTCTCTCACAATCTTCTCAATTTCATTCTTTTGATAGAAAGGGTATCTATAGGGTCTCTGGCATACTGGTTGAGAGCCCTCCATGAGAGTGATTTGATGTTCATGACCCCTCACAGGTGGTAAACCAGTAGGAGTCTCAAAAACCTCTCTAAATTCCTGCAATAACAACTCCACTTCTGCAGGTACACTATCTTCCAACACCACATCAGCTGCAGGAGTGATTTGAAGCAGTAGGCCCTTCCTCATTGATCCCTTAAGCAACTGATTACAATCCATGAAGGAAGTGCCTGAAGAGGGACTTAAACCCTGCAGCAAAACCTGTTGATCCTTGTAATGAAATTTCATAGTCAACAATTGAAAATCCCAGTGTATTACACCCAAGGTACTTAACCACTGAGTGCCCAACACAGCATCACAACCTCCCAATGCCAAAACATGAAATTGCACACAAAATTCCACTCCATGCACACACACTGGTACACTACTACAAAAACCTTGAGTTCTCACCACAGTACCATTAGCCACCTTAACTTCCAAAATTCTTGAAACATCAACCTTTAACTGTAAACTAGAGACCACTAATACATCTACAAAATTATGAGTACTACCTGTGTCAACCAGTAATACTAACCCACTGCCATTAATCTTGCCTCTAACCCTCATAGTGCCTGGTGTAGGAGTTCCAGTTAAAGCATACAATGTAATTCCCACATCTTCTTCTTGTTCAACTAGTTTATTAGGATCACTGCCCACTTCCTCATCCACCTCAGTAATTTGCACTCCAGATTGCAACCGAGGTATTACATCAATCCCCTCTAAAAGAAAAAGTTTAACATTTTTACACTTATGCCCAGGCCCCCATTTTTCATCACAATTATAACACAACCCTTTCTTTCTCCTTTCATCCATTTGAGCAGGAGTAATTCTCTTAACTGGTATTTTTGGTTTAGTATCTAACACTACATTACTCTTAGGTAGACCAAGAATTGAAGGGTTACCTGATTCTTGATGACTCCTTATGCTTTTTCTACTGCTCCACACATATTCTTCTTGAATCTTGGCTAATCCAAAGCTTCATTCAAAGATTGAGGATTGAGCATTCTTACAGGTAACCTTATTTCATCCCTTAAACCACTCAAGAAGCAGCTGACCTTATGTAAAGGAGAAAGGCCTTTAACTCTGTTAGACACAGCTTCGAATTCTGCCTTATACAAAGCCACAGTTGAAGTTTGCCTCATCCTGGTCAGCACCTCCATAGGATCATCGTAGGCACTAGTTCCAAATCTCACATGCAAAGCTGGTACAAATGATTCCCAATCCAAAAACACCCTTGCTTCTTCTGCTTCTTGGAACCAATCAATGCCTCCAAATCCATGTGGAAAGAAGCTATCAATAGCTTTTCTGTAATTGGGGTTTGGTAATACCAAAAATACTGGTTAGCCTTGTAGACCCAATTAGCTGGATCAACACCTGAGAATCGTGGAAATTCCAACTTCACAGACTTGGCAAGTGACAAGGTTGAAGAACTTGGAATTGAATTTGATTGCACATTTCGCTGAGTTGAATTTTGATTCACATCTATGGAATTCAACTTCTGTAAAATCACATTGATGTTCTGATTCATCTCATTCAAGGTTCTGGTATGAATGCCTTGAATCTTTTGTATTTCTTGGATGTCCCTGTTATGGTGATCAGAAGTAGTACGGAGGGAAGCAATAGCTTCATTCACTGTATTCATGGCAGCAGCTCGTGTTTCAGTCATAGCAGGAACGATGCTCTGATACCAATTGTTAGGATTGGATTGGTGGATTTGTGGTGTAGCTGGATTCGAGGTCAGCTAGGCCTCCGGAATAGAGAGAGAGTGTGTGTAACAGAAAAAAGAAAGGAATGGTTGCTTTGAAAGAATACACTTTTCTTGTTACCCATTATACAACTCATTGGTCTTTTATACAATGCCCTCACAATTGTCAATGACCATCAGTCCCTAACAAACTCTAACTGACTGGCACAGTTACTAACCTCACATATGGACACTTAGTCACGTATACAACTAGCACCTATCAAAGCTATATCAAAGCTATAGTCACTGCTACATCTGCTGCATCATAGCTCTGCATCACAACCTGCACTGCACGTCACAGCACCCTGCACTGCATCACAGCATGCACTGCACGTCACAGCACCCTGCACTGCATCACGGCTTGCACTGTATCCTCTTATTACACAACATACAACTATACAAACAACTATGCCTAACAGAAAAACATAGGGTAAATTGCACTTATCTTTCCTAAGATTTTTTGTTATTACACTTAGCTTTCCTCTAGTACAGAATAAGAAACTCATCTCTCTAAAATAAAAATTATTTACATAGATCTCCCTTGAATGATTGAAAAAAAAAAAAAAAAAAAAAAAACCCTTTTGAAAAACCTTTTAAAAAACCTACCTACATCTTTCAAGTGCTAAAAAATTTGGTATTGATCTACAATACCGCTCTACTAATAGAATGCTACGGCAAAAATTGTAAAAAAAATATATATATATCTTTATTTTATTATACTTCTCTCTCTCTCTCTCTCTCTCTCTCTTTGTGGGGTGGTTGTGGCAGTTTTTATTTTTATTTTTTGAGTTGTTGTAGTGGGTTGATTTTGGTGGGTTGTAGTGGTTGTGGGCTGATTTTAGTGGTTGTGTTTACAACGGCTGACAATGGTTAATTTGATTAATTTTGGGTGATGGTGGGTTTGCAGTAGTGGTGGGTTGTGGTAGGGGTGGGCTAGGAGTTGTTATATGAGTTTTGTATTTATTTATTGTTATAAATATTTTTCGGGGGTGGTTTTTTTGCGTGTAGCCACGTGCCTTTGGAGGTGTGACTTTGCTAGGCCCAGATTTGTTTTGGGGAGGTCAACTTGGAACTCAACATTGGGCCGCATAGACTAATGGCTTCCGGTGTATTTTTTAGCCTACAAAATAGATAAAGCCTAAAGTCTTAGAATCATGATAATGGTTGAAATAAATAAATAATATGCTTAGCATGATAGTTTTGATTAAATGGTGAGTTGATACATTATTATTATGTTTATTAAGTGATGTCCAATATTAGAAAGTGTTTAATTAGGTGTCCAATGTCCAACAATGGGATGGGTCTAATAATCCATGTCTAGTTGCGGTTCATGGTTCGTGTTCAACATAATAAGGTATGTCTGGCAATGGTCCATGTCCAAATAATATATGTGCAACGATGGTAGATTGATTTATTAATATGTATGTTCATTAATGAAGTATTAGTGTGATCATGTTTATTAGATAGTGAGATGATGTTAAAATAACTTGCATCCAGCAGTAAAACAATAATGAATAAAATATGCTTAATAATATAAATTTGAAGATAAAATATAATGACTTATCTTCATATTTTGCAGCTCCAGCCATAACATCAGTGGACTTAGCACTTAGCATTTCAGCAACCTTCAGACTTTGCAGCTCCAGCCGTACAACACCAATGGACTTAACATTTCAGCAACATGGTGAAGTGAATCCTTTCATGGTGACTTCATGTTTGAAGGGGAAAAATGGGTGCAACTGGAGGGAGAGAGAATATGTCCAGCCGTGTGCATAAGTTGGTTAAGTTCATCCTCTTTATCGTGCACTTGAATGATTTTCCCCATGTAATGCTCTTTTAGTTTTTTAGTCAAGTATGAGTGATATTGCCTTCCATAAGAAGGGCTTTTAATAATAAGTTTTTGCCTTTCGTAAGAAGGGTTTTTAGCATTATAAATATATGTCTTCCACAAGAAAGGGCTTTTGTAATGTGTTCTTGGAAGAGTATTTTGACATGTTTTGAGATGTGTAGAGATGGTAAGAAAATATATACATATTGTGAGATATGGTGTTTGTAATATGTATAGGAATTATATGTAGATACTTTGTTGGACATGGATCTTGTATATGTATACTTTGTGAGACATGGAGTTTAAAGATATATGAGAAGTATGTATGGGTATTTTGTGATGAATGTATTTGTAAAATATAGGAAGTGTGAGATAGATAATATGAAGATTAAATATAGTGAATACATGAGATTATTTGTGTTATGGGTTATGTTGCTTTCTAAGAAGGGAGATTTTGTATGAGAAATAAAGAATGAGATGGAGATGCGTTTTGGGCAGCAAAAATGATGAAGTTTCAGTATAATGGAGTGTGGGAAAGATGGGTAATGGATAATGGTATGTTGTAATATGTGTGTTGTGTTGTTATCTATGAAGAGGGACTTTGTAAGAGAGATGGGGAAGTATGAAAATGTGTATTTTGCAGCAAAATGAGTGAAGTTTCTGCATTATTGAAGATCAAAGAGAGGGCAAGATCAAAGAGGGGATCAGAGAGAGAGAGAGGGACCCTTTAGTGTGTAGCTTGGTCCTCTTTATATAGAGCCAAGCTATGTAACTAGATCAAAACTTAGTTGAAGGGAAAATAGCAAATCAGGAAAAGTCCTTGACAAGGTAAGTGGTTCCATTAGAGGGATTTGGTTTTTAGCCAAAAGAAGAAAGTTAGAGACTTCAAGGTTGATGTTATAGCTATAACAACTGTCAATCACAGCTGTCACAGCTGAATGATATCATCCAAATGACATCTTGCTTGGAGGAAAAAATATTTGGCATTAAAGTTATGGTTTGGCTAAAAAATGGCAAGATAATCTTCATGGGATCCTTCTTGTTTCTGGTACCACAGCTGCTGGGATTGGGCATTTATGGGCGAATGACATCATTTTAGGACATGTGTCAACCTGCTGGAGCTTCTACAGATTCTGCTGGAGCTGTTACAGTTTCTGTAGAAACTGTTTGCAGCTTTCGCTGGAGCTGTTTCAGCTTCTGCAGAAGCTGTTGCAGCTTTCCTGGAGCTGTTGCAGCTTGTGCAGAAGCTGTTAAAGCTTCTGCTGGAGCTGTTATTGGTATTTTCGGCTAAGTTTCCTCTCTTGAAAAATTATATATTTAGTCCATATATAATTTTGGTAAGTAATAATCTAGTTGGTTGATGTTTGATGAAGTCTTAGAGAGGTAAATATGGTCTTTTTGCATTTTAACCAAATTTTGGAGAGTAAGGAGAGCATTTAATGCTAGGATATGAGATATTAATATATATTTAGCCATGTGCTTGGAATTGATTTAGATGACAATAATATAATTGATATGAAATACTATAATTACATTGATGAACATTAATTTTTATGTAAAGAGCATGGGGAGTTTTATCATTTTAAGTGTTATGTGATATGAGAGGCTTACCAAATGTTACCTATTGCACACTGACCCGTCAAAGTTTAGGGAATTGGGGAAGACATGCCAAGCAACATGCTTTTCTTTATCAACTTTGAACTACTGGAGTTTTACTGAACATACTTCTTAGCCCTCCAAACCACGACTCCCAAAATTCCCCTGATGAGACTCATGAGCTTGGATCATGAGCCAAAAAAAGATATGATGTGCTATGAGCTTGAACTATGGGCTTTGACGCCTTTTTGTGTAAATATGGGCTCTTTTGGGCTTTAAAAGATGTTTTTCCAAAATCCATGATAATGTTGACGTGGTGCGGGTCGCCAATGAAATGAAGCCATGTGGTGTGAAAAATTTGTTCTCAACAATATTATAAGAGTTTTTTTAATTAATATATTGTATATATTGTTTTGATGTGTTGAAGGGAATAATAGAAAATCTGATGTATGGTGTAATGTTAAAATGCCATGTTAAATAAATAAATGTTTTGGTGCATTAAAATGACATTTGACATGGCATAGTTAATGCTTATACACTTAAACTATCATTCATATACCTTTAAAGAGAAATTTGGAATTTTTTTAAAGCCTATTTTTTTTGGAATTCTTAAAGAATTTTTTCAGTCATTTAGAAAAAATTAGTGTAAATAATCTATATTTTCGAAAATGTGAGTATTTTATTTCAAACTAAAAAAAAGATAAACGGTAATAATAGAAGTCAAAGTAATCAACACATAGTCTATATATGAACACTTTAATTGTAGGACCCATTACATTTTAGACTTCCTTTTTCCTTTTTTTTTTTTTTTTTTGTTTCTTTTTTCTTTTTTCACCCAAGTGGGTGGAAATGAGGTAAACTTCGAGGTTAAGGCATATATATGGCTTCTCAAAACGAAAAAGGCATATATATCAATATATGGTGCCATCTTTAACCTTTCTTTACCAAAGTGGCTCATATACACTCGGAGACTAGTTTCTTCTACTTATTAGTTTCGGTTTACAAAAGTCTTTGAGCTTCTTGTCCCGACGACAATGGCCAACCATAGAGAGGGCCTGGCGATTGGGATAGATCTTGGTACAACGTACTCGTGCGTGGCAGTGTGGCAAAATGAAAGAGTAGAGATAATAGTGAATGATCAAGGTAACAGAACCACTCCCTCCTTTGTTGCTTTCACTCCGGCGGAGCGCTTGGTCGGTGATGCCGCCAAGAACCAGGTTGCCAGGAACGCCACCAACTCTGTCTTTGGTAATCTCTTGACTCTTTACAATGAACTCCCCCCTCTCCCCTTTTTATAAAATAGATGAATAAAAAGATTTTCTTTTTATGAAGAAAGAAAAAAAGTATTTTTTTTAAATTCTTTTTTGACTGAAATGGTAGATTTTTTTTTTTTTTTTTTTTTAAATTCTTAAAAACATGTTTTTCACTTACCAATATCAAACTATGTTCTTGAAAGCCTCTGAGTCTGACTGTAGGCTAGTTTTGTTTTATCTTATTTTAAATTTGTACATTTGTTGCCTGTAAAATGTTGTGGTGATAGTATTTCTCTTTTTGAAATTGTTAGTAGTTATTGGGTATATCAATACGTGGGATGTTTGTTATGAAAATGCTATAAACATAACTCTTCTCTTAAAAAAATGTGGGTTTCAAAGGTTAATAAGGGAAAACAATTCTGCTCTTATTATTTGGACTCGCGTACTGCAAGTGTGAAAAGATGCTGGTATGGATTATTGGGTAACGAGTTTTGTGGAAAGAAAAAGATATGCAGTTTGTGTTCACTGTTAAATTTTGTTCTTAATTCTCACCACTTGAATTTTGTTACTCAAAAAAAAAAAAAAAAAAAAAAGAATCACTTTAAGAATTTTCATTAAAAAAAAAATTACTTTAAGAAAGCTTAATAGCATTCATATATCATAATGTCATTTATTCAAGGTTCATACTCAGAGGATAAGAATTCACAACTTCAATAATAGAAATCATTAAAGAACTAAGAAACTTTTCTCCATCTTGGCATCAATTATGAACTTATTGCTTTAGTATTTGTAATTATCAAGATTTTAATTAACGTTTTGTTTATAAATTTCAAACTTGTATTATCAGCTCTAATCAAATTGAAGATTTTAACATGAGATCACAATGTTATCAAAAGCAACTTCATGTGTTAATGGTTGATTTCTGACTAAATTGTAAACTACATCCCTAAAGTTTGGAATAATTTTGATTTTGCCTTCTAAAAAGTTTCAATATATTGATAAGCTCTCCTAACCTTAGGTATCATTTGGATTTGCTCTCTTCTGTTAATGTGTCTTGCTAAGCAGTAAGTTGTTAACTACCAAATTAATTAAAGCAGCTCCAAATATAGAGGATGCAATAACAATACAATTTCAAACATAGAGTGTCGTTGGGGTGCCAATCTAATACTTGAGGGACAGTTAGGCAGGCTGCATTGATGGAAGGAAACAAATACCAATGATACTTAACATTAGGGGAGCATATAAAAAAATTAAAACTTTAGAAGGCAAAATCAAATTACCCGAAACTTTACCGATGTAATTTGCAATTTAATCTTGAATATTTTTTCTCCCTCTTTTATATTATCTTATTTGTTGAGATTTGTGGTTGCAGAAGCTTTGTCAAAATATATTTGACACTAAAAATGAAAGTATATCGTCAAATATCTTGTGATAAATCTCATCACACTCAAATAGAATACACAAAGAAGTTTTATTGATGCTTATTACACACTTTTCTATACACACCACTTATTTGCTTTCTCATTACTTATTCTTTGACACCTTGATACTATCCGGGGCTAAACTATCACATGTGATTAGTTATTATTAGTTCAAATTTGAATTTAACACTAAGATTACTTTTTTAATCCAATAATAACAACCAGTAACAACTTGCCACTTAGGATTTGTTGTAAAAATGTTATAAAAATTGTGTGCACATATCATTTCTCAAAAAAAAATTTGCGGAATGGAATTGTGGCAATGGCATTGCCGAAATAGGAGGGGAAAAAATTTATTCCAATTGGTTTGTGGCAATGCCATTGCCGAAATTGAGGGGAAAAAAAAAAGTGGGAATGAATTTGTGGCAATGGCATTGCCGAAATAGGATGAAAAAAAAAAAAATTTGTTGCAATTGGTTTGTGGCAATGGCATTGCTGAAATAGAGGTGAGATAAAAAAAAAGTACGCATATTCTTATTCTTTCAGTATTTTTTTTGACTGAAACAGTTTGGTTTGTCGCGTTCTTTTATGGTAAAAGTACCATACGAAACAGACAAGGCTATTTCAAGTACATTGATTTTTATTCTAAAGTGCACGCTGTAAACAAAAAAAAAAAAAAGTACATAGATTCTAAACAGATAAGGATAGATTCAAGTACATTGATTCTTATTCTAAAGTGCACGCTGTAAACAGAAACAAAAAAAGTACATAGATTCTTATAGAAGAAAAAAATGATTGATGTGTAAACAAAAAACAAAGAAAGTATATAGATTCTTACAATAGAAAAGAAAAAAATGATTGATGTGCATACTATAAATCAAAAAAAGAAAAGAAAATATATAGATTCTTACAATATGGAAGAAAAAAATGATTGATGTGCACACGGTAAACCAAAAAAAGCAAAGAAAGTACATAGATTCTTACGTGCACGCTGTAAACAAAAAAAACAAAGATTCAATCAACCAATCACCTCAACTCCTCATCTCATCTGATTCTTATTCTATGCATAAAATATATTTTGTCATGCTCATATCACACCTAAATCTCCAACATGGATTCTTTTTTGTCTTTTTATTCTTCAGTTTGTAATAAAAGGCAAGGCGCCCTTTCTCCTCCTTTGCTGAAGAATTAGAATTGCATCTCCTCACAATATAAGGTCCTCCAATTGTTCAGTTACTCTTTTACTTTGCTTCAGTGTGCACAACTAAGGATCGTAAGTTTTTTGTTAATGTAAGTTTTTTTGTTTTGCTTATTAACTTACAGCTCTAGAAATTAACAGATTTATTATTATTGTATAAACATGTGCTTTGTAAATATTAGAAGCTAATACATTGTAAAATATTATGTATTGTTGTAGTTGTAGTTAATATTATTTGTATGCCTATGATTATGATTATTGTTGTTGTTGTTGTTATTCAAATTTTAGATTAATGAATTATTTTTTATGGTTATCTGATTGTGTGTTTTTTTTTTTTTTTTTTTTTTTTTTGCAAGTATCACTCTATAATTCTCACACTTTCAGTTGGCATCACAATTGTGGTAAGCATCTCAACTCTCTAATTAAATTTATGTATGTGTTTTGTTAATTTTGAAATTATTTAATATTATTTATTGTTATTATTAGTATATGTTGTTGTTGTTATTATTATTCAAATTTTAGATTAATGAATTGTTTTTTATGGTTATTTGATTTTTTTTTTTTTTTTTTTTTGCAAGTATCACTCTATAATTCTCACTCTTTCAGTTGGTATCACATTTGTGTTTCTTTTTCTTTAAAGTTTAGTTGGTATAAATTTTTATTAAGTTTCTTGAATCTTTACTTTTTAGGGTGGTTATAGGTTGGGAAATGAAAATTAATTATATGCTTTATAAATATTATATATGTTTACATTATAGTTAATACTAATTATTGTGTGTATGATCATTTTTGCTAAAACTATTATTATTATTATTATTATTAAAAAATTTGCTTCATAAATCCTTTATTTGAGTTTCTTTCAATATCATATTGTGTTTTTTTTTGTGTTTTTTTTTTTTGTTCTTTCTTTCTTTTCTTGCAAGTATCACTCTATAATTCCTGCATTCCTTCACTTCATATCGCAATTGTAGTAAGCTTCTCGGCCCCCTAATTTAATTGGAAATTATTTTCTTAGTTTGTAATTTTTTATATAGATGGTTTGCAAAAAATATTCCTTCAGATGGATGTTGCATGGTTTAACTCATTGTAGCATTTAATGTAGGATATATTTGAAATGGAGCAACAACGATATCACATCTCTAATGATGCAAAGGAAGGCAATGAACGTTGCAAGATCCAAATTTATTAATGTCCTAATAATATCTACAATTATTCAATTTACATGAAAATAATTTCAACATTAGCAATATAACATTGTATATTTTTTTTAAAAAAAAATCAAGTTTCCACCTTACAAGTGCGACCCCAACCGTTTGCACCCCCCCGGCAGTTAGGCGAGCGTATCACCCCATATTTGCATCAATGTAGACTATACCGTGTTACCTGCCTACCACATATAGATAGTGACTGGAGTCTTGTCACTTCTTTGGTGGGCGATGGCAACCTGATACCCATACATTTTACCTACCTACTTGTGAAATGTCTATAACTTTACAGGATTGCCTATTGATGGCAATGTAGTGTGCGGGCCGACCAATTTGGGATGGGAACAAGTTTGTAATAATTTACTTAGGGAGATACCACCTGCAACAGCATTGACATATGGAAGCCTTAAAATAACATGGGTAAGGAATACATTCTCAAACCTACCAGAGGGTGCCAATGCTGTAACAACCCAACAGTATGCTAAGGCATACATGTTCCAGGTTTTGGCTTTACTATTGGAAATAAGAGCCAAAGTAGATTGCATTGCTGCTTTCTCAAGCTATTAGAAGACTTTGGTGTAGCTGGGGAATATAGCTGGGGTAGTGCCACACTTGCTTTCCTTTATAAAGAGCTGTGTACTGCTGCTATTCAAAAAACCATGGAGATTGCAGGTCCTGTTTTCATATTGCAATTATGGGCGTGGGAGCATCTTCCATATCTGACCCCAATTCCAATAAATCCAATAAATTTAAATGGTGACGACCTATACGGTTGCAGGTGTAATATTTACTTTCTATTTCTATACAATATTGTATACTGTAGCGTTTATCCTTGATACTTCCAAACCCTAAAATCAGTGGCAATCTTTAATTGTGTATAGGTGGGATACCAAGAGAACATTTACTCACACACCAATGCATGTTCTGCGTGCATACCGTTCTAATCACGACACACATAATAATGAACAGGTAATATATCACAATGCATCAATGGTTAATTTACTAGTTATATTATTGTCTTGATTGATTATAATATAGTTATTATAATTGGAATTGCAGGTTGTTTGGACACCATACGATAATTATTTGCATCCATGGTGTCTTGCAGAAAAACATATTTGGACTACAACAGAGCCATTGCTATGCTTCCAAATTGTGGAGTATTACCATCCAGAAAGAGTCATGCGACAATTTGGGTTGTTGCAAAGATGTCCAAGGTGGCCTACTGATAATTTGGATAAATCTGTGCATTGTGTAAAGATGACAGGAAAGTCCGGTGTCAATTGGCTTGATAAGCATGCACAATACTACCGGCTTTGGAACATGCGAGCTGAACATGTAGTTGGGGATGACAATTTCGATTTAGGTGTGGACTACACAACATGGTACCATCAACATGGTCACCTATTCACAACACCAGAGGCGGCTGCCCATATGTACCAGGTTATTATTTTAGCTTTTTCAATAATACTACACTAATAAATGTTTTTTTTTCTTTTTTCGTGGCAGCAAAATGAGATCAATAATATGTTAAATTTGGCTGTTGCAAACCAACAGAGGAATGATCTCACTGCACAACAAGTCCTTCCACCAATAGTAGAGGGCCTTACCCGACTGAAGTTATCGATGGAAGAAAATATTTCCTCTGTCCCTACTCAAAGGGTGAGACACTTCGGGCGACAACAAAGGCACCAAAGAAGACAGCCATAAACCTCTACACAACGTGGACAACACGGAAATGATGAAGCTGGACCATCCACCTCTACACAGCACAATATGTATAGCTCTACCCAAGCTGGGCCGTCAACATTTGCCGGTAATGAGCCAACCACCTTAAGTGAGTATAATCCAATTAATGTCAACGAGTACTGCATGAATTTATATCAACAGATTGGATCATCCACTTCCATAGGACAAGGATTTGAGGGTTTGTTTAGCTATGACCATTATCCCCAACCAAATTCAACACCTCCCTCCTATCACCCATCGCCACCTCCATCCTATGCTGGGCAATACAATTATGGCCAAGATAACCAGTACAACTATGATTTCTGCACACCACAACCTTCCCAACCACCCCCTCATGTTGGTGATTTTTGCACGCCACCAAATACATGGGCATGTGCTCCAAACTCTAAGGAAGAGGCCTCCATAACAAACTCTGAGGAAGATGCCTCAAATGAGAACAGTGGGGAAGATGCAGAAGATAGCCAAGATATGGAGGTGTCTTCAGATAATGAAAATGACGAAGGTGGTAATTATCAAACAGAGGTTGATATTAGAACACAGCCGAGGCGCATGGGGAGAAGTCCTGTGCAAGCACGAAGGTACCCACAACGAGTAAATAGGCATCCTCCATGTTGTGGAACACAACAAAAACTTCATGTACCCCATCGTCGCAATCACTAATCAATGTAAAATGACTGTTTATTAAAAATATATTAAAGTATTATCATTGTTTATGCATCATTGTAGCAAAAAATATTATGCCTAGATAGTATACATAGCACATTATACTACTAACCGTAAGACCTTTGTGAAAATAAGAAATGTGTACACATTTTTTGGCATTTGAAATTAGTGCCCAATTAATCTAATCATACATCTATTTACTATAATTGTCCATTCCTACAAATCCAACATAGAATCTATATGTGTAGCCACAACTGTAGGCGCATAATAGGCGGAATAAAAAAGGTGTCAAACTTCTATTTTTATAGTTGATCTTTTTTTCCTTTGCATGATGGCTACTGTGGTGTACATTTCTATTTTCATTCTCTACAGCCTCTCTTCCAAACCCTTGTAAAAGTGTCAAAGAAAAATAAAACTTTCACCATCTAATTTTCGTCCAAATTTACAGCAGCAACTTATGAGTTAATTTCGGCCAACAAAATTCGTGAATTTCAAAAAACTCAAAACATAAAAGTTGTAGATATTTAAGTCATGGTTCCAACCCATCCAGTCTTGAGTCAATTGGATTTTTTAAGAGAGACATACGTCTAAAATACTGATTAGTGCTCAAATCTGATTTTTCCTCTTCGGATTGTGGCCTTTTGATTTCTTTCCTTATTTGAAGCTTTCAAACATGGTAAATGACCCATGCACTCCATAAAAAGTATACATTTTAAGGTTTTATCGAAATCCTAAACTATAATACACAATATATATATAGACACACACAGACACAAAATAAATAAACATACACCCCAATCCAACTTGCAGTGATAGAAAATATCGTAGCATATGGAATTAGTACCATGTTCTTTCAAATAATACAAACTAACAATATGGTCCAACTCCTAAAAACATTATTAAAAAAAAAAAAAAAAAAAAAAAAACAACAACAACAACAACAGTCCAACCAATCCACTGAAGTAGATTGAATACTTATGTTGGATCATTCAATTTGGCCACTAGTGGAGCCAGCCACAGTTCGAGTGGGGCATGTTCTTCTATTATGGCCTTCTTGCCTACAGAGACTACACAATGGCCTTGGTTGATGCTCTGCCCCTTCGTCCATTTCATTTCCAAGCCGAGTTGTTCTTGGTCGACCTTTTTCACGGCGCAGCTTGACATTAGGATACAAGATCGGGAAATCAGGCTCATTCCAATGTACACTGTCTGGAACCATGCGAAATCTAGGTGCATAACAAGCAACTTGTTCTTCCAAATGGTAGCAGCAATCGATATATTGCATTGCAGAGATGCCTTGATATTTACACACGGCAATGACATGTGAGCACAAAATCTTATAAACCAGCCATTTTTGACAACTACAAGTGTTCTGCCTCAAATTTACTTCATGACGATGATTACCCCTATATGCAGAGTTAGGGTTTATTGGTGTTCTAACTTCAAACAGACCATCTTCATGACTGAACACAGTAACTGAATGCTTTGGTGCCTTTTTTTCCCATTTATTGAATTTATTCTTTGCATAGGCCGTAATGACTTCACCGGCAGTAACCTTTGCACGTGCCTTAGTATACCAATCGGCAAAGTAGGCGACACAACGGTAGTATGTAAGTTCAACTAACGCAGTTATGGGCAAATTTCTAACACTCTTTAGAATTCCGTTAAAGCTTTCAGACAAGTTTGTGGTTATTGCCCCATAACGATGTCCACCATCGTGTGCTAACGTCCACTTTTCCACCGGTATTTCCATTAAATACTTCTCACCATCTGCACTTAATTGAGTAATTCTATCCCTGGTTATTTGATACTTTCGTAACTGATTCTCCATGCCTGCCCACATTACCATAGCCTTCAAGTTTTTATTCCCAATTTGTTGATTGAAATTGCTAGGCACATGGCGAAGGCAAAAACGATGATACCAATGTGTCGATTGACATATAGTCCATATCGCTGCCATTATACCAGGGTGACGATCAGATATGACACATAACCCTTCCCGATTAGTGACATTAATCTGAATACAACGCAAAAACCAATACCAGCTATCATCAGTTTCCTTCTCCACAATGGCAAAGGCAAGCGGAAAAAGTCTGTTGTCACCATCTCACGATGATGCAATCAGTAACGTACCTTTGTACTTACCATATAGGAAAGTTCCATCTATACTAATCACTGGCCTACAATGTTGAAAACCTTCAATTGATGGACCAAAAGCCCAGAACACTCTCTCGAATATCGCATAGCCTGGCATAGTAGCAGGTATTGTTCTCCAAATAACCCTGTTGCCCGGGTTTGAATCAGTCAAAGCTTTCAACCATTTTGGCAATAATTGGTAAGATTTGTCCCAATCACCAAACGCTCTACCAATTGCTTTTTCTTTCGCCTCCCACACCTTAAAATAAGAAGGCCGGTATTGGTACTTATTGTAAAAAGTCTGTTGAAGTGAAGCAATCTTTATGGTTGGATCATTTTTGACAACATCCCTCAACTCTTTCTCAATAATATGGGTGTCTAATTGCTCGTGATCTTGTGTGAGCGTGGACTCTGTACATGTGTGTGGACCATTGTATTTCCTAACCTCAAACAACCCATATGTAGCCCGGAAGCATGCTCGAAGACGCCAAGAACAATGTTTGCACCTTACAGACCAACATTCTAGATCTGACTCTCTTACACAAAATGTTTGGTTCCTCTTGATGTGATAGCGTTTAACAGCAGCTTGTCGTTCATCCTTATCGGCAAAAAGCAAGCCCACATAAAACTCTTGGGTAGGGTCCCAAATACTCTGAGTGGGCTTTTCAAATGGTGGGATTGGATCAATCATATTATCCCACGTGTTCTGTGAAAAGCTTAGTGATGAAGGTTGATGGAATGCCATAGTTGGACTGCTTTCATGATTACCTTCATTTAGAGGCTCCTGTTCATCTCCAATATCATCAAGGACCTCGTCGTCATCAAGTTGGTCATCACTATCCATGGCCCGCATCCTTTTTGATAATGTATGGACCGCATTTTCAGTAGTAGCATCTATGCGATGTGTATCATTGGGATCATTAGCAGCTCTCTGAGTGGTGGTTTGGTCATACTGAGCTTCAAACTCAAAACAAGTAGTCTCTTGTGTAACATGCTCAGTTGGATTATCATGGTTAGCATCACTGGTGTTCATTGGCCGATAAGGAACATGTTTGTCCTCAGTTGCAACATGGGTATATGGAGCATGATAGTCAGCACCGCCAATGTTGATTGGGGAATAAGCCGCATCTTGAGAATAATGACCAGTATGAGTGGCATATGGATCATGGAAGTGCCCACCATGTGAATAACTAAATGATGCACTCGGTCCTTCATTGGCATATTGAATGGGAAAAACATCTTGGTGGCTTCTTATGGGCTCTACACCCACGTATAACTCTGCACCTACAAATCCATATTGGCGGTCTAACATATCGAATATTGCATTGACACCATTATCATCTCCTACCAAAACTTGCTGGTAAGTCACAGGATGTGGATGACATTGAAAAGGAAATCTATACCAAATAGTCAGTTTTGAATTTGCTCTGTTTATATGAAGCATGGATGCTACTCCATCACATAGATCTTCAAATGTAACACCCTGGCTTAATGGAAGCATAGAAGGAGGTGGCCCTTCGTAATAAACCCCATTTTCTCCATGTTTAATTATTCCGCCAAAATGGATGAGAAAAATGAACAACTTTTCTGCCATCTACACTAAAACATAATAATAGTATTAATATATTAACACTACACAACCATTACAATGCAATACAAGAAGGTAATCCATTAAAAATATTTAATGTTTAAATAGCTAGAGCTGAGAGAATTCTGTTAAAGGGGATTGTTTCACTGATAATAATAGTATTAAATTATTTTTTTTTAAGGTTTATGAACGTATACTAACCTTTTTTTTTTTTTGGTTTTCTTATAGCATACGTGTATATTATAGGCTAACAAACTAAGTATTTCTTTAAGGAAATATATGTCAATTTTGAAATTTAGGCAATAATTCATGGACAAATAATTTAAAACATATCATACAAATCAGTTTATGTTGCAAAACACATAATACAAAAACAAGATTTGCATGAACAAATAATTTAACAAAAACAAGATTTTCATGCTTAGCTATGCCCCTAAAACATATCAACATGAATATTATAAAAAGAAAAGTAACTACTTAAGAGATGTAACTCACCTTCTAATAGTGAGAATTATAGAGTGATACTTGAATTCATATACTAATAATAACAATAATAATATGAATTCATTAATCTTAAAAAAAAAAAAAACAATTAGATAACCATAAAAAATAATTCATTAATCTAAAATTTGAATAACAACAACAACAACAACAACAATAATCATAATCATAGGCATACAAATAATATTAATTGCAACTACAACAATACATAATATTTTACAATGTTTTAGCTTCTAATATTTACAAAGCACATGTTTATACAATAATAATAAATTTGTTAATTTCTAGAGCTGTAAGTTAATAAGCAAAGCCAAAAAACTTACATTAACAAAAAACTTACAATCCTTAGTTGTGCACACTGAAGCAAAGTAAAAGAGTCAATCGAAGGACCTTATATTGTGAGGAGATGCAATTCTAATTCATCAGCAAAGGAGAAGAAATAAAAAGACAAGGGCACTTGCCTTGCCTTTTATTACAAATGGAAGAATACAAAAACAAAAAAGAATCGATGTTGGAGATTTAGGCGTGATATGAGCCTGACAAAATATATTCCATGCAGAGAATAAGAATCAGATGAGATGAGGAGTTGAGGTGATTGGTTGATTGAATCTTTGTATTTTTTGTGTACTTTCTTTGCTTTTTTTGTTTACAGCGTGCACGTAAGAATCTATGTACTTTCTTTGTTTTTTTTTTTTTTGTTTACATCGTGCACATCAATTAATTTTTTCTTCCATATTGTAAGAATCTATGTACTTTCTTTGCTTTTTTGGGTTTACAGTGTGCACATCAATAATTTTTTTCTTCCGTATTATAAGAATCTATGTACTTTCTTTGTTTTTTTTTTTTTTTTGTTTACAGCGTGCACATCAATCATTTTTTTCTTCCGTATTGTAAGAATCTATGTACTTTCTTTGCTTTTTTTGGTTTACTGTGTGCACATTAATCATTTTTTTTCTTTCATATTATAAGAATCTATGTACTTTCTTTGCTTTTTTTGGTTTACAGTGTGCACATCAATCATTTTTTTTTCTTTTCTATTGTAAGAATCTATATACTTTCTTTGTTTTTTTTTTGTTTACAACGTACACATCAATCATTTTTTTCTTCTATAAGAATCTATGTACTTTTTTTGTTTTTGTTTACAGCGTGCACTTTAGAATAAGAATCAATGTACTCATTGTACTTGAATCTATCCTTATCTATTTCGTAAGGTACTTTTACCATAAAAGAACATGATAAACCAAACTGCTTCGATCAAACAAATACTGAAAGAATAAGAATATGCGTACTTTTTTTATATCTCTCTCCTCTATTTCGGCAATGCCATTGCCACAAACCAATTGCAACCATTTTTATTTTTTGTTTTTTCCCTCCTATTTCGGCAATGCCATTGCCACAAATTCATTCCCACATTTTTTTTCCCTCTATTTCGGCAATGGCATTGCCACAAACCAACAGGAACAATTTTTTTTTTTCCTCCTATTTCGGCAATGCCATTGCCACAATTCCATTCCACGTTTTTTTTTTTTTTTTTGAGAAATGATACGTGCACACCATTTTTATAATTTTACAATAAATTTTAAGTGGCAAGTTGTTATTGTTGGATTAAAAAAGTAATCTTAGTGTTAAATTCAAATTCGAACTAATAATAACTAATCACATGTGATTTTGTGTGAAAATGTTATAAAAATATTGTAGGCGTAGCACTTTTTTTTTTTTAATTCCTCACATGTGATTTCGGCAACCACTATTTTTTTTCTTTTTTTCTTTTTTTCCTCCTATTTTCGGCAATGGCATGGCCATAATTGCCACAATTTTTTTCCCACCTATTTCGGCAATGGCATTGCCACAAATGAACAATTTTTTTTCCTCCTATTTCAGCAATGCCATTGCCACAATTCCGTTCCACTTTTTTTTTTTTTTTTTTTTTGAGAAATGATATGTGCACACAAGTTTTATAATATTTTTACAACAAATTTTAAGTGGCAGGTTGTTATTGTTGGATTAAAAAAGTAATCTCAGTGTTAAATTCAAATTTGAACTAATAATAACTAATCACATGTGATTTAAAAATGCCAAGAATTTTCAGAACACCTATCTATCAGGATTCAATTCGACCATGTTCATTTAATCCAATCTGTTTTTCTCTCAAAATGTCAAGGTTTTCATAATACCTCTCCTTCAAGATTCAATTCGACCATGTTCATTTAATCCTATCTCTTTCTATGTGAAAATAACAAGAATTTTCAAAACACCTCTCTATTAGGATTCAATTCGACCGTGTTCGTTTAATCCTATCTCTTTTTACCCCAAAATGTCAAGGTTTTCGAAATACCTCTGCTTCAGGATTCAATTCAACCGCGTTTGTTTAATCCTATCTTTTTTTATCTTGGAGTGCCAAGAATTTTCAGAACACCTCTCTCTCAGGATTCAATTCGGCCGTGTTCATTTAATCCTATCTCTTTTTGTGTCAAAATGCCAAGAATTTTCAAAACACTTATCTATCAGGATTCAATTCGACCGTGTTCATTTAATCCTATCTCTTTTTACCCCAAAATGTCAAGGTTTACAAAATACGTCTCTCTCAGGATTCAATTCGACCAAGTTCGTTTAATCCTATCTCTTTTTACCTCAAAATGTTAGGGTTTTCAAAACACCTCTCCTTCGGGATTCAATTCGACCGCGTTCATTTAATCCTATCTCTTTTTATCTCAAAATTTCATTGTTTTCCAAACACCACTCTCTCAAGATTCAATTCAACTGTGTTCATTTAGTCCTACCTCCTTTTATCTCAAAATGTCAAGGTTTTCAGAACACCTCTCTCTCAAGATTCAATTCGACTGTGTTCGTTTAATCCTATCTCTTTTTATCTCAAAATGACAAGAATTTTCAAAATATCTCTCTCTGAGGATTCAATTCGACCAAGTTCGTTTAATCCTATCTCTTTTTACCTCAAAATGTTAGGGTTTTCAACGCACCTCTCCTTCAGGATTCAATTCGACCATGTTCGTTTAATCCTATCTCTTTTTATCTCAAAATGTCATTGTTTTCAAAACACCACTCTCTCAGGATTCAATTCAACTGTGTTCATATAGTCCTACCTCCTTTTATCTCAAAATGTCAAGGTTTTCAGAACACCTCTCTCTCAAGATTCAATTCGACTGTGTTCGTTTAATCCTAACTCTTTTTATCTCAAAATGACAAGAATTTTCAAAATACCTCTCTCTCAGGATTCAATTCGACCACATTCGTTTAATGCTATCTCTTTTTATCTCAAAATGTCAAGGTTTTCAAAATACCTATACTTCAAGATTCAATACGCCTGTGTTCATTTAATCCTATCTCTTTTTATGTCAAAATGTCAAGGTTTTCGGAACACCTCTCTCTCAGGATTCAATTTTCCGCGTTCGTTTAATCATATCTCTTTTTATCTCAAAATGTCAAGGTTTTCAAAACATCTCTCTCATAGGATTCAATTCGACCACGTTCGTTTAATGCTATCTCTTTTTATCTCAAAATGCCAAGAATTTTCAGAACACCTCTCTATCAGGATTTAATTCAACCGTGTTCGTTTAATCCTATCTCTTTTTATCTCAAAATGCCATGAATTTTCAAAACACCTCTCTCTCTCAGGATTCAATTCGATCGTGTACGTTTAGTCCTATATCTTTTTACCCCAAAATGTCAAGGATTTCAAAATACCTATGGTTTAGGATTCAATTCGATCGCTTTTTTTTAATCCTATCTCTTTTTATCTCAAAATACCAAGAATTTTCACCACACCTTTCTCTCCGGATTCAATTCGACTTCGTTCATTTAATCCTATCTCTTTCTATCTCAAAATGTTAAGGTTTTCAAAATACCTCTCCTTCAAGATTCAATTCGACCGTGTTCATTTAATCCTATCTCTTTTTATGTCAAAATGTCAAGGTTTTCGAAACACCTCTCTCTTAGGATTCAATTCGACCGAGTTCGTTTAATCCTATCTCTTTTTATCTGATAATGCCAAGAATTTTCAGAACACCTCTCTCTCAGGATTCAATTCGACCATGTTCGTTTAATGCTATCTCTTTTTATCTTAAAATGCCAAGAATTTTCAGAACACCTCTCTCACAGGATTCAATTCGATCGCGTTCGTTTAATCCTATCTCCTTTTACCTCAAATTGTCAAGGTTTTCAAAATACCTCTTTGTCAGGATTCAATTCGACCATGTTTGTTTAATCCTATCTCTTTTTATCTCAAAATGTCAAGAATTTTCAAAACACCTCTCTCTTAGGATTCAATTCGACCGTGTTCGTTTAATCCTATGTCTTTTTACCTCAAAATATCAAGGTTTTCAACAGAACTCTCCTTCAGGATTCAATTCTACCGCGTTCGTTTAATCCTATCACTTTTCTTCTCAAAATGCCAAGAATTTTCAAAACACCTCTCTCTCAGGATTCAATTCGACCGCGTTCGTTTAATCCTATCTCTTTTTATCTCAAAATGTGAAGAATTTTCAAAATAACTCTCTCTCAGGATTCAATTCGACCGCGTTCGTTTAATCCTATCTCTTTTAATCTCAAAATGTGAAGAATTTTCAAAATAGCTCTCTGTCAGGATTCAATTCGACCGCATTCGTTTAATCCTATCTCTTTTTATCTCAAAATGTCATGGTTTTCAAAATACCTCTCCTTTAAGATTCAATTCAACTGTGTTCATGTAATCCTATCTCTTTTTATGTCAAGGTTTTCAAAACACCTTTGTCTCAGGATTCAATTCGACCGCGTTCGTTTAATCCTATTTCCTTTTACCTCAAATTGTCAAGGTTTCCAAAATACCTCTCCGTCCGGATTCAATTCGACCAAGTTTGTTTATTCCAATCTCTTTTTATCTCAAAATGTCAAGAATTTTCAAAACACCTCTCTCTCAGGATTCAATTTGACTGCGTTCATTTAATTGTATCTCATTTTATCTCAAAATGTCATGGTTTTCAAAATACCTCTACTTCAGGATTCAATTCAACCGCGTTCATTTAATCCTACTCTTTTTATCACAAAATACAAAGAATTTTCAAAACAACTCTCTTTCAGGATTCAATTTAACCGTGTTCGTTTAATCCTGTCTCTTTTTACCACAAAATGTCAAGGTTTTCTAAATACCTCTCCTTCAGGATTCCATTCGACCGCGATCGTTTAATCCTATCTCTTTTTATCTCCAAATGTCATGGTTTTCAAAACACAACTCTCTCAGGATTCAATTCAACTGTGTTCGTTTAGTCCTACCTCCGTTAATCTCAAAATGTCAAGGTTTTCAAAAGACCTCTCTCTCAGGATTCTATTCAACTGTGTTCGCTTAATCCTATCTCTTTTTATTTCAAAATATCATGGTTTTCAAAACACCTCTATCTTAGGATTCAATTCCACTGCGTTCGTTTAATCCTATCTCTTTTTATTTGAAAATACCAAAAATTATCAGAACACCTCTCTCTCAGGATTCAATTCGATCGTGTTCGTTTAATCCTATCTCTTTTTACATCAAAATATCAAGGTTTTCAAGATACCTCTCCTTCAGGATTCAATTCGACCGCGTTCGTTTAATCCTATCTCTTTTTATCTCAGAATGCCAAGAATTTTTAGAACACCTTTCTCTCAGGATTCAATTCAACCATGTTCATTTAATCCTTTCTCTTTTTACCTCAAAATGTCAAGGTTTTCAAAATACCTCTCCGTTAAGATTCAATTCGACCAAGTTTGTTTAATCCCACCTCTTTTTATCTCAAAATGCCATGAATTTTCAGGAGTCCTCTCTCTTAGGATTCAATTCTACCGTGTTCGTTTAATCCTATCTCTTTTTAACTTAAAATATCAAGGTTTACAAAATACCTCTCATTCAGGATTCAATTCGACCTCGTTCATTTAATCCTATCCCTTTTTATCTCAAAATGTCAAGGTTTTCAAAACACCTCTCCTTTAGGATTCAATTCAACAATGTTTGTTTAATCTTATCTTCTTTTATCTTAAAATGTAAAGAATTTTAAAACACCTCCCTCTCGGGATTCAATTCGATTGCTTTCCTTTAACCCTATCTCTTTTTATCTCAAAATTTTAAGAATTTTTGAAACACCTCTCTCTCAGGTTTCAATTTGACCGCGTTCGTTTAAACATATCGCTTTTTATCTCAAAAGGTCAAGGTTTTCAAAATACCTCTCCTTCAAGATTCAATTCGACCGTGTTTGTTTAATCTTATCTCTTTTTATCTTAAAATGTCATGGTTTTCATAACACCTCTCTCTCAAGATTGAATTTGACCATGTTTGTTTAATACTATCTCTTTTTATATTAAAATGCCAAGAATTTTCAAAACACCTCTCTCTCAGGATTTAATTCGACCGTGTTCGTTTAATCCTATCTCTTTTTATCTCAATATGTCTAGAATTTTCAAAACATCTCTCTCTCAGGATTTAGTTCGACCGCATTCATTTAATCCTATCTCATTTTATCTCAAAATGTCAAGGTTTTCAAAATACCCCTCCTTCTGGATTCAATTCGACCGTGTTCGTTTAATCCTTTCTCTTTTTATGTCAAAATGTCAAGGTTTTCAAAACACCTCTCTCTCAGGATTCAATTCGACCGCGTTCATTTAATTCTATCTCTTTTTATCTTAAAATGTCAAGAATTTTCAAAACACCTCTCTTCCAGGATTCAATTCGACCGTGTTTGTTTAATCCTATCTCTTTTTACCTCAAAATGTCACGGTTTTCAAAATACCTCTCCTTCTGGATTCAATTCAATCGCATTCATTTAATCCTATCTCTTTTTATCTCAAAATGTCAATGTTTTCAAAACACCTCTCTCTCAGGATTCAATTCAACTGTGTTCATTTAGTCCTATCTCCTTTTATCTCAAAATGTCAAGGTTTTCAAAACACCTCTCTCTCAGGATTCAATTCGACCGCTTTCCAGTAGTCCTATCTCTTTTTATCTCAAAATGTCAAGAATTTTCAAAACACCTCTCTCTCAAGATTCAATTCGACCGTGTTTGTGCAATCGTATCTCTTTTTATGTCAAAATGTCAAGCTTTTCAAAATACCTCTCCTTCATGATTCAATTCGACCGCATTCATTTAGTCCTATCTCTTTCTATCTCAAAATGTCAAGGTTTTCAAAACACCTCTCTCTCAGGATTCAATTAGACCGCGTTCATTTAATCCTATCTATTTTTATCTCAAAATATCAAGGTTTTCAAAATACCTCTCCTTAAGGATGCAATTCGACCACGTTTGTTTAATCCTATCTCCTTTTATCTCAAAATGTCAAGAATTTTCAAAACACCTTTCTCTCAGGATTCAATTCAACCACGTTCATTTGATCCTATCTCTTTTTATCTCAAAATGTTAAGGTTTTCAAAACCCCTCTCTCTCAGGCTTCAATTCAACTGCGTTCGTTTAATCCTATTTCTTTTTACCTCAAAATGTCAAGAATTTTCAAAATACCTCTCTCTCAGGATTCGATTCGGTCATGACCGTTTACTCCTATCTATCTTTTTAAGATTTAATGTGACCATGCCCGTGTAATCTCACTCAGATTGAATTCGACCGTGCCTGTTTAATCTTATCTATCTTTTAGAGTATCAATTTGACCACTCTGGTTTAATCTCACTTGGATTCAATTTGGCCATGACCGTTTAATCTTATCTTTCTTTTCGATATTCAATTCCACCATTTTCATTTAATCTCACGCGGTTTTAATTCGGCCATGATCTTTTAATCCTATCCATCTTTTTGGTATTCAATTCGACCATGTTCGTTTAATCTCACGCGGATTCAATTCAGCCATGACCGTTTAATCCTATCTATCTTTTCAGGATTCATTTCGACCATGCTCGTTTAATCTCACGCGGATTCAATTTAGCCATGACCGTTTAATCCTTCCTTAACTACTCTCATTTAAAATTGCTTTTTTCCCATGTTTTCAAATCTCGTCTGCTGAGGAGATTTCCACTGGTGTGATGAGGAAGATCACTATCAGTCTATCACTAATAATAAGGCAAGACTATCCAGTGAAGAGATCGACAGGATGGTCTAGGATGCAGAGACGTACAAGGCTGAAGATGATGAACATAGGAAGAAGGCCAAGGCTAAGGAAGCTTTGGAGAACTATGCCTATGACATGAGGAATACTATCAATAATGAGAAGATTGGTTCCAAGCTTGCCCCTGCAGCTAAGGAAAATATTCAAGATGCTATTGAAGAGGCGATTCAATGGTTAGATGAGCTCCAGCTCGTGGATTCAGAACTGTATCATGACAAGCTAAAATGGCTCGAGAACATTTGCAATCCCATCACGAGTTTTGGAAAGCAATAATAATAATTTTGATGATGGTTATAGAGTCCATTGTTGCAACCTATTATTTCAATTATGGATGTAATTGTGCAACTTCAAACTATGTTACCACTTTCCAGTGTTACTATTTTGAGCCAGACTACAAATTTCTTTTTCTTTTCCATTTTTTTTTTCTATTGTTTTCTTGTTAGTTATTTGGCCTTATTAGGCAACGGTTGGAAATTTTCAAGACATGTCCACTGATAAGGATTTTTTTTTGGTTAAAAGGAGAATTTATATTAGCATTAGCCCACTGGAAGACGGGTATCAGTTACAAAAGGGGTGCTGCTACCAGCTACATGAGCGTTATCATAGTTTAAAACCTCCGTAACAGATAAGGGAGGGATTCCAAAGGAAACAAAAAGCTCCGACTGAGCACACCCAAATTTTTGCAAGAGATTCAGCTGCTCTATTGGCTTCCCTGTAGTAGTGAAGAAGATGGACTTGTGGGAAAGCTTGGAGAGTGTCCCTGCAATCATTGACCAAAGGTTGGGTTAGCCTATTAGAGTTGGATGGGGAAGAAAGGAGATTAATAGCTTCAATAGAGTCCACATTGATAACAAGATTGTGGATATTAAGCTGCTTTGCCATATGAATGCCATCCCGGAGAGCCCATAGCTTTGCCATGAGGACAGAGGTGGTGCCAATGTGCCTAGCGAAACCTTGAACCCACTGCCCCTCGGAGTCACAGATGAGGCCTCCACCACCAGCTTTGTGATTAATAACAGATGCATCCGTGTTTAATTTGAACCAGCCTGAGGGGGGTTTGATCCAATTATAGTTGGCTCGAGCTTTAGGCATGTGAGAAGGTGAAGTGGATGTAAGAAAGTGGTACTCTAGAGTTTTGGCAATACAGTCCTTCAGCAAGTGGGGATCGGATTGAGTGTATTGCAGCGCCACCTTATTTCTGTTGAGCCAGATGGACCAAATACCGAAGAGGAAGAGAAGGTGCCATGGGATACAATGGTGTTGAGAAGCAAGTTTGGAGGTGCAGTTGGCATGAAGCCAGTCTGAAATAGGTAAACCGAAAGTGTGAATGAGGCTAGAGGGAGGGCTGAGGCGATTCCATAAGCTAACTAAATGAGGGCAGTCACGAAGCAAATGGTTGATGGATTCCGAATCAGAATTGTAGACAGGACAACTTTGGTCAAGGTTTAACCCCCTTGAACCCAAAACTTCTCTGACAGGGATGCTATTGTATGTACATAACCATATGAAAATGAGGAATTTTGGGGGCGTTTTCACCTTCCAAATCCAGGATAATTGAGAAGTAGGGGGGTTCAAGGCATTTAAGCCTTTTGTTGCAGTGTAGGCTGACTGAAGTGTGAAGGTTCCATCATTGGAAAAAGCCCATGCTAGTGAGTCCCCATCAAAGGTTCCCAAATTGACAAGGACAGCCTGCAAGATGTTAAGAATGTGGGTAGGGAGGTCAAAGGAAGGATGGAAGTTCCAATTGCCATTGCTATCAATCATGTGGCTGACAAGCTAGTGTTCTTCATCCAAATTGAGAGGCCCATAAAGGTGAGATCTAAGAGTACCAACTGGGGACCATTTATCAAGCCAAAAGGATGTGCTGGTGCCAAAGGTGATAACCTTTCTCAACCCAGTATCTAGGAGAGGCTTAGCTGCCTTACACGTGGCCCAAGTGTAAGAGCAGGCACCTTTGGGGGACCAAGGGTTGCTGTTTGGGTTGTTGGAGAGGTATTTTGCTTTTAAGACCTGTGCCCAAAGGGAGGAGTCTTCAGATAGGAGTCTCCAATTAAGTTTTGCAAGAAGGGCGAGGTTTCTAGGTCTTGACTCATGCAGCCTGAGCCCACCATGCTCCTTAGGAAGAGTAACTGCATTCTAGTTAATCAGGTGCATCCTCCTTTTTTTCTGGGGTGGAGCCCCACAAGAAATTCCTATTAGCTCTGTCAATCTCAGTGCAAACCTTAGCAGGAAGCAGAGCTCCTTGCATTACATAATCAGGTATGGGGTTTGATGACGATTGAATGAGAACCCATCTTCCTGCCAGGGAGAGAAGACTTGCTTGCCAACCAGAAAGCTTTTGTTGAACCTTATGGATGATAAAATTAAAATCTCTAGTGCCACGGTCAACAAACTTTAGAGGAAACCCAAGGTATCGGTCAAATTTATTAGTTTCCAGGATGCCAAGAAAGTTACATACCAAGTCGCGACTCTCAGAAGTAGTGTTCTTGGAAAAGAGAATACGAGATTTATCCTTGCTAACTTTCTACCCAGACAATGATCAGAAGGTGGATAGGGCTTCCTCGATGGACTGAGCATTCTCACGAGTTGCTTGACCGAATAGAATCAAGTCATCGACGAAAAATAAGTGGGTAAAAGAAGGGCCGGACCTAGAAGCTTTGATAGGTTTCCAATTATTGTCTGCAATCTTGTCAAGAATGAGAAGGCCAAGATATTCAAGGCAGAGGATGAAGATATAGGGCGACAAAAGGTCCCCTTGGCGGATACCCTGGGTGGGGTGAAAGGCTTAAGTTTCCCACCATTGAAAAGAATAGTAATCAAAGTGGACGAGATGCAAGCCATGATGATGTCAATTATATTTTAGGGAAAGTTGAAATGGACAAGGACTTCACGGATAAAGCTCTACTCGAGCCTGTTAAAAGCTTTCTCGAGGTCAATCTTAAGCGCCATGGTCTCAATCCTCCCTTTCTTTTTTTCCCTGGTGTGAAGGATTTCTTGGGCAATGATCATGTTATCAAGGCCTTTCCTACTTGGAATAAAAGCTGCCTGCAACAGGGAGATGAGATTATGCATGTGAGGCCGAATTCTATTGACTATAATTTTTTAGATGACTTTGTAGATAGAAGAACATAAGCTTATGGGTCGAAAGTGGCTTAGAGTTTCAAGGCCCTCTCTCTTTGGAATGAGCACCACTAGAGTTTGATTAAGGTAGTTAGGAATGCTTTTGGAGTGAAATACTATCTGAATTTCTTCAATGACAGATGGCCCAAGGACATACCAAAAGTGTTGGAAGAAGCCAGCATGTAGCCCGTCCATACCAGGGGCTTTATAGGGCTTTAGAGAGAACATGGCTTTTTGGATTTCTTGCTCTGAGACAATGGTTAACAGTCTTAAGGAGTCCTCGGTAGAGAGAGACACAGCCCAGTTAACTCAAAATCCGAAGGAGACACAGAGGTGGTATGTTCTGTGAGATAAAGCTTTTTGAAGCCATTAAGGATGATATTCATAACTTGGTCCTTAGAATCCACCCAGTTACCAAGATTGCCTTTGAGGCGTCTTATCTTGTTGTGTTTCCTGCGGGTGATTGTTTTGATGTGAAAGAAAGCAGTGTTTCTATCTCCAAGAATCTGCCAGTCAATTCTAAATTTGAGGGCTCAAAACTCTTCTTCTTGGTTTAGGATGACAGTGTAGTCTAGAGATAACTCTTTCTCTAAGGAAATCAAGAAAGTTGAAGGTCTGACTGCCAGAGCTTTTTGAAGGCCACCAATTCTTGTAAGAATTTTCCTTTTCTTAATGAATAAGTTCCAAAGACCTCCTTGTTCCAGGTGGATGCCAGAGTTTTAAAGGAGGAGATGGCTAGACTTAGGTTTGGCGAGCAATCCCAAGCATCCTCCACAACCCAATAGAACCTCAGATGGCTAAGCCACATTTTCTTGAAATGAAAGGGTCTATCCAACTGAGAGTGAGAGTTGTCTGAAAGCCTTAGGAGTAGGGGACAATGATCCGAGCTGATCCTAGGGAGGTGGGTGACACTTGCCTCAGGGAAAGAAGGTTCCAGGCATGGTTAGCCCAACAATGATCCAATTGCTGTTAAATTAAGTCTGAGATATCCCTGCGATTGGTCCAAGTAAATATGGGACCCAAAAATCCCAAGTCGAGCATATTACAGAAGCTCATACAATTATTATAGGCAGAGGTACGCCTTAAACTAACACAGTTGCCCCCCTTTTTTCCGTACCAAGACGTCGTTGAAATCCCCAACAATGGACCAGGGAAGATTATGTAGAAGAGAAACTGAATAAAGATTATCCCAAAGGACTTGCCTTTCTTCAAACCTAGGACTGCCATAGATAGATGAGAGAAGCTAGGGAGTGAGAGAGTTAAGTACCTTTACAATAGTGTGGATTTCCTGTTCGGTGGCTGTAAGGACATCCAGGTCCACCCTATTAGTGCGCCAAAGGAGCCAAATCCCCTCAGCGTAGCCAATGGAGTCAATTGTATAGATACCATCATAAGGCAGAGTGTGGATGATAACACTAGCTCTAGAGCCTTTTATGCGGGTCTCAGTAACCACCAAAATGCCAGGAGAGTGGAAATTGGTTAGGTCACGAATAGTACTACGAAATGAGGGCTTTATTACACCTCTACAGTTCCAAACTAGTATATTCATTTTGGGAGATAAGGAGTTGGAGAAAGACTTACATTCCTGGGCAAATGCCCTCCTGGATGTCATCCAATTCCATCCTACCTGCTTCAGGGTTGCCCTGTGCATCGCTGGATCTCGTGCCAGAGTGATGGCATACTCCAAGAGATTCATCTAAGTCTGATAAGTGATTGTCCCAAGGGTGAAACTCTCTGTTGCCATTAGGGTTTGGATAAGCTTGAGTTGGGGAAGAATGACTTGAATAAGGACGCCTGTGGTTTCCCCTGTCAAGAACTTCCTTTGACAATTTTCCACTAGCGCCAGTTCCTTTTCTAGGAGGTCCAACGATGTTTCGGAGAGGCTAGATTGCAAGCAAATCCTTGAGGTGCGTGATGTCCTCTGTTCTGGAGGGAGTAGAGGAGGTCGATCTAGAGTGAATCTCCACCACAGGTTTGGTGTACTGTGCCAGGCCGGATGGGTTAAAGGAAGACAACCATCCCTCTTGCTTACCTCCATCAACGGGAATATGAAGCTCCAAGAATTCATCAGTCCCTTGTCTATCCACCTGTAAATCGTCAACGGATCCTATCTGATGTTGTTGATAGTAGTGTCGCTCAGCTCCACTGCCTTGTTATCGATCCATATTGCCCACGGCATGGTGAGATTGAGTGGGGAGTTGCAGTGGCGACATGTGCTCAGAGGTGTTAAGGAAGCGTGACCCAGCTGAGAAACAGAAGGGGGTAGAAGGTTGTAGAGGCTTTAGGGGTCTCAAGGTTGATTGTGAGACTATTTTTGGGCTTGCTAGTGGGCCCGCGGCCAGTGGTTCCTTTAGGGGCCACATTCTTTGAGGAGGTGGGCTGGGTTTTCCTTTGGGAAACTAAGTGATTGGGCTTGGTAGGGTGAGAGGCCTTAGAGTAAGGTGGCTTGGGAGATTGAGTGCTATCAGAAGTAATAGGAAGTTTACATTTCCCTTTGCCTAGTGGTGAGTTAGGGTCAAAATTCACGACAACATTAGATAGGACATAAGATGTGCCCTTGCCACGCTTAGCAATAGAACCCTTGGGGTGAAAGGCCAGCTGATGGGACACACTTGTTGAGTGAGGTTGCTTTTTCCCATTCTGCTTTTTCCGAGAAACCAAAAGCCATGGGCCAAATGACTCAGAAGAGTCAGAGGTCTTGGGAAGCGTATCGCTGTGAGGTTCCTGCACCGGAGGACTACGATCAATGGCATCATTTGGGGACTAAGTGGTCGGGGTTAGGGACTAAGTGGTCAGGGTTGTTAATGGAGGTTTTATGGTATAGTGGCATGACTCCTTCTTATGCCCCATTCTGCCACATGCAAAACACAAGGACTGGATTCCTTTGTACATGACTTTCTGCATAAATTTGCTGATAAGGACCATTGTTATGAGGGGCTTATCTATTCTTACTTGAACCCACAGCCTAGCATATCGACCTCTGGCGTTGGCCGTCGTGTGACTATCTATACGCAAAATTGGACCTATGGCCGATCCTATTTTTTTTTAAACCTCCAGTTCATAGAACTCTATAGGCAAACCCGGAAGATGAACCCAAACTGGCACTTGGGAAAGATCAGCTTTAGATGCTGAGAATTCTGACTCCCATGGTTTAATGGCGAGGAAATGCTGACCAATAAACCATGGTCCACCTTTCAGGACATTATCTAGATCTTCTCTGATCCAGAAACGGGCAAGAAAATAGTTGTGACCCAAGTCAACTAAGTCCATGTTCCCTGATGGCTTCCAAAGTTCCTGAACACATTGGGACAAATATTGGTATCCAACTGCTGGACCAAAAGCTTTGATTATAAGGGCATGGGACCATTAGGCATGGATGTGTACCTTCTCTTCTTTTGAAAGGGTAACTAAAGCAAACCCCTCACAGAGGTCCTCCTCTTCCACATCAAAGTCAGCATCTTCCTGCATGTGGTTTAGGAGGTTGAAGGGAGTTCATATGCACCAGGGAGCTGCCCAATTAGCTTCCCTTTGTAGCTAGTGGCCAGGGGGGCGGGGGAGGATGGGCCCGATGAGTGCCCATCTTTGATCTTTTTAGTGCTTCATTGCAGAACGTCTTCTTCTTCACGAGAGCGAGAAACTTGAGAGTAAACCATCTTCACACTTTGAGTTGTATATTCCTTTTGGTTTCTCAATTCAATTGAAGGAATTATCTCACTAAAAAAATACCATTGATAAGGATTTAGCTTTAAGCCTTCAACACATAGCTTGGTCGTTGAATTCAGTTTCAGTACAGTCACGCCATCTAATTTGTAAGAGCATTCTCATCAGGTGTGCCAAATGCCAAATATTTGGCATTTGGCACACCAAACACTAAAAACAGAGCATTATGAGGTGTGCTAAATGTGCTAAAATTATGAGACATGCTACAGTATGCTCTCATTTTTGGCACAGTACGAAAGAGAATGCCATATGCGTTTAATATTTATTTATTCCACTTTTCTCTCTCTTCTCTCACCGTGACATCTGATTCACTCTCTCATCCTCTCTTCCTCTCCATCAATCCCTCCCAACCTCTAATTCACTCTCTCAGCCTCTCATCCTCTCCATCAATCCTTCCAATCGGACATTGACAATCAAGAACCAAAACCACGCCAGCGTCCAATCAAGCTCCGCCACCGTCCTCCCTGCTCGTCCCCTAAAGTCCGATCTCGCTGATCTCTCCTCTGAACTTGCCGTCGATTACTCCTTTGGTTTCACCAGCGCTGGCGCCGATCTTGCTAGTCCTCGCCGCGATCTCGCCAGTCCTCGCCGCTGATCTCGCTAGTCTTCACCACCAATCTAGCCAGTCCTCTCCGCTAATCACGCCGCCGACCTCCACAGCCGTCACCGATCGTTAGTTGAGTTTGGGTCGGCGTTTTATTCTCTATTATTATTATTATTTTTTTCTCTCTCTCTTTTGTTGAGGTTTTTGAATTTGGAATTTGTTGGAGGATCCGGTGATTGCAGGTGTAGTTTGTGGCAGTTGATGTGCTGTTGATGGTGGTTGTAGCGGTGGTTGTTGGTTGGTTGGTGGCAACTCCCATTGAGTTAAGGTGTTTGTATATATGGCTGGGATTTGAGATAATATATTATTTTAATGTGTAGTAAATATTATTTTAATGTATAAAATTGAAGGATAAAACATCTGATAAATGAGATATTGTAAAATGATGTGCTAAAATAATAAAGTAGGTTTTTGGTGTGTCAAAATGTCATTTTTTATGAGAGAGCTGATGAGAATGCTCTATGGTGTGAAGTGTGAACAGGTAAAAATAAAATGAAACTGGGAAAAGTAGAGAAGTACTGCCTAGAAAAGCCCAATTGAAATCAAATAAAACACCAACAGAGTAGGTAAAATCCTCCTGAATCTTGCGGAACCAACAAAAGAAAATTATGTGGATTTCATCTAAACACCAATTTCCACGAGGCAAGCTTATTAAACTGATTTTTTTGACGCCAGCTCTGGAGGCTTGGATAGGAGGTTCAGTGAGCATCTCAGCTTTCCACCTGTAGTCAAAGGTGGTCACGTCGTCAGGCCCAATTGGGTGTCCCAAATATTATCTTTTTATGAGTGAAAGTGAAAATCACCAACCCAGAGAGTAATCGTACAAACTGCAAAATACTTTTTTGGGCTTTTGAAAATAGTATAAGTTTAAGATCACAAGATTTTTCACAATCATAGCTATTTATGATTAATGCATAATAAAAATAAAGTATATAGTAATTTTATAAATTTCAGCTATTATAATTGGTGCATAATAAAAATAAAATATATAATAATTTTATGTGAAGGTGATGTCACTCTAATCATAAATATTTTTATTTTTATATAGTATATGCAATAATTTTTTTATATGTAGTATATTAGTAGAAGTTCCAATCATGACCCGCCCTGACTTCCGAATTTTTTATATATGTTTTTTTTTTTTTTTTTGGGTTAAAAGGGAGATATTATTAAATAAACTAACTGTTTACCGACAAGGTGTGAATCACCTTAAGAAGTGCAGCCAACTTGTCCAAAGGCCACTAGTACATCAAGGTCCTCAATTTTACTTGTGATACTAGCTAGAGCAAGCTCTCTTGCCCCCTTTTCTCCACTCTCTTTTGACCTAATTTTGTAAAAGAAGAAAGTTTTTTGATTGATATTGTGGGGTACAGGAATTTAATAAGGTAATAGTGTCACGTATCATACCCAAAGCTGAGGAGGCCATTTTCGTGCCGAGGAGTCCATACCCTTGGACGATAAAACCAGAGGGGAGCCACACTGTGGAGGAAGAGCTTCAAAGAAAGGGTTAGCCCTGACGTGATTGGAGGGATGGTAGCTGCCACCACATTTATTGCGCCTTACCAAACCCTCTGGCCGCATTTATGTGGAGAAGATCCCTGAACAGTGCTGTTTTGGTTGTCGCAACTTACAGAAGACTAGGGAGGGCGTCTGATGGGACAAGCACTCGAGTAGTGGCCTGCATAATCAACAAATGGAGGGCCAAGATCAGCCAAAAGATGATATATAATGTGAGAGATCCTCCAGGGATAGGGGATCGGAAAATCTATAGAGAAAACATTGTAACAACAAGAACTGAAATTGTATCCAAGTTTAAAAGAAATATATTCAAGGACTACTTTCGTCGGATTTTGCCGAGGAAGGATTCCTTTGCATAGAGTTTGTCTTTTTTTGCTTTCTTGCTATCTTTAATCCACTGTGCGCGTTGTTTGATCCATTGAAGCCTAGTTTTTAAGCCCACTCTCTACAAATTCATTGTGTTGGGCTCTTTGGGCCCTAATCCAGCTACTTCTTGCGTTTAGGATCCAAACCGCGCCCATACAGATATTATTTGCAATTCTGTTTTCTTGACTAGAAAAATTGCTTGAATTTTGGAATTGGAAAATATATACATTATTTCCCTTTTCTTTATTTTTCTTAGTTAATTACTAATTTCATTGATAAAAATAAGAGTACAAAAAATAAAGAAAGTGGAGTCAAATAATATGTTTGTACTAGTATTATGTCCATGCGATGCACAACTTAATAAAAAAAATCATATGTAAATTAAATACCTTGATAAAAAATCATATATAAATTAAAAATATATATTTTGATGTTAAATATAGATTATAAAAAATGAAAAATTATTTTAATTAGAATTTAATGTAAAAAAAAAAAGGGGGTTTATTTATGAAATACTCTACTAATTAAGTAGTGAGAAACTTGAAACTCTAAATTAATTATTCTAATATATAATATATGTAGTGTGTTTGAATAAATATATTGTACATCATTAGGTAGCCACCACAACATATGTGTATTTGTCTATATATATATATATATAAGAGAATTATTTATCAAAAGAGAATAACTCATGATTTAGAAAGCAAGCCAACATATGAATCTACCTTTCTTAAAAGAGTTTCAAAATTTGTCCTTCTAAATTCATAAAATGTAAGTTCTAGGCTTTTAGCTCATAAGAGCATTTGCAGCAGTGGAGCTAAATAGTTAAAATGCTATTTTAGCTCCACCAAAATACCAAAAATAGCCATGCAGCAGTGGAGGCATTCTTATAATTTTTAGCTGATTTGCTACAGTGCACATCTATCTATAGATGTGCACTGTAGCAGACATCTAAAAATAATAATAATTTTTTATTTTGCGTTCACACGACTTTTTTTATTTTTTATTCTTTCTTGCTTTCATTTCCTCTCTCTACATCTCTCTCCTCAGTCCTCACTGCCTCTCCATCTCTTCTTTCTTCCTCCACAGACCCACAGACCCTTCTTTCTTCCTCACAAATCCATCGCCGATCTGCACAAGCCCAGCCGCCACAGACCCATCGCCGCCGACCCACACTCGACCGCCGACCTGACCCATTTCGGCCTCTCTTCTCTATTTTCGGCGTTTCGGCTTTGTGTTTCGGGCTCGTGGTTGTGCTCCGGCCTCGTGGATTGGAGTGGGTTTCGGCGTATCGGCATGGTGGGTTTCGGCGTACCGGCATGGTGGGTTTCGGCGTACCGGCGTGGTGGGTTTTTTTGGTTCTTCTTCGCATGGGTTTTTTGGTGTTTGATTTTTTTTTTTGTGGGTTTGGTTGTGACCGTGGATTGTGGTTGAAATGGCGGTTTGTTGGCTGGGTTAGTGGTGGTTTGGTAGCTGTGGTTGTGGTTATCGTGGGCTGTGTTGGTGGTTGTGGCTGTGTTGGGCTATGGTTGTGGCTGTGTTGGTGGTGGTTTGATTTTTTTTTTCTTGCTGTGGGTTGTGGTTGTCACATAGAGGTTGTTGCTAGTGGAGTGGTGGTGGAGGTGGATGTGGCTGGCTGAAAGGTTTTTGTGGGTGGTTGTTCTTGGTTGGTGGTGGTTGTGAATTGTGACGATGATCAGTTTGTGTTGTTTTTTTAGTGGGATGTATTATTTTATTGTAGTAGATATATTATTTTATTGTGATATTTATATTATTTTATTGTGTTGAAAGTTAAAATAGATGCACTGCTGTAGCATGTGTGTAGGTAAAATAGATAAAGTGATTTTTTGTGTAGCTAAATAGCTAAAATGTTAGATTCACTGCTGTGAATGCTCTAATAAAAGTAAGACAACACAAAGTATAAAAAGCAAAATGTCCTATAAACAATATAAGACGCAATATATATGTATACACGTACCAAAGACATACACTCATAGAAAATAACATTTATAGATTTACCTAAAGGCTCTATTTATTATTATCATTGAATTTATTGCTCCTCACTCATGAATTAGAATTTAGCTTTGTGAAAAAATATGGAAAAGAAAAGAAAAGAAATACATACTTGTGTAGCTAGAGGAAGAGACATTTCCTTAGGGATTCGGGGATTCACAATTTGGTGTGAGTTTTATTCCATGAAGATGAAGATATGTTATAGAAGAAGAGGATATATTATGAAGGAGAAGATAAGAATAAAGAAAAACTTATTACATATAAGACACTATTTATGTAATTACATATTTTTTTTTCTGATAAAATTATATTGGTGGTAGTAATGTTACTTCATTATCTCTAAAAAAATTTCATATCCACAATTAAGCTTTTGTATTTATCTAAAAAATTAATAGAACAATAGAGAAAAACTTGATAAGAATTATTATTTTTATTTTTATTTTTTTGTTGAGAAAGTTGATAAGAATAATTAGGTTGTGTTGTTTCTATCTAAAAAAATTACTGCAATTTTTTAGTTGATAGAGTTTAATTTAAACTCAAACTTATGCCTTCCCTCTCATATTGTACATTTAATTTTTTTAAATGTTTTTAGTGTAGTTTTTTTAGGGGTTTCTTTTAATGTAGTTTTGGTCCTTTAGGATAGTTAAAAAGTTATCCCATAAAAAATGAACTATATATATACTCGTGAAAAGAGGGGGAGGGGGGGAAATTAGGTTGTGTTGTTTCTATCTAAAAGAATTACTGCAATTTTTTAGTTGAAAGAGTTTAACTTAAACTCAAACTTATGCCTTCATGTTATTTCTATCTAAAAAAATTACTGCAATTTTTTAGTTGTTAGAGTTTAACTTAGACTCAAACTTATGCCTTCCCTATCATATTGTAGGTTTAATTTTTAAATTTTTTTTAATGTAGTTTTTTTAGGGGTTTCTTTTAATATAGTTTAGGTCCTTAAGGATAATTACAAAGCTATCCCATAAAAAATGAAATATATATACACGTGAAAAGAGGGAAAAAATTTTGATATCTAGAATTTGGATTGTAATCAAATTAAGATTTTTATCAACTCAAAAATTATAGGAGAAGAAAAATTATATATATATATTTTAAAATCTAAAAATCTAAAAAAATTTCTGCAATATATATAGTATATGATGTTTGGTTAAGTAAAACATAATACTGAGTAATTTGAATAGAGTTGAATTAAAAGTGTTATTCTCATGTCAAACTATTTATATTATTTTATTTTTTTGCGTTTTTTCCAAGGTATATTTTTATTCTCTCACCATCATAGTCATCAATTCATTGTAATTATTATTTTTGTTCCCAAAATTATTTTTCCTGTTTTTTTCTTGTAACATATATTTATTATTACTTTTTTTGGTTCAGAAGTAGGTGGTAAATAGGATATGACAACAAAATTTTGTTTGTATAAGATAATTTAGTGTATCCCATACCTTTAAATTGAGAGAAATTTCCAAAAGAATATCATGAATGAATTTTTGGATTTAAAAGAATATTGAGCTAAATCTTGATGTGATTAACTTGAAATGTTCTAAGAACAAAATATCGTATCATATCTTTTATTTTATTTATATATTGTTAACAATGGATATATAAACGCTAATTTTATTGTTCATGTATGTATTCAGCAAAAAAAAAAACTCTTCATTTATTAATTTAGTCTTGAATTTTTGTTTCTTCTAAAAAAGAGTCTTGAATTTTTGTATAATTCTAATTCTTAAACAGTGATTTTTATTATTATTAGTATTATTATTTTTTTCATGATTTGGCCGCCTTAGGATAAACTCTTGGCTTTTTCCTCAAAAAAGCAAAGATAAACTCTTGGCTCCGTTCCTGCAACGAAAATCTATCCTTCAAGGAGGAAGTTTGAGTGAACTAGAGGATCTTGTTTCTATTGCTTTAGCTTGGTTCTCTGAATTTCCTAATAGATTGCAATGCCAAGTTGTCCAACCTGTTGCGTATATGATCTCTATCCAAGATTTGGATGTGATTCATTGGAATCCTTCAATGTAAAAGAAGTTTTGAGTTAATTGGTGTCTTCTGGATAATCACGATTCTCTATTTTTGAGAGCAAAGGAAGCAAATTTGGTTGAAACAACTGTAGCTAACTATGTCAAGGAAACTACATAAAGTATATAAAATTAATATCGTAATAAATGTGATTGACGAGTTTCAACCACCTTTATAAATAAATGTTTAACTTACCTCTTTTATAATTAGCGATATCAATCACTCCTAACGTCACAGTACTCATTCATCTACTTCAACAGTCTCTGAACTTCTGAACCAAAAAATGGAGTCTTTGAACTCATGTTTCCGCAAGATAATGTCAAAGTCAAACCAATGAGAGGGTCCGTCGATAGGGATCGATCTGGGAACAACGTACTCGTGTGTGGCAGTGTGGCAAAATGAAAGAGTAGAGATAATAGTGAATGATCAGGGAAATTTAAAATGACCAAAATACCCCTGAAATGGCTAATGAGCAGTCAAATCTCGATACCTCGTAAACGACCAAAACACCCCAAACATCTAAATTGATTAAAATATACAACTTGACATTGCCAAAATAAGCAAAATGCCCTAAAACATCGAGTGTATTTTGGCTTAGTTGAGGGGTATTTAGGTTATTTTCAGAGTTTTCAATGGTATTTTTCTTATTTTGAGGATTCAATGGTACTTCGGTCATTTTAAATATTTCCATGGGTATTGAGATCGTTTCAAAGGCGTTTTTGGTCACTTTCTAGGGTTTTGGATATTCGTGCATTTTTGTCATTCTGGAAATTCTAAGGGGGTCATTTGAGAGGTTTTGGTGTATTTATAGGTTTTTCGATATTTTGGAAAAATATATACCTCGACAATGCTAAAATGAGCAAAACGCTCTAAAATCCTCTAGAATGGGTAAACCACCTTGAAACCTACCAAAACACCCCAAAAGTCTAGAAAATGGAGTGTATTTTGACTATGTTTTTGGTCATTTTCAGAAGTTCTAAGGGTATTTTGCTTATTTTTGAGATTTCAATGGTATTTTGTTCATTTTATAAGTTTTCTGGGTTGTTGTCGCCGTTTTGCGGGCTTTTTAGTCATTTTCTAAGGTATTGAAATATTTTGGACATTCGTGGTGCATTTTAGTCAATTTGGCAGTTCTAAGGGGGTCATTTAAGAGGTTTTGGTATATTTTTAGGTTTTTTGATATTTTGGTAATTCTCTCGGGTAAAATAATTCTTTTTTAACTAAACAATACCCTTGAAATCACTAGAACGGCCAATATACTCCCAAAATCACCAAAATTACCTAAATACCTCCAAAACTACCAAATGTCAAGAAAAAACTCCCCCGAAACCTCTTAACTGACCAAAATAGCCTCAAAATCTCTAAAATGACTAAAATAATCCTAAAACCTCTAAAATGACCATAATATCCCTGAAACGGCTAGACTGAGCTATCAAATCTCGATACCTAGTAAATGACCAAAATGCCCCAAAAATCTAAAATGATTAGAAAATAGACCTCGACATTGATAAAATGAGTAAAATGCCCCAAAATCTTCTAGAATGAGCAAAGCAACTTGAAACCGACCAAAATACCCCAAAAGCCTAGAGAATAGAGTGTATTTTGGCTTAGTTTAGGGGCATTTTGGTCATTTTCAGAGGTTTCAAGGGTATTTTGCTTATTTTCGAGGTTTTAATGGTATTTTGGTCATTTTATAAGTTTTCGGGGTTGTTTTCATCGTTTTAGGTGCTTTTTGGTCATTCTCTAGGGTTTTGGGATATTTTAGACATTCGTGGTGCATTTTAGTCATTTTGGAAGTTCTAAGGGGGGGTCCTTTTAGAGGTTTTGGAGTATTTATAGGTTTTTTGATATCTTGGTAATTATCTAGGGTAAAATAATTTATTTTTAACAAAAAAATACTCTTGAAATCACTAGAATGGCCAATATACTCCCAAAATCACTAAAATACCCCCAAAATCGCCAAATGTCCATAAAAAAACTCCCCCGAAACCTCTTAACTGACCAAAATAGCCTCAAAATCTCTAAAATGAATAAAATAACCTGAAAACCTCTCAAATTACTAAAATACCACTGAAACGGCTAGAATGAACTCTCAAATTTCGATACCTAGTAAATGGGGAAAACGTGCCAAACATCTAAAATGATTAAAAAATACCCCTCGATATTGATAAAATGAACAAAATGCCCCAAAATCCTCTAGAATTAGCAAAACAACTTGAAACCAACTAAAACACCCCAAAATCTATAAAATCGAGTGCATTTTGGCTTAGTTTATGGGTATTTTGGTCATTTTCAGAGGTTTCGAGGGTATTTTGCTTGTTTTTGAAATTCCAATGGTATTTTGGTCATTTTAAAACTTTACAGGGTTATTTTTGTCATTTTGGGGGCGTTTTGGTCGTTTTTTAAAATGACCAAAATACCCCTGAAATGGCTAGAATGTGCAGTCAAATCTCGATAACTCGTAAATGGCCAAAATACCCCAAACATATAAATTGATTAAAATATACAACTCGACATTGCCAAAATAAGCAAAATGCCCTAAAACATTGAGTGTATTTTGGCTTAATTGAGGGGTATTTAGGTCATTTTCAGAGTTTTCATGGGTATTTTACTTATTTTGAGGATTCAATTGTATTTCAGTCATTTTAAATATTTCCATGGTTATTCTTGTCGTTTCGAAGGCATTTTGGATATTTGTGCATTTTTGTCATTTTGGCAGTTTTAAGGGGGGCATTTGAGAGGTCATGGTGTATTTACAGGTTTTTCGATATTTTGGCAAAATATATACCTCGACAATGCTAAAATAAGCAAAATGCTCTAAAATCCTCTAAAATGAGTAAACCAACATGAAACCTACCAAAACAGCCCAAAAGTCTAGAAAATGGAGTGTATTTTGACTTAGTTTAGGGTCATTTTCAGAAGATCCAAGGGTATTTTGCTTATTTTTGAGGTTTCAATGGTATTTTTTTCATTTATAAGTTTTCGGGGTTGTTGTCGTCATTTTGCGGGCTTTTTTGTCATTTTCTACGGTTTTGAAATATTTTGGACATTCGTGGTGCTTTTTAGTCAATTTGGCAGTTCTAAGGGGATCAATTCAGAGGTTTTGGTATATTTATAGGTTGTTTGATATTTTGACATCACAATTTAATAAAAATAAAAATGATTATATTTGGAATTATTATTCAAGGCCATTAATGGGAGTAGAACAATCAGTGCTTAAGAATAACATTAAAAAAAAAAAAAAAATTGAAGATTACCGAAGACAGAGTTGGTGGGGTTGCTGGCGACCTGGTTCTTGGCGGCATCACCTACTAAGCGCTCTCGAGGAGTGAAAGCAACGTAAGAGGGAGTGGTCCTGTTACCTTGATCATTCACTATGATCTCCACTCTTTCATTTTGCCACACTGCCACACATGAATACGTTGTACCCAGATCAATCCCAATCGCCGGACCCTCTCCTTGGTTCGACATAGTCGTCGGGAACGAGAAGACCAAACACTTTCGTAAACTGAAACTAAAGTAGCTAAAAGTAGACGATGAGGCACTTCAGAGTTGAAAGTATACCTTAGAAAAGCAAAACGAAAAATAATAAAGAAGAAGTCTCTTTTATGTTTTTGACAAGCTTTAAAACTTAACCTCGAAGTTTCCTTACAGGGAGGAAAAGTAATGGGTCCTACTACACTTATAATACACATATCTCAGTGATGTGTTTTTTCTTTACTTTTTATTTTAGAGCCTCAGTGATGTGTTTTTTCTTTACTTTTTATTTTAGAGTCTATTTGGAGAGAGTTTATTTACCTAAAATTGAAAATATTTTTGTTAAAATGATTATAAATAAAGTTGAAAACAAGCTGAATAGTACAGTAAAATTTATAAATAGTATCAAAAAGTGCAATAGAACCTATAAATAGTAGTAAAAATAAGTTAAATAGTAAAAAAAAAATGTCAATATATATATAGTCAACACTGAGAGAAAATCTAATTAAATTTTAAATTGAAGTCTAATTTTGCGCCACGTGTCTTATCTAATTTTTAAATTTGTGTGCCAAGTGAATTATTAGGTGCAAAAATCAAAGAGTCTTAATTCAATTAGATTATAAATTGAATTTTAATTGAAATTCAATTTTGCGTCATGTGTTCCATTTAATTTTTTAATTTTTATAGCAAGTGAATTATTAAATGTAAAAACCGAAGAGTTTAGATCCAATTAGGGGGTGTTTAGTTCGTTGTGATGTTACATTGCACTGTAATATTACATTTGTGGGGTCAAAGAATTTGGCCCTCAGCTCACTTTACACTAAGCCCAAGGCCCACGCCAAGGAGGAAGAAAGGCCCGAGGACGAACAAAGAAAGTCCAAAATGCCAAGAGACATCGCCGAGGACAACCCTGTCCTCGGCAGACCAAGATCACAGAAGGGAAGAGCGACATGCCATCAAAGGCAGCCCCTCCAGAGTATCCCAAGAAAAAGGACAAGTACAGTGGGTCCGCCATAAGAGCATGATGGAGGAGCAATTCCAGGAGAAACTGTCACCTCCGCATTAAATGCCCGCAACCAACAATCTGACTACATTAATGAGGAAATGACTCCTGAGCAATGCAGCCTTGGTTGCTGCAACTCACAGAAAGTCTGGGAAAGTGGCAAAAGGGACAAGTACTCGAGTAGCGACCTGGATGATCAACAAATGGAGGGCCAAGATCAACTGAAAAGGGATATATAATGTAAAAAACCTCCCAAGAGGGAGGGGGACAGAGAATTGGAAATAGAAAAAAGGGTAACAGTTTGTATGAACCTGAAAACCTTTGTAACCAAGCACCGAAGAAATAATTAGAACAACAAGCTCCTCGGATGAAGGCCGAGAACAGAATTTCACACTCTAATCCACGTATTTGTTATTCAATCCACTCCATAACCCTGTCTAATTGTTGTAACCCTTACTATGACTTAGTTCTTGAACCCATCCTCTATAAATTTATTGTATTGGGCTAATTGGGTTTGAGTCCACTTATCTGACAGCAGAATTGCCCAAACCCAGTCCTTACAACATTATTGTAATATTGCATTAATGTAATTTTAAGAGTACAACATTATATTGTTTAGAAAGGTAGTGAGATTAAGATGATGTAATATATTTTGTAATTTTAGATTATGACAATATTAGAAAAAATAAAATAAACAAAAAACTTTAATGTCATATTATCGTAATAAGCATCACATCAAGGGCACATTATCATAAGAATTACAACTTACACATTTTTTAAGCCATAAATTTCTAAAACATGTCATGATTTCTCATATTATATATATAATTGTGATTATTTTTAAATGTATCCGTGCATATGCACGGAGTTACACACTAATTTTTATGAAAATTAAAGCATTTAAGTGACAGACGTTCTAAATAAATACTATTTTGACATATTAAAAAATTGTTTTATCTATTTGAACATATCTTTCTACAATACATTTTGCATCATATATTCTTTTTTTAGTCATTTTTGTAGGGACTGGGTCTGAGCATTTCTGCTGTTGAAAAAGTGGATTCAGGCCCAACTAGCCCTAAATAATAAATTTGTAGAGGATGGGTTTAAGAACTAGGCTTTAGTGAGGGTTACAACGAATAAACATGATTATGGGAAGACTAAGTAACAAGAAAATGGGCTTTAAGTGTGAAAATCTATCCTGGACACCGGTCCGAGAAGCTATCTTGTTCTTATTATCTCCTCAATGCTTGGATACAGAGGTTACAAAGATGATACAGGTTGCTACAGTGTTTTCTACTTCCAATCTCCAATCCCTTCTCTAGAGTACCTCTTTACATTTTATACCCTTTTTAGGTTGATCTTGGCCCTCCATTTGTTGATCGTGCAGGTCACTACTTGAGTGCTTGTCCCATCAGCCGCCGTCCCAAACTTTCTGTGAGTTGCAGTAACCAAAACAGCACTATTCAGGGGTCATTTCCTCATTAATGCGGCCAGAAAATTAGTTGTGGGCATTTAATGTGGAGGTGACAGCTTCTCCCTGAATTGCTCCTCCTCCAGGCTCCCATGGTTGACTCACGGTACTTGTCCTTGTTCTAGGGACGCTCTACAAAACTGCCCTTGATGGCGCGCTGCCCTTCCCTTCTATGATTTCGGTTCGCCGAGGACATGATTGTCCTCGGCGATGCTTCTTGGTAGTTAGGACTTTCTCTGTTCGTCCTCGGAAATTTCTTCTTCCTCAGCATGGGCCTTGGGCTTAGTATAAAGTGGGCCGGGGTAGCCAAATTCATTGAACCCACAATTTTATTTAAATATTCTTTTTTTTGGTTCTTTTTTATGCTTTCTTTTTTGTTGTTCCCAAAGTTTAGATTGAGGAGAGAGAATGTTTGAATATTATGAATTAATCCCCAAATTCCTAGCAGTCATCAAGAGAGAGAAAATTTTGAATAAAAAAGTAACTAAATATTTATTCAATATTTATCCGTACAATGCTATTATTAGAATGTTACTGTAGCAAATACCAAATAAATTTGGCATTTAACATATTTTATGAATTTGATTTTTTGTGTTTGGTGTGCTAAATGCTAAAAATTTAGAATTTAGCACACTTGATATGCTAGTACATAGCAAATTAATAATGTTGTGTTAAAAAATGCATAGACAAAAAAAATTTTAATTTACGTTTAAACATAAAAATGTGAAGAATAATATAAATTTCTTTATAATAAAAGCGCCAATGCGCGCACAGTGCTTCGGCACTGTGCATCCAGTGTTTTTGCACTGTGCGCGCACTATAGTTGCAACAGTGCCTAAAGTTTTTTTTTTTTTTTTAGTAATTGGTTTGTGTTTTTTTTTTCTTTTAAATATTGATGTAATCTGACATTTATATTGTTATATTGACACAACAAATTTTAAAATATTTTCACAATTATTGACGTGTCAATTTTTTACAAGTCAAAATAAAATAATAAAATATGAGACTGTAGCCAACCATAACTGAAAATAAATGTTTTAAAAAAATGTTACAACACTTATTGTTATCACAATATTTTCACAATTGTTGAGATCTTAGTTTCTTATAGATCAAATTAAAAAAAATGTTAAGTCTGCAACATTTTTACATTAATTTCTACAGTGCCTAAAGTTTTTTTTTTCCCAGTAATCGGTTTGTGTTTTTTTTTTCTTTTAAATATTTATATAAACTGGCATATATATTGTTATACTGACACAACAAATTTCACAATATTTTCACAATTATTGAGGTATCAATTTCTTACAAATCGAAATAAAAATAAAATAAAATATGAGACTGTGACCAACCACAATTGAAAATAAATGTTTTGAGAAAATGTTACAACACTTATTGTTATCACAATATTTTTACAATTGTTGAGATCTTAGTTTCTTATATATCAAATAAAAAAAATGCTAAATCCACAATATTTTTACATTAATTTCACAACAAATCATAGGTAAGCTATTATTGATGGATAGCATGGAACTACAGTGCTTTTAGTTTATTCAACTGGCACTGTAGCTACAATGCCTAAAGTTTTTTTTTTTTTTTCCCAGTAATCGGTTTGTGTTTTTTTTTTCTTTGAAATATTTATGTAAGTTGGCATATATATTGTTATACTGACACAACAAATTTCATAATATTTTCATAATTATTGACGTGTCAATTTTTTACAAGTCGAAATAAAATAATAAAATATGAGACTGTGACTAACCACAATTGAAAATAAATGTTTTGAGAAAATGTTACAACACTTATTATTATTACAATATTTTCACAATTGTTATAAAAGCGCCAATGCATGCACAGTGCTTCAGCACTGTGCATCCAGTGTTTTTGCACTATGTGCGCACTGTAGCTGCAATAGTGCTTTGGTTTCGTGAGTCCTTTTTTTTTTTTTTTTTTTTTTTTTTCCAGTAATCTGTTTGTATGTTTTTTTTTTCTTTTAAATATTGATGTAATCTGAAATTTATATTGTTATACTGACACAACAAATTTTACAATATTTTCACAATTATTAACGTGTCAATTTTTTACAAGTCAAAATAAAATAATAAAATATGAGACTGTAGCCAACCACAACTGAAAATAAATGTTTAAAAAAAATGTTACAACACTTATTGTTATCACAATATTTTCACAATTTTTGAGATCTTAGTTTCTTATAGATCAAATAAAAAAAAAAATGTTAAGTCTACAACATTTTAACATTAATTTCTACAGTGCCTAAAGTTTTTTTTTTCCCAGTAATCGGTTTGTGTTTTTTTTTTTCTTTTAAATATTTATATAAACTGGCATATATATTGTTATACTGACACAACAAATTTCACAATATTTTCACAATTATTGAGGTATCAATTTCTTACAAATCGAAATAAAATAAAATAAAATATGAGACCGTGACCAACCACAATTGAAAATAAATGTCTTGAGAAAATGTTACAACACTTATTGTTATCACAATATTTTTACAATTGTTGAGATCTCAGTTTCTTATATATCAAATAAAAAAAATGCTAAATCCACAATATTTTAACATTAATTTCACAACAAATCATAGGTAAGCTATTATTGATGGATAGCATTGGAGCTACAGTGCTTTTAGTTTATTCAACTGGTACTGTAGCTACAATGCCTAAAGTTTTTTTTTTTTTTTTTTTTTCCCAGTAATCGGTTTATGTTTTTTTTTTCTTTGAAATATTTATGTAAGATGGCATATATATTGTTATACTGACACAAAAAATTTCATAATATTTTCACAATTATTGACGTGCCAATTTCTTACAAGTCGAAATAAAATAATAAAATATGAGACTGTGACTAACCACAACTGAAAATAAATTTTTTGAGAAAATGTTACAACACTTATTATTATCACAATATTTTCACAGTTGTTGAGATCTCAATTTCTTATAGATCAAATAAAATAATGCTAAGTCCACAACATTTTAACATTAATTTCTACCGCGCCTAAAGTTTTTTTTTTTTTTTTTTCCCAGTAATCGGTTTGTGTTTTTTTTTTTCTTTTAAATATTTATGTAAGTTGGCATATATATTGTTATACCGACACAACAAATTTCACAATATTTTTACAAATATTGAAGTATCAATTTCTTACAAGTCGAAATAAAATAATAAAATATGAGACTGTGACCAACCACAATTGAAAATAAATGTTTTGAGAATAACAATAACAATGTTATCAGTTTAAAATCAATAATAACTTGTCATTTAGAATTAATTCTAAAAATGTTATGAATGTAGCATTTCTCTCAAATAAAAAAAAATATATATATTTATTCGGATCCTAAAAATGAAGATATTGTGATATTTTGTTGTATTCTTAGACTTCTTTTTTAATATAGTCAAATCGGGTGAGCCAAAATTCACGGTTTCACACACAAAATCTATATTAATTTTCTCACTACTGGGGCAGCACGTGCCTTGCATGTGCAGCCAACACTAGTCTAAAGTAAAAATGCATAATTGATTTAAGTTGTAATGGTTTTTGTTAGGTATTTGTGATTTCACTTTAATTTCATATATTAATAAGATTTAAATTTGAGATATTATATAAATAAATAAAAATAATAGAAGAGGATTTTATTATCAAGAAAAAAAAAACTATTAAGACGAGGACTCCTCTACTGCCTACAAGTCCTTTGAGATCACTTGGAAGATTTTGTACTGTGCAAGAAAGAGAAATGGAGAAATGGGATCCAATGAAGCTTACAACCATACCATTGAGGTGGATAGAGTACAAAGTAGTTGAGACATATTCCAAAATCAGGTTATCCAACTTCAACACCATTTCGCTCTCTCCAAAAAAATAAAAACTTCAACACCATTTCGCCTGTTTGCCTTTCCGTTTAGAAGACATGTAATTTTGCATCCTCAGAAATGGAAAAAAAAAACATTTGTAGGATTCCAAGGGGACAAGGCCACCAAAAAGAGGGTTAAAAAAAATTAATTTCTAATCTATATCTATATCTACTTCATTATTTATGTATGATATAAAATGAATCTGTTTTTTACTTTTAGTTGATTTTTTTATTTATTTAAAGTTACCATATAAGTTTTCAAAAATCCATAGTTTTTCACATGACTAGTCTGATATATATTTTCAATTTGATTTTTAAAGTGACAAATATAGTGCTAAACTATGTTTGTTTAAACTAATTAAAGCCCTTTCTCAAAAAAAAAAAAAAAAAAAAAAAAGCCCTCACTTAAAAAATTAAAAAATAAATAAAGCAGCCCAATACTAAAGTAGTTTTATTTTTTAAACAATAATATGCTGAAACAGAATTCAACGACACCAACGCTACGGGCCGAAGGCCAGAAGCTAAATCCTTATCAGTGGACATGTCTTCAAAATTCTCAACAATTTCCTAACAAAGACCAAATAACTAACAAGAAAACGCTAGAACGAACACAAACGTAGTAAAAAATAAATAAGATACGACGGTACTGCTGCGGACTCTAAAGAATCTCATCTTTTTTGGTGCTGCCTCAAATACTGATGGGTTTGCAAACGCTCTGGAGCCATTTTAGCTTGTCTTCATACAGTTCTGAATCCTGGAGTTGGTGCAGGAAGCCACCTGACCACTGAATCACCTGTTTAATAGCATCTTTAATCTTTTTCTTACTTGCAGGGTCAAGCTTGGCGCCAATCTTCTCATCATTGATGATATTCCTCATCTTGTACGCATAGTTCTCCAATGCTTCCTTAGCGTTAACCTTCTTTCTGTGTTTATCATCCTTAGCCTTGTACATCTCTGCATCCTTGACCCTCCTGTTAATCATTTCACTGGACAGTCTTGACTTATATTTAGTGATAGTGATCTTCCTCATCGAACCAGTGGTAGTCTCCTTGGCAGAAACACTCAAGATACCATTAGCATCAATATCAAAGCAAACTTTTGCATTAGCCACACCCCTGGGTGCTGGAGGAATACCACGAAGCAAAAATTCCCCCAAGAAGATGTTATTCCTATTTCTTGCTCTCTCACCCTCGTAAACTGAGATTATCATAGAAGTTTGGTTGTCATGTATAGTGGTGATGTTTCTCTCCTTTTTGGCAGGAAAGGAAGAATTCCTTGGAATCAAAACAAACATATCATTTGTATGACGAACTGATATGCCAAGAGATAAAGGGGTGACATCTAAGAGCACGATATCTTGAAGTTTCTCATTACCTATACCAGTCAAGATAGCAGCTTGAACAGCAGCTCCATAAGCCAAAGCCTCATCTGGATTAATGCTCTTACAAAGCTCCTTCCCATTGAAGAAGTCCTGCAACAACTGCTGCACCTTAGGAATTCTGGAAGAACCACCCGAAACAACAACATCATGGACACAACTCTTGTCCATCTTAGCGTCAGTCAGGCACTTCTCCACAATATCGATACCCTTCTTGAACAAATCCATATTGAGTTCCTCAAATTTGGCCCGTGTGATAGTTGAAAAGAAATCAATACCTTTATACAAAGTATCAACTTCAATGTTTGTCTCAATTGCGGAAGAAAGAATCCTCTTTGCCTTCTCACAAGCAGTTCTTAGCCTCCTAAGAGCTTTGGAGTTATCACTAATGTCCACCTTGTGTTGCCTCTTAAATATTGTAAGGTTGAATTTAATCAACCATCTTGTTGGCTTTATTCCGTGCCAAATTTGCTTGTATTTTAGCAATGGGTAACCTTGTATTTAGGTGTGAATTATGTAAGGGTAGTGTGTGAGAGAGTGTGAAGAAATGCTCAAGATTGTGCAAAGAAGCAGGGTCTCGCGACTGGATCTTGCGGGTTGCTCGCGGCTTGCAAGCCGCCAGAAGTTGCACACGTGCCAAGCATGCCAGAAGTTGAAGAGTTACACCAGCTGTTGCACTACAGGCCAAAAGTCCCAGGCTGGCCAGGCCATTATCTCGCGACTTGAACTCGCGACTCAGTCAAGTCGCCAAGACACCCTGTTTGGGAAAAACTGACTTTTCGCATTCCAAACACACATTAGTATAAATACTCTTTATACCCACGAAATGTAGAGAGCTTCCAGAGAGAATTTTGAGAGAGAAACCCTAGACAAAAACAAGATTGACTCATTCACAATCTTCATCTTTGATTCTCCAAATTCCTCTACTCTCTTCCTCTCCATTATTAAATCCTTGAGAGGTTCTTAGCCAAATCATTTTCTCACCATACCCATATACGTGAAAAGGCTTTTTGGTGCTTTGGGAAGCAGTTAAGAATGGACCAATTTCATATTGGTTGATGCTATAGTCAAGTAGCGGAATCCGGTAAGCTAGAAAAGACAAAGGTTCGGCGCAACCTCGTTAGAGCAAGAAGCTTGGAGGGCTTAGGTACACTGGGTAGATTAGGCTTGGAGGGTCTATTGTTGTTCATGTATCTCAACTACATTTTCTAGTGGATTATTGACCGCTTAGAGGGCGGCAGAGAAGTTTTACGCTGAGGGTTTCGGTTTCCTCTTCGATAACACATCGTTGTGTTGTTCTTGTGTTTGCATCTCTCTTCCCTTAATCTTTGCCATTTAATTTCTGCTGTGGATGTGATTTTATTTGGTTTAGATTGTTTATCAATTCTGTGTTTTGCTTATGTTCATATTCCGCACATTAATTGTTTGATATTAAGCTTGAATTGATAACTTGTAAAGTGGGGGTCTAAACGTTCAGAGTGTTTTATACGCTATTTGAACTTCCAATTAGTATCAGAGCGGGTGCACTTTTATTGGTTTCAATACCTTAGTGTGATCCTTGACCCCATTTTGAGATGGATCGGTGTCAATCCCTAAATGCACCTCCATATTTTGATGGAAGTAATTATGCATTTTGGAAGGTACGGATGGGAGCATTTTTATGTTCTATTGATGAATCCGTTTAGGATGCTGTTGATATAGGATGGACAAGGCCTGAGGAAGCCAAATCCACATGGGATAAGGCAGCACTCACCGTGTCCAATACTAATAGTAAAGCACTTAACGCGATTTTTTGTGGTGTGTCCCCAGATGAGTTCCATCAGATTTCTCATATCACCGTTGCCAAGGAAGCATGGCAGATTTTGGAGACCACGTATGAGGGAACGGAGAAAGTGAAGGATACGAAGTTGCAGATGCTGACCACTCGGTTCGAGGAGTTGAAAATGAGTGAGGACGAGTCTTTTGACTCTTTCTATAGCAAGCTGAATGAAGTGGTCATCGGTAAGTTCAACTTGGGGGAGAAAACGGAGGACTCGAAAGTTGTGAGGAAAATCCTTCGGTCATTGCCGGAGAGCAAAGGTGACTGCAATTGAGGAGAGCAAGGACCTTGATGATATCAAAGTCCATGAACTGATTGGCTCACTTCAGACTTATGAATTGCCATTGCCCACACAAAGGAAGAGCAAATCGCTTGCTCTTAAGACAATTAATGAAAGGGTGGAAGTTCATGACTCATCGGATGAGGATGTTGTCGATAAAGATGTGGCATACCTTGTTAAGAATTTCCAGAAATTCTTGAAATTCAAGAACAATGGGAAATTTAGTGATAAAGGGAAATTCCTAAATTCCGGGAAGGAGAAAAAGGAATTCAAAAAGAAAGATTGAAAGGAATCCCAATCCACACAAAGAATCACTTGTTTCGAGTGCAACGGGCATGGACACTTCAAGAAAGAATGTCCCAATTACTTAAAATCAAAGGGCAAGGTATATGCCACAACTCTTAGTGACTCTGATTCATCCAATTCTGATTCTGAGGAAAGCTATGACGGAGAAGGGAATTACTCCGCTTTTATGACTATTGCTCATGTTGAGTCTTCGGAGGACTTGAATTCGCTTGTACAAGAGCTTGGGGAGCATAGTGATGAGGAATCAATGGGATTTGTAGAAGAATTTGATAGTGAAGAAGATGAGATTGCAGTGGGTCTTCAAGAAAACTACAATTCACTCCTTGAGAACTCGGGAGAGTATGCAAGGGTGGCCAAGGCAGCTGTGAAGAAGATGAAGAAAGCAGAGGAGGACTATCGAAGTCTCCTAGTGCGACATAAGGAGGCCAAGTGTGAGATAGAAAGGCTGAATGGAGAGCTATCAGAAGCTTACACAAAAGTGAGATTTCTTGAGCAAGAGGTAGTACAAGCAAATGCTAAGATAGAGAGGGTCTCCACCAAGAAGCTAGATGATGTTATTTCATCTCAAAAACATTTCTCAGACAAGTCCGGGTTAGGATATACCGGAGGGAGTAGCTCATCGGTCAATGTCACCAAAGAAGTGAAGTTTGTGAAGGCCAAAGAGCCGGTTGTAGAAGAGTCTATTCCTGAGAAAGTTAAGGTTGAAAAGAAGAAGAATGTGGTTGATCAACGGGTGTTAAATAAGTCCCGTAATCAATCAAAAGCCAGACGTGAAGCTAGAGGAAGATCACTTCCAAGATCACAACGGAGTCCTAGGGAGAATCAGTTTTGTCACCATTGTGGATTGCAAGGACATACCAGACCCAACTATCATAAGCTGAGCGCATTGAACAATGCAAGCGCTCCACGGTCACGAGGACCAAAAAATGACAAGAGGTCTTGGGGTGGTGAGCAACCAAGAAGTCAAAACGGTGATCTCGGAATGATGGACGTGATGAAGATGATCGGTGCATTCACCACATGCTTTGAAAGCTTCACTAGAAGGTTTGAAAGTCCGAACTCTCATACCCGATCCTATAAGGAAATCACCCCAAACGCACGTGACGTGTGGGTGAAGAAGAGTACTCATGCATAAGCATTACAACATGTCCATGCATTAATACTTCCTATGTTGTGTGACTATGTTTGGTTGTATGCTTGTTGTTAGTTTGAGTTGAAAATTGGTTGTTTGTTTGCTTTTGCTTTAAATGTTTTTACTTTGCTGTTTTTTATCAATCTTCTCTTGTTTTTTTGTCAAAAATCCAAAAACACATAAAAAGTAGAAAATCCAAAAAGTTTGATCGACTTTGTTGAGTGTTGTCTCAAAACACGTTTTACCTTGTACCTTTGTACTAATGGCCTTGTGCATCTACGAGCATAGCTTGTTCCCTATGCACTCATACCATTGTGGGAGAAATTTTGACATCTATGTGACTGTTGTAAATAGATTTTCAAACTTGTCATGAATGATTAGTGAATGGTTTTGTTGATCTTGAGACATGCATAGACTTGTGCCTATATATCTTCTCACTCGCTTATTTATCGTTTTTGCTTTAAGAGCTCACCAAATGTAAATCTCCAAATGAAAAGAGATATAGAGCTGCAAAAGCCTGTCGCACATACTAGTGTTTGACTAGGAAAAAGGGAAAGCGACTAAAAATAAAATTGAATGATGCCCAAAAAGCCAAAGGCTAACTCATCAAAGTGAAATATCAAAAATTTCAGGCATCAATCTCACAATGAGATGTGTTGTTTCAAAAAGATCAAATGATATGTTGAATATGGAGCCAAACGAAAAGCTTCAAAGATATGGTACTCAAGTTTATGTGGGAGGTCATATATGCATATTTCTATAATTGAGATGGGTCACATTATCTAGTGCTAGTTGTGTATGTCTTGCTTGAATTGATCATTGAAACTTCACATTAGACTAAGGACTATCTCATTGATGATATTCACACACATCACACAAGTCTATGTTCAATTAATGCCATATTCATTTGTGTGATTGTACTTGATTAAATGTGTTTTCACTTGCTCAATCTTTGTTGATCAAACACAAAAAGATTTTTGAGTGTTTAGTTGTTTTTGGAAAGTATTTTGTTTTTACTAAAATTTGTCAAAATTTCAAAAATAGTGTTGCCCTGTTTTGGCGACTCAGTCGCGGGTTGACCTAGTCGCATGCTCCAGTCGCGAGTCCATACAGAGATTTTTCGTGACTCACTGGCGAGTCCAAACCTCTCTCAAACTCACCGTGTCACTCTCAAAAACCTCCATTTTTGCATCAGTTCAATCTCAAATCTTCAAGGAAAAGGTATGGGCCTTCTCTTTCTCACTTCATATTTCATGATTATGACTTCGTCTTCTTGATCTATGAGTTATTTTTTAGATTTGATTTTTGAGATATATTATGATTCGAACATGAGTTGGTTTATATTGTTGAGTGAGTGTGATTGAGTGATTGGTGATATTAATTGTTAGATGTTTTTCTCAAATTTTTTTATGATGGTTGTGTTCTGAGTTGTGCTTCTTGACTGTGTTGCTCTGTACATATCATGTTCATGATAGAGTGTCACAATGACAATTATTTGTGACTGTGTGATGTCCATTGATTAATTTGTTTTGAATTATTCTTGATCAATCGACATTTTTGGACATCTTTACTTTCTTAAATACACAATGCATCAATGTGGCTTATGTTTACTTGTTGCTGACTTGAGTCATGTTCTGTGATTGATTGAGTGAAATTTCTCTCTAAAATTCATTTGTTTTAATCTGAATCTAATCAAATTCATGTTTATATCTGGTGGTGCCGCACTTGGTTCTCCGCTGTGTGTCTTGCCTTTTGCAGATGTCACGTCGTTCCTTTAAAGGAAAGGAGATTGCAATTGATGATCCATCCCCTGTTGCTAAGCGGACTCGTCGCTCGACTCAGTCATCTCAAGACTCAAACAATGAGAGATTCAGGACTCCTGTGAACTCACAGACTTACTCAGACATATTTATAGATGCTCCTACCATTGTGGAACGTGTAGTAAAATTTGATACCTTGGGAACAACGTTTATCCCTGGGATCTTTGAAGCAAGAGATTGGGCTGATTTGTTCGGAAATTTCGTGGACCCGGTTGATGAATTAGTTAAAGAATTCTACTCTAATGCCAGATACATCGGAGTAGAGTTGAAATGTTGGGTAAGAGGAAAAGAATTCTCCATCAATGCAGACTACATTGCAAAGGTTCTCCACATCACCAGACCATAAAATGTGGATCTCACTCCATATGATGATAGAGAGCCTAAGTTACAAGAAATTCTTCAAGTTCTTGGATCTAATCATGAAGTTAGAAGCAAAGGTTCATCTATAGGCACTGCACAGTTTACGCCTGAACTGACGACTCTAAAACTGATCATGTTTTCCAACCTCTACCCATTGTCGAACACTGCTTTCATCAATCTTGGAAGAGCACAATTTCTATGTGATCTCATTACCGGAGTTCCGATTGACATATGTGCCCACACATTTCAGACTATTGGGAAAGCAGCAGCTAGATTAGCAACCCGAACGAGTATTCCTTTTTGTAGCCTCATCATGAATATCATGCTAAGTGAAGGTGTCAGTCTACCGACAGATGGAAAAATTGTGCCTCGTCCTCGACCAATATCCATGGGTCTCCAAGAAAGCAAGAGTCACTCTTCTAAAACACCTAAGAGTGAAGCATTCACCCATGCCACTCCATCAGGTCATGACTCAGCTACACCTGCACATACCAAGACTGTTTCCCCTATTCCGTTTGAGATGCCAACATCTAGCACTCAGCCTGCACCTCCTACTTCTCAAGCTGACAGGTTGATGTTTTTTATTGAGAATATGTCTCAACGGATTTCCAGTTTAGAACGGCTTATCTACTCCACCAATAACCGAGTTCAAATACATCTCACAACCATTGAGTCACAGTTGGATGCTATTCAGCAAAAGATCGAAGAAAACTTTTAGCTATTCGTGACAAAAAGGGATGCTATTCGTGACAACTCCCCCTATAAGTACTTGCTGTTAAATGTCATGCATTTTCTTTAAGTACATCACTCTTGTGCCCTTTGTAGGATTTTATTCCTAGATGCATATACTTCATGTATTGTGCATTGGTTGAGTGTTGGACATGCAAATGATACTTTGCATTGAGCTTATTAGCTTGCATGTCCAGATGTTCATTCCAAGTGTGAATGAGCATTGTGGTCACTATCTTATAGTGATTGCTTGTTTGGTCAAGCCATGGTGTGTTTCTTAAACTCCATTTTGCTTGATCGCATTGTGCTTGCCTCATATGCATTACAAGTTTTTCGGCATACAATGATCATATTGTGTTGTTGTGTTTCAGGAGTTACTTGTTCAAATGTTTCAAGAGCTACACAGATTCTAGAGTTAGGTGTGAGTGAGTTATGTTCAACTGTTCCCAACTCATATGTTAAGTCTAGAGTTTGTTTTAGGGTTTTGTCACGGAATAGACAAAAGGGGAGATTGTAAGGTTGAATTTAATCAACCATCTTGTTGGCTTTATTCCGTGCCAAATTTGCTTGTATTTTAGCAATTAGTAACCTTGTATTTAGGTGGGAATTATGTAAGGGTAGTGTGTGAGAGAGAGTGAAGAAATGCTCAAGATTGTGCAAAGAAGCAGGGTCTCGCGACTGGATCTCGCGGGTTGCTCGCGGCTTGCAAGCCGCCAGAAGTTGAACACGTGCCAAGCATGCCAGAAGTTGAAGAGTCACGCCAACTATTACACTACAGGACAAAAGTCCCAGGCTGGCCAGGCCGTTATCTCGCGACTTGAACTCGTGACTCAGTCAAGTCGCGAGGCCAAGTCGCCAAGACACCCTGTTTGGGAAAAACTGACTCTTCGCATTCCAAACACACACTAGTATAAATACCCCTTATACCCACGAAATGTAGAGAGCTTTCAGAGAGAATTTTGAGAGAGAAACCCTAGACAAAAACAAGATTGACTCATCCACAATCTTCATCTTTGATTCTCCAAATTCCTCTACTCTCTTCCTCTCTATTGTTAAATCCTTGAGAGGTTCTTAGCCAAATCCTTTTCTCACCATACCCATATACGTGAGAATGCTTTTTGGTGCTTTAAGAAGCAGTTAAGAAGGGACCAATTTCATATTGGTTGATGCTATGGTCAAGTAGCAGAATCCGGTAAGCTAGAAAAGACAAAGGTTCGGCGCAACCTCGTTGGAGCAAGAAGCTTGGAGGGCTTAGGTACACTGGGTAGATTAGGTTTGGAGGGTCTATTGCTGTTCATGTATCCCAACTACATTTTCTAGGAGATTATTGACCACTTGGAGGGCGGCGAAGAGGTTTTACACCGAGGCTTCGGTTTCCTCTTCGATAATACATCGTTGTGTTGTCCTTGTGTTTGCATATCTCTTCCCTTGATCTTTGCCATTTAATTTCTGCTGTGGATGTGATTTTATTTGGTTTAGATTGTTTATCAATTCTGTGTTTTGCTTATGTTCATATTCAGCACATTAATTGTTTGATATTAAGCTTGAATTGATAACTTGTAAAGTGAGGGTCTAAACGTTCATAGTGTTTTATACGCTATTTGAACTTTCAAATATTTCAATAAAGTGCTTTACCATTCTGTTAGCAAAGTCCTCACCTCCAAGGTGAGTGTCTCCAGCGACAGCCTTCACTTCGAAGACACCATTCTCAATAGTAAGTAGTGAGACATCAGCAGTACCACCACCCAAATTAAAAATCAACACATATCTTTTGCCAATGTTGCCTACCATCTTTTCTATACCATATGCAATGGCTGCGGCAGTTGGTTCATTGATTATACGCAGGAAATTGAGGCCTGCAATGCCTCCAGCATCCTTTGTAGCCTTATACTAAGAGTCATTGAAGTAAGCAATGACAGTAACAACCGCATTCTTCACAGTTGTACCCAGGTAGGCTTCGGCCATCTCTTTGATCTTTTTCAGGATCATAGATGAGATTTCCTCAGCAGCAAAACGCTTCTCTTTGCCCTTATGGTTGACCACAATCATAGGCTTATCACTAAGACCTTTAATGACCTTAAATGGCCAAAGGTTGATATCGCTCTGAACCAAGGGATCAGAGAATCTCCTACCAATCAACCTCTTTGCATCTGCAATACAATGCCCTCTAAAGAATTACTTCAAATAGAAATGAAAAAAAAAAAAAAGACAACAAGAGGCAGAAATTATATATTGATATTTTGTTGACAAGTATATTTAATTCGTGAATTAGAGGAATACAATAGGAAATTTTGTAGCTGATATCATAAAACTAATTAAATAGTATAAAGAGGGAGAAAAAATCAATAATTGGCTCATGAAGATGCTCTTGATAAAATTGTGATTTCACGTTAAAATCGTTAAATTTGATTAGAGCCGATATTACAAAGTTGAAAATTTTAAACGGACACTTGATAATTACACTCACTAAAGCGAAAAGAGTTCACAATTGATGCATATAATGGAAAAAGTTATGATTCTCAGTTCCATACTAATACTATGCTTCACAGAATTCGAAATTGAAATAGATCAACAGCAATATACGCACAACAAATGAAAAGATTGGAAGAACTCAGAAAATCAACTTGGAAAATCAAAATAGCATTTTACAGTACAAGCTATGTCCATTAAACCAGTAGAACTTTATGAAGATCTATCTACTTCTCCCATAATGCAACAAAGCAAATACGTACATAAATGACAAGGGTTAAAAGCAAATTTTCAAAATTACATGAAAAGTAGGTATCTTGAAAACCATTTTGGGAAAAAAGAAAAATAAACCTTGAGTGCTTCCTAGATTCGAAGGCGACTCCAATTGTGTACGTGGCGGACGAGACGATTGGGTGCTTCCCAAATCTAAGAGAAATCTCGAAATCCATTTTGGGAAAAAGAAGAAATCAAGAAAAAAAAACCTTGAGGTCACAAAACCACTATCAAGATAGATCCAACAGTCCCTCTAGCAGCATGTGGCTGTAGCTGCTAAAACAATGAGATTTTGGTTTAAGTTTGTTCTGAAATTGAAGACGTTGATGAAAGTGGGATTGGTGTGATAGTGTGTATGTTTTAAAAAGTAAAAGACTATGTGACAATCTATTATTGGATGTGTAAAACATGAGGTTTACACTTCATCCTTACCGAATGTGGACTCTAAATGTAAAATATCACAAAATGTAATATACGATGTTGTAATTATTTAAAACAAGAATAAAAGATCCCGATTAAAAAAATGGGGCAAAATTTAGATACAATACCTTATGTACTATTACTTAGGTTCTCCTTTTAAAATTCAGTCATCTGGCTAGTTAAAAAATTGAGTAGGCAGCATTAAGCACAACCTCTTTTTCTTTTCTTCCCTCTCTCTCTGACCCGAGACCATGAGAAAGTCCCATGGCTTCAAGCCTGACCTCTCAGACTTCTAACACACACCAGTTGGTGTTGAAAACTTGAAACCAATATTGGACGCGGTTGGAATTGGTGGAAAGTGACCAAAATTAGAACCCGAAGAAAACAACACGTTCAATTTCACAAGGTAATAGTAGATTAATGGAGATGAACAAACCAACCAACCATTAGATCCATTATTTAATCTTTGAGTATTTCACACTGACCAAACTAGAAATCTATTGATGAGAGAGTCTAGAACTCCGTTGAGTACGGATGGGAGAAGCCCATTACTCCTGTGAGTGAGTGGCAAACTTCTCAAAAAGAAGCAGCCGCTTTTAATAGCAAGGTCATGAATGCTATTTTCAATGTTGTTTCTATGGAGGAATTTAAGAGAATCTCTAATGTTGAGATTGCTCATACTGCTTGGAATATCCTCCAGACTGTGCATGAAGGCACAAAGGCAGTTAAAATCAATAAGTTACAGCAATTAACAACTAGATTTGAAAGCATTAAGATGTCTGATGATGAATCTTTTGATGAATTCTATGCTAAGCTTAATGATATTGTTAATTCTGCTTATAATCTGGGTGAAATCTATGATCAACCTAAAATTGTTAGGAAGATTCTTAGATCTTTGACTGAAAATTTTAGACCCAAAGTGATTGCCATCACTGAAAGCAAGGCTATGGACTCTATCCCTATTGATGAACTTGTAGGATCTCTTCAGTTCTATGAGTTGGACCTACCTAATACTAGCAAATCCAAATCAATTGCTCTTAAATCTGTTGATGATGTTGATGTGAATGGATTTAATGATGAGCTCTCTGCTATAGAAATTGCTTACCTTGCCAATAACTTTAAAAACTTTCTTAGGAATAATAACAAAAGGGCAAGAGGTAAGAACACTGCTGAACCTAGAAATTTTAGGAGGAATGATCCCACTAAAGTTAATAACACTGAAAAACCTAAAGAGAAAGTAGGTCAACCTTCTAATAATTCTATGGGTCAACAATGTTTTGGATGTCAAGGGTATGGTCATATGAAATCAGAATGTCCTACATTCTTGAGGTCTAAGGGTAAGGCTATGACTGTAACCCTTAGTGATGATGAAGTTTCTGACAATGAGTCTGGTAGTGATGAGGATGGAAACTTCATTGCTTTCACTGCTATTGTTGTAGTTGATGAGAGTGTTTCTGTTGAGGAGAACCCTTCTGATGGGGAACTCTCTAAGGATGCAAATTTACAAGAAGCTTATAATAAACTTTGCAAAGTTGCTGCAAAGGATGCTATGAGTGTTGATTTAGGCTTAAAGAAAATTGCATCTCTTGAACTTGAAAAGAAAAATTTGCTTGTGAAACTATTTGATGCTAATGAATTGTTGAATAATGTGAAGACTGAGAACATGCTTTTCCTTGATAAAGTTAAGAATTTGGAACTTGAATTATCTGTTGCTAGAGAACAAACTAATAGGTTTGCAAGCTCCAAACTTGATCACATGTTGTGTGTTCAAAAGTCTCCCTCTGACAAAACTGGGTTAGGTTTTCTAGAAAGCATCTCTGTGTCTGCACCCCATTCCATAAATTTTGTTCCTTCTTCTTCTTCTGAACCCTCTGTGAGTGAGGTTGTCAAACCCTCTGTGAGTGAGGCTGCTAAATCTGTAGAAGTTATACTTCTTAGGAAGATTAGGGTTGATCTTCAAGAGTCTAAATCTAAGGCTCCTAACCCTCCTAAGGGCAAGTTGCATGATAAGCCTGCATGGGCCTGTCATTTTTGTGGAAAGTCTGGGCACATTCGTCCAAACTGTTTCAAGTTGTAAGCTGCTAAGCAAGCAAATAAGCCAAAAGTACCTGTGCCTCAAGCACAAGATCCTATGGTACTTATTGGTGAATTGGTAAAGGCTCTAAACCTTTATTCCAATCTTGGAGTTGGTGATCATTCTAATGTGACTAAGAACTCCAATGCTCGAGGTGCATCTAAAAAGTTTTGGATGCAATAAGCTCAATCTAATTGAGTCTTTCTAACATGGTCCTTATGCTTCATCGCTCTACTCTTTGTGACCTTTGTTTTTGTTGACTTTTGTTTTCTTTTTGTTTCTAGGACTTGCGTTGCATAACATTCATGCATTTCATTCTAGGATTGTTTTTGTTTCTTTGAAAAAAAAAAAAGGGGAAGCAAAATGTGTTTTGCATTATTTGTCTTGGATTTGAAATCAAGATTGGCCAATTTATTTTTACATAACATGTTTATGTATTTTGTTTAGCTTTGATGAGCTTATTTATTGCACTTTACTAGTTTGAGCTTTGTAGTGCATGTTGTGTGGGAAGATGTTTATAGTTTTTTATCACATGATCTTTATCTTGAAATCACATGTCTTTGATTGTTGGACTTGAACTTATTGAGAAAGGCATAAATAACCATCTTACCACTGTTTACTAGCAAATCATGAACACCTTAGTGCATATCATATGATTTTGTGCTCGAGAAAGTATAGCACATGCACAAAAAGAACATAAGGTGTAGCCTCAGTTTAAATGCTAAAATTGGTGTGTACATTATTGGGCTTTAATAACTTCACAATCAAATAAAATTGGTGTGTACATTATCCCAGCTATTTTAATAAGTTTCTGAACAAATAAAATTGGTGTGTATATTATGAGGCAAAATCAAGAAACTTACATGATTGCAAGCTTTTATTCTAGGAGATGTGGAAGTTATATGATGTAACTCTTTAGGTGATAGTCTCTCTCAAATTTATGTGATGAATTTTGTAGAAATTGTGATTGATTTCTATTTACATATCACCTCACATGTATCTCAAGCTTTTGCTAGTTGCACACACTACACAAGTTACTCTTTGCTAAACTTTGTACATGTTATTGTGTTGTGATTTTGGTTTGGCCAACCAAGTTTGAAAATTACTTGAGTTTTATGAAAAACATGTTTAATGCTTGAGAATTTAAGGAAGATTTGTTTGAAAATCTTAAATTTGGGAAAACTAGGTTTAAAACAAGTGTTTTTGAAAAGCATTTCATCTCATACTCATGCATTTTATTCATAAAATACTATGCTTTGAGGAGTTTCTGCATAAAATTGCTTTGTTTTTCAAAAAATTGGTTTTTCCATAATTTCGATCGATTGAACATGTTTCTCAACCGATCGAAATTGCGATTAAAGTTTTGGTTTGGCTCTGTGTGTTTCAATCGGTGCTCGATTGCCTTTGGATCAATCGAAGGTATTTTCGATCGATCGAATCTAATTTTCGATCAATTGAAAATCGTATAGAGAGTTTTTTAAAACCTTTGTTTCTCACGTGTTCTTCACTATTCAAACTTTTTTCAAAACACTTTCTCTCTCTATTCAATCGGTCTAAGGGTCAAAGCAAGATTTTTGTTGTTTTCGACCAAATTTCTTCAAGGGTTTTTGTCATCTAAAGCTGGTAAGACCTTTATACCCTTCCTTTTTCTTTTATTTTCAGTTTTCATGCATTTTTGTCATGCATTCAGGGATATTTTCGAACCTAAGGGAATTTGGGTTTTTTTGTTGAAATAAGCTTTTTCTTTGGAAATTGATCAATGGGTTTTTGTTGTGGTACACTATAAAACTGATCCTTGTGGTTTAATTTGATCAATTTGATGATTTGGGAAAATTTTAAAATTCTAAGGCATGAAACTACCCGAATTGGGGTTTTTGTTCAATTGTGTTTAATTTGATGAAATTGGCTTGTTAGATTGATTCATTTGATCATTATATTGTGTTATCTATCTTGTGTAATGATCAATTGGTCAATTTCTTAAAAAATGTACAAGTGGTTTTTCAAAATTTTGGGGTTTTTGATATAAACTCTATGCTCAAGCCAATTTTGTGAATTTAAAATTAAATTGATCTTATTCTCACTGTATTAGAGCATGCATCATTTGTTTATACTGTTCATGCATCATATAGATTGTTATTTTCTATATTGTTTTGTGCTAACTTGTAGTCTGCCCTTGGTTTTTTTCAGAAGTCCTACTCCTACTTCTTTTGCTACCACTTGAAACTGTTTGTTCAAATTCATCCATCCCCTCGGTTACAGACATGGTACACCTTAAAAGATAAGACAATCAAAATGAAAATTTCTACAAATATATATTTCAAATCAACCAAAATCACAAAAGACAGAAACATAGGTGACAATTTGAATAGAACCCAAAAGGTAAAAGTGGATAGATGCAAATCATCAAACACCCAGAAAAGAAAAAGACATTAACTTAGAACTCAAAACCCAATTGAGAGAGGGATCTTAATCTTACCTTAAAAATCTTAACGAGTCCAAAGCCACCTTCACCGAGCTTGTGAGTTTGTCTACACTAACAGAACAAAGTAAACTATTACTAGTGGTTTTTTTTTTCAATCATTATACAAACAATCAGTTTAGAATGCTAGAGTAAAAGTACTACCTACACAACTAGTTGCTGACTTGTAACCCAAATCCCATTTCTCCATTTCAGTTCAACACAAACAAAGAGAGCATTATCTTCTGCTAAGCATTTTATCAAACACGTAATTTACATTTCAAACCCACAAACAAAAACAGAAAATAAAGACAAACCCACAAACAAACAAAAAAATCAAATGAAGAAGAAGAAGAGTTGAGAGAGAGACAAACTTGAACGGTGTTGGCGCGATTGGAAGAAAGTGTGAGAAATATCCCAAATTCAAGCATTCACATCAACCTTTGTCCACTACCACCACCGCCACCACCACCGAGCACAACCACTGAGCACAGCAAATGCCAAAATCCACTCAATAAGGTCAGTTACCGATGAATGATTCAACGGCCACCGCAGTATTGTGTTCCGATTGTGAATCGGAGATCAGGGATTGAATCGGGAAGCTTCAGAGAGAGAAACAGATGTACACGCAACGCAACACAAGAGAGAGAGAGAGAGAGAGAGATGAGGAATATAAACTTTTTTTTTTTTGTAATTACTTTTGTTTGGTTACTGAGAAAATATAAGGGAAAGTGTTTATGGAGAGTGAGACTGAGATTAAGAGGGCTGAATGTTTTGGCATAGAAAATCTGAGGGAAAGGGAAAGTGTTTAAGGTTATAATGTTTATGTAAGTTTTAGATTTTAGAAGGTTTTAGCGGGTAATTTGTGGGTTTATTTAATTTTAAAATTTAGATGAGTTTAGTGGGTATTAGTGGATTTATCCATTTAGACCTATCTAATTAAATAACCAAATGGGTGTTTACCCATTTAACTCAAATATTTAAATGGGTTGAGTTAAGACTTATTCAAATAAGGTGGGTAATGGGCGAGTTCATGGATATGGGTAAAAATTGCCACCCCTATACGTGACCATCTTTGACTACAGGTGGAAAGCTGAGATGCTCACTGAACCTCCTATCCAAGCCTCCAGAGGCTGAGCCAGGAAAGCAATTAAAACCCAAAGTTGGTACCAAAATCAGTTTAATGAGCTTGCCTCGTGGAAATTGGTGTTTAGATGAAATCCACATAATTTTCTTTTGTTGGTTCCGCAAGATTCAGCAGGATTTTACCTACTCTGTTTGGGTTTTGTTATGCCTTGATTTTACTTAAACAGGGCCCAAAAATTGTTGGTGTTTTATTTGATTTCAATTGGGCTTTTCTAGGTAGTACTTCTCCACTTTTCCCAGTTTCATTTTATTTTTACCTGTTCACACTTCACACCTTACAAATTAGATGGCGTGACTGTACTGAAACTGAATTCAACGACCAAACTATGCGTTGAAGGCTTGAAGCTAAATCCTTATCAGTGGACAAGTCTTCAAAATTTCCAACCGTTGCCAATAAGGCCAAATAACTAACAAAAAAGTGTTAAGAAGCATGATCGAAAGAGTAAAAGTGAAGCAGTGGTGAAGAAAGATAGCAAGGCTCGTGTAAAGAAGACTAAAGTACAAAAGAAGACAATGAGTCTAAACGACAGTAGTATTGGTGTTTTGCTGAGAAAGCTACTTGTAGTATTAAAAGGTTAAGTGCAGCACGTGAAATGCATATGAGAGAGTTGGCTGAGATATTAGTGGACAGATGGCTAATTGTTATTGGAAGCGTGTAAATAGGAAAATCTGTTATAAGTAGTTAGAGGCAGTTAGTGATCTTCCCGCTCTTTTTATCTTCTGGTAGAGTAGTAATCCATAGTATAAATGTAAAGTAGTGCATTGTAATTCATTTACTTCTTGTAATCACAGTAATTGAGCAATAAGAATTTTCTCTCTTACTCAGAAAATTCTCTCTCTAGATCTTGAAGTCTCTTGTATTTTCTTTGATTTTCTTTGCTTGATTTGAATACTCTGTTTAGTTTCTGATCTTTAACAACAACAGAACCAAAGTGGTAACATAGTTTGAAGTTTGAACAATTACATCCATAATTGAAATGATAGGTTGCAACAACGGACTCTATAACCATCATCAAAATTATTATTGCTTTCCATAAATCGTGATGGGATTGCAAATGTTCTCGAGCCATTTTAGCTTGTCATGATACAGTTCTGAATCCACGAGCTGGAGGTCATCTAACCATTGAATCGCCTCTTCAATAGCATCTTGAATATTTTCCTTAGCTGCATGGGCAAGCTTGGAACCAATCTTCTCATTATTGATAGTATTCCTCATGTCGTAGGCATAGTTCTCCAAAGCTTCCTTAGCCTTGACCTTCTTCCTGTGTTCATTATCTTCAGCCTTGTACGTCTCTGCATCCTGGACCATCCTGTCAACCTCTTCACTGGATAGTCTTGCCTTATCATTAGTGATACTGATCTTCCTCATCACACCAGTGGAGATCTCCTCAGCAGACACATTCAAGATACCATTGGCATCAATATCAAAGCAAACTTTTACCGTAGCAACACCCCTGGGTGCTGGAGGAATACCATGAAGCACAAATCCCCCCAACAAGTTGTTATCCGTAGTTCTTGCTCTCTCACCCTCGTACACAGAGATGGCCATAGAAGTTTGGTTGTCATATTTAGTGGTGTAGTTGCTCTCCTTTTTGGTGGGAATGGCAGAATTCCTTGGAAGCAAAACAGACATATCTATTGTATTAATCTCTATACCAAGGGACAAAGGGGTGACATCCAAGAGAATGACGTCTGCAAGTTTCTCATTACCCATACCGGTCAAGATAGCAGCTTGAACAGCGGCTCCATAAGCCACAGCCTCATCTGGATTAATGCTCTTACAAAGCTCCTTCCCATCGAAGAAGTCCTGCAACAACTGCTGCACCTTAGGAATTCTGGAAGAACCACCCGTAACAACGACATCATGAACACAACTCTTATTTATGTTAGCATCAGTCAAGCACTTCTCCACAATATCAATAGACTTCCTGAACAAATCCATATTGAGTACCGCAAATTTGGCACGAGTAATAGTTGAAAAGAAATCTATACCATTATATAAAGAATCGACTTCAATATCAGTCTCAATTGCAGAAGAAAGAATCCTCTTTGCTTTCTCACAAGCAGTTCTTAACCTCCTAAGAGCTCTGGAGTTTACACTAATGTCCACCTTGTGTTGCCTCCTAAATATTTCAACAAAGTGCTTTACCATTCTGTTATCAAAGTCCTCACCTCCAAGGTGAGTGTCTCCAGCAACGGCCTTCACTTCAAAGACACCTTTCTCAATGGTAAGTAGTGAGACATCAGCAGTACCACCACCCAAATCAAAAATCAACACATTTCTCTTGCCAATGCTATCTGCAATCTTGTCCAGACCGTAAGCAATGGCTGCAGCAGTCGGTTCATTAATTATACGCAGGACATTCAGGCCTGCAATGCCTCCAGCATCCTTTGTAGCCTTACGCTGGGAGTCATTGAAGTAGGCGGGGACAGTAACAACCACATTCTTCACAGTTGTGCCCAGGTAGGCTTCAGCTATCTCACGCATCTTTTTTAGGACCATTGATGAGATTTCCTCGGCAGCAAAGTGCTTCTCTTCGCCCTTATAATTGACCACAATCATAGGCTTATCACTAGGGCCTTCAATGACCTTGAATGGCCAGAGGTTGATATCGCTCTGAACCAAAGGATCACTAAATCTCCTACCAATCAGCCGCTTTGCATCTGCAATATAATTAGCCTTTTAAGAAATAGATACCTCGAATAGTAGATGGAAAAACTATTAGACAATAATGAAGTACGAGAAGCAACAAGATATATATTTACTTTTTAATTTACAAGTATATTTTTTATTCGTGAATTTAAGTAATGGAAGCGGACATTTTTGTAGTTCATTAGCCTAATAATGTAGAGTCATCACCGACTCTAGAGCATTAGGCCGGCAGTAAAGTTTTCAATGTTTTGCATGTTTGACAATAGGTGAAGAAGAGTTCAGGATAAAGAAGTGTTTTCATGTCTTTAAGTGACAAGGAAACTTTTCCTTCTTTAGTGGGTGAGTTGAGAGGTTTGACTATCAAATAAATTTGGCTTCAACGTGTGAATGTAGAACTAGTGGAGTTTTGTTTTTCTTTGTTTGTTTGTTTTTTTTTTTTTTTTTTTTTTTTAGGTGGTATTGTTTAATACTCTGTTTTCTTGTCTACTTTGTAATCTCTTATATATCTCTATATAAGGTTAGCTACGGAAAGTATCAAGGCATCAAAGAGTAAGCAGTGAGATAGCAAATAAGTGGTGTGTCGCGAATTATGTGTAATGTTATAAGCATCAATAAAACTTCTTTGTATATTCTATTTGAGTGTAATGAGATTTATTACCAAGTATTTGACATTTATACTTTCTTTTTTTAGTGTCAAATATATTTTGACAAAGCTTTCGTAATGACAAATCTCAACAAATAAGATAGTATAAAAGAGAGAAAAAATATTCTAAGATTAAATTACAAATAAAATCCGTAAAGTTTGGGGTAATTTTGATTTTGCCTCTTAGAGTTTTAAATTTTTTATATGCTCCCCTAGTATTAAGTATCATTGGTATTTGTTCCCTTCCATCAATGCGGTGTGCTTAACTGTCCCTCAAGTATTATATTGGCACCCCCACAACACTCTATGTTTGAAATTGTATTGTTATTGCATCCTCTATATTTGGAGTTGCTTTAATTAATTTGGTGGTTAACAAGAGGAACGGACCTAGGATTTTAAGCTAGCGGGCGTCAGAGTATAAAGAAAAAAAAAAAAAAAAAAAAAACTCCAAATAGGCATCCATATAGTATTAAAAAATTATAAATACACAAAATAGTTGTTTTTAAATACATTAAGATGCAATTATCTACTAACAAATACCAAAAAATAAAAATTTTGTTTTTTTTTTTAAATACTAGGTTGACTAGAATTTTTTTTTTTTTTTAAATTAGAGTATTTACAATGGTGTTGCTATAAATTTTAGCTTTTAGTACCTCAAAAAAAAAAAAACAAAAACAAAAACAAAATAATGTTTTTTTAATACTAGGTTAGCTAGGAGTTTTTTTTTTTTTTTAAGCTAGAGCATTCACAGTAGTGGTGCTAAAAATTTTAGCTTTTAGTACCTCAAAAAACTACTTTATCTATTTTACCACATCACTTTACAATACACCAAATATCAAATGTTCTATTTTTTTTATCACTTTATTTAAAATAATATAAACAACTCATTAAAATAATAAGGAAGAGAGAGAATTTGAGTTTTTTAATTGAACGAAGAGATATAATCTTAATAAAATATTTTATTTTATTTTTAACAACTTGCAACAGTTAACTGATATTTATACTAGTTTACTATAATTGCAAAAAAAATTTGTTTTAACTTCTCTAAGAACACATGATTTTTTTTTTTGTTCTTTGGTGGTAAAATAGTTTTTTGTTAAAATACAATCACTATTGTGAATATTTTTATTATTTTTGTTAAGTTTTTAGATTGGATAATTGCTATTTGAATTAGACTAACTAGACTAATTGGGAAGAAATGAGTCTAACTACAAAATAAAATATAAAATGACTAAAAAGAAAATTTTGGCCCCACTACCCAAGGGGGCCCAGGTTAACAACTTACTGCTTAGCACGAAACATTAACAGACGAGAGGAAATCCAAATAATACCTAAGGTTAGGAGAGCTTATCAATATATTAAAACTGTTAAGGACATATTTTGTGTAATTGGCTAATCCTTTGACAAAACGCACTTTACTTGTATTTGGGTAGATCTAGGATGTGTTTAATACTTCAAGAAACATGTTGTTCAAGTCTAGTATTAAAGCCATGAAGATTGGACCAAGAAACAAGTGAAGAAAAATTGTTCATTAAAACTGGATAGATAGCTCGACACCTGCGGACAGATATCTCAACAGCTTCTCGACACCTCTCGACAGCTAGGCTATCTATCGAGCTCTTTAGTTGATTGTTATCGCAATCTCGACACCTCTCGATCGCTGGTGGATTGATCGAGAAAGCTCCTATCTCCTCGACAGCTCCTCGATAGCTTCTCGATAGCTGTATCTGTCGAAGTTTAAAACTTGACACCTCCTTGACACCTCCCGATCGATCGAGATTACTAGAATTCAAATTTTCAGATCTGATTTTTGGCCCATGTTGACATGTATGTGTAGGGTTTTTTTTCTCACAATCCTAGACCTATATAAGACTTATTTTAGAGGCCGTCACATAAGAGAAAACAAGGAGAACATATGCAAAAGGTGACCGATGCCTTATTCTCTCTGAAGGAAGCTACTGCATCTTTGCGCCTTAGGATTTTGTAACCAAGTGCTTCTCAATCTTTATTATCGATGAAGTGAAGAACTTTGCAGCCAACAATCTTCTTCTAGTTGGTGATTAAGTCGCGTACTGGGATCCGCGCAATTGGTTAGTCACGTACTGGGATTCGTGCATCATCAAAAGGATGGCATTCATATATTGAAGAATTCAGAGGTACTAAAGCGATAGAAGATTTCTGCTGTGAGTTCATCTACGGGGATTGTAGAGTCTAGGAACAAAAGTTTTGTATTAGATCTGAAACTCCTTTTCATTATAGTGGATTGCTTTTCGGGAAGGTTTCCCCCCAGGTTTTTTACTGTGAAACTAGTTTGTTTCATTGGTTTTCCTGGGTCGTCATATTTTGTCTTATTTACTTTTCCGATGCATTAATTATTGACATGATATTGATGTTTGTTTGTTTTAACAAGATTTTTTTCATAATAAACCTAATTAACAACTTGGGTTTAAAACTTGTTAATTCTATCAACCGAGGTCTAAATTTTCCAACAAGTGGTATCAGAGTGGGTACACTCTGATTGAATTAATTTCCTAAGTGTGATCCTTGACCCCCGTTGTCATGGAATCTCTTAATTGTTTTGATTTGCATGATCTTATGTTGAATGATGATGATGATATTCAAGATGTCTATTGCAAGTTTTATAATATTTGTATGAAATCTCTTGAATGTTCTACAAAATTAAAAACTAAATTTAAAAAGATCAATCTTGAAAAAGATGATTTGATTGCAAAATTGGATGTAACCAATAATTTGAATGAGAATTTTAAAAATCAAATTTCATCTCAGGTGGACAAAATTAAGAGTTTGGAAGAGCAACTAATTGAATTTAAAACTGAAGTTGAAAATTTAACTAATGCCAAACTTATTGTTGAGCCTAACTCAAAAGAATTTTTTTTTATATATTCCTCCATTTAAAAAGAATAATCAAGACTTGAAGGCTAATATTGCTAGGATAGACAAAGGAAAACAATCTAATGTTAACGCTGAAAGTTCTAAACCTATGTCTAAAACTCCTCCTAGGTTGAATGAAAAATCTGAATTTGTCCCCATTTGTCATCATTGTCATATTGTTGGTCATATTACGCCAAATTGTCATAAGTTGAGGTCTCTGTCAACCTCTAAGATTAAACCTCCTTCTAGGAAACCGAGTAGCTCTAAAACTGCTCATGTTTGTCACCATTGTGGTGTTTCTGGACACATTCGTTCTAATTGTTTTAGGTTGTATCCTTAAAAGCAAGTGTCCAAATGGTTACAAGTTTCCTCTCAAGGACCTATACCTTTGTTTGGAAAGTTATTAAAAGATTTGAGCTTTTTAACTCAATTTCAGGAGAATTTTAATTCTTCTATATCCTTTAGTAGACATACTAGGACACATGTCTTTCATCTTCACGGCCAAAGACTCGTGCTGTGTGGGTGAGAAAGGAGTCTAAGACTTAATTGTCTTTTTTGTCTGTCATCTGCTTTAATTCTTTTTATTTAAAGTAGGACTCTCTTTGCTTGATTTCTTATCATGCTTTCATGCATTTGCATCTTTCTATCATGTCTTCATGCATATGCATCTTTCTATCATGCCTTCATGCATATGCATCTTTCTTTCATGCTTTCATGTTGTTTGTCTGTTTTTGTTTAGTTGTTTTGTTTTTATTTTGTTTTGTTTTCAAAATAAAAATAAAAAGGAAAAATTAGAAAATACAAAAACAGTGTGTGTTTGTGTATATTGGTACTTGTGTACCTTAGATGGCCATTGAAACAAAGTTTTCTAAATTTTGTATCTCTTATAGTTTAGATAAGCATCTCTATGCACAACTAAGCAAGTGAGCTTTGTCGCTCTTGTTTGTGATGAGTAAGATTAAGTTATCTCTTGTATTTAACACTTGTATCACTCTTTTTGACGGGAAGGATTAAAAAATCCTAAGAGAAAGGCATAAATAACCATCTCACCACTGTTGCCTGTCAATCATAATATGACACATGTATGCTTTGGCATAACAAAAGTGCAGTGTCAATGACATTTGTGTGCTTCGGTATAGCAAAATTGGAATGTCAAATGCTTACCATCATTGAGTATTTCTTTTCTATCTCTTATATGCCCATGCATGATTTACTTAAAAGAAAAATATGCAAAGAAAATAAAAAGCAAAAAGATCAAAAATACTTTAAATATGATTGCAAGCGTGTATTCTATGAGATGTGGGAGTTATAAGATGTACCTCGAAGGTGATAGTCCCCATCAAACAATTATGATTGTGTGTGAGTTAAAGTAATTTTCTCATATCTTAAATCGTCATAACTTGTATACATTTATGCAATATTGCGATGTTTTTCACACATAACACGCAATATTCTTTGCTACTCTTGATACATGTGCAGGTACAATGTGATTTGGCCATCACAAGGTTTTACATGTGTTAATGTATACTCACTAAACTGTCTTAACTTGTTTTTGAAATATAAAATTAGTTAGACTTGTTTAGTGTGTGTGTGTGTGTGTTTTGGGATCTATGTGCATAACATTTTTCTTGTTGAGAGATGTGTTTTTCACATATTTTTGCATCCTTCTATTATCTTGTCATCCATAGCATCTTGTTTCATTACATTCATGCATTTTTATGGATTTCTTTTGCCCCCTTGATCATCTTTGATCATCTTTATGTCTCTCGGGTGAAGTTTTCTAGTTTCTTGTACCCTTTGTCAATCATGACAAAAAGGGGGAGAAATTGTGGAGAATATGTAGTTTTTTTCTAAGATTCTACATGTTAGGGAGAGAAATACATGCTCTTGTTAGGGGGAGTGCTTAACTCCTTCTTCGTGTACACCGGTCTTGTGACCATGTTTACATACATTATGCATATCTTTGATATATATTTCTTTTCTTTCTTTATATACATATTTCTTATTACTTGTATGCAATCTATTATTTCTGCTTCACACTAAGATGCCTTGATGAGTTTTGTTTAAAGTGTTTCAGAAATACAGGTTGTCAAAGTCTACTTGTCATATACTCTCTTCTTGCAAAGTTTTTCAAGAATTTGTGTTAGGATAGATTTTATTGTATTCAACAAGTGAATATGAGTTGAGTGATTTATGACTTCTCTCAAAATGTTCATTTGTTTGTTGTGGTTTTGTCACAAATTGCCAAAGGGGGAGATTGTTAAGGACATATTTTGTGTAATTAGCTAATCCTTTGACAAAACGCACTTTACTTGTATTTGGATAGATCTAGGATGTGTTTAATACTTCAAAAAATATGTTGTTCAAGTCTAGTATTAAAGCCATGAAAATTGGACCAAGAAACAAGTGAAGAAAAGCTGTTCATTAAAGCTGGACAGATAGCTCGACACCTGCAGATAGATATCTCGACAGCTTCTCGACACCTCTCGACAGCTAAGCTATCTATCGAGCTCTTTAGTTGATTGTTATCGCAATCTCGACACCTCTCGATAGCTAGTGATTTGATCGAGAAAGCTCATGTCTCCTCGACAGCTCCTCAATAGCTCTCGATAGCTGTATCTGTCGAAGTTTAAAACTTTTCAGATTTGATTTTCGGCCCATGCTGACATGTATGTGTAGGGTTTCTTTTCTCACAACCCTAAACCTATATAAGACTTATTTTAGAGACTGTCACATAAGAGAATACAAGGAGAACATATGCAAAAGGTGACCAATGCCTTATTCTCTCTGAAAGAAGCTACTGCGCTTTTGCGCCTTAGGGTTTTGTAACCAAATGCTTCTTGATCTTCATTGTTAATGAAGTGAAGAACTTTGCAGCCAACAATCTTCTTCTAGTTGGTGATTAAGTCGCGTACTAGGATCTGCGCAATTGGTTAGTCACGTACTGGGATTCGTGCATCATCAAAAGGGTGGCGTTCATATATTGAAGAGTTCAGAGATTCTGAAGCGGTAGAGGGTTTCTGCTGTGAGTTCATCTACGGGGATTGTAAAGTTTAGGGATAAATGTTTTGTACTAGATCTGAAACTCCTTTTCATTATAGTGGATTACTTTTCGGGAAGGTTTCCCCCTAGGTTTTTTACTATGAAACTAGTTTGTTTCATTGGTTTTCCTAGGTCATCATATCTTGTCTTATTTACTTTTCCGCTGCATTAATTATTGACATGATATTGATGTTTGTTTGTTTTAACAAGATTTTTTCATAATAAACCTAATTAACAACTTGGGTTTAAAACTTATTAATTCTATCAACCGAGGTCTAAATTTTCCAACAGAAACTTTTTATATGGCAAAATCAAAATTATCCCTTTAGAGATGTAGTTTACAATTTAATCAAAAATCAACCATTGGCACATGAAGTTGCTTTTGATAACATTGTGATCTCACGTTAAAATCTTCAATTTGATTAGAGCTGATAATACAAGTTTGAAATTTATAAACAAAGCGTTAATTAAAATCTTGATAATTACAAATACTAAAGCAATAAGTTCATAATTGATGCCGAGATGGAGAAAAGTTTCTTAGTTCTTTAATGATTTCTATTATTGAAGTTGTGAATTCTTATCCTCTGAGTATGAACCTTGAATAAATGACATTATGATATATGATTGCTATTAAGCTTTCTTAAAGTATTTTTTTTTTTTTTTTAATGAAAATTCTTAAAGTGATTCTTTTTTCTTTTTTTTTGAGAAACAAAATTCAAGTGGTGAGAATTAAGAACAAAATTTAACAGTGAACACAAACTGCACATCTTTTTCTTTCCACAAAACTCGTTACCCAATAATCCATACCAGCATCTTTACACACTTGCACTACGCGAATCCAAATAATAACAGCAGAATTGTTTTCCCTTATTAACCATTGAAACACACATTATATTTTTTTTAAGAGAAGTGTTATTTTTATAGCATTTTCATAACAAACATCCCACATATACCCAATAACTACTGACAATTTCAAAAACCCAATAACTACTAACAATTTCAAAAAGGAAAATACTATCCCCACAACATTTTAAGGCAACAAATGTACAAATTTAAAATAAGATAAAATAAAACTAGCCTACAGTCAGACTCAGAGGCTTTCAAGAACATAGTTTGATATTGGTGAGTGAAAATCATGTTTTTAAGAATTAAAAAAATACTTTTTTCTTTCTTCATAAAAAGAAAATCTTTTTATTCATCTATTTTATAAAAGGGGGAGAGGGGGGAGTTCATTGTAGAGAGATTACCAAAGACAGAGTTGGTGGCGTTCCTGGTTCTTGGCTGCATCACCGACCAAGCGCTCCGCCGGAGTGAAAGCAACAAAGGAGGGAGTGGTTCTGTTACCTTGATCATTCGCTATTATCTCTACTCTTTCATTTTGCCACACTGCCACGCACGAGTACGTTGTACCAAGATCTATCCCAATCGCCGGGCCCTCTCTATGGTTGGCCATTGTCGTCGGGATAAGAAGCTCAAAGACTTTTGTAAACCGAAACTAATAAGTAGAAGAAAGTAGACTCCGAGTGTATATGAGCCACTTTGGTAATGAAAGGTTAGAGACGGCACCATATATTGATATATATATGCCTTTTTCTTTTTGAGAAACCATATATATGCCTTAACCTCGAAGTTTACCTCATTACCACCCAAAAAAAAAAAAAAAGAAAAAAGAAAAAAGAAAAAAGAAAAAGGAAGTCTAAAATGTAATGGGTCCTACAATTAAAGTGTGCATATATAGACTATGTGTTGATTGCTTTGACTTCAATTATTACCGTTTATCTTTTTTTAGTTTGAAATAAAATACTCACATTTACGAAAATATAGATTATTTACAGTAATTTTTTCTAAATGACCGAAAAAATTCCAAAAAAATAGGCTTTAAAAAAATTCCAAATTTCTCTTTAAAGGTATATGAATGATAGTTTTAAGTGTATAAGCATTAACTATGCTATGTCAAATTGTCATTTTAATGCACTAAAACTTTTTTTTTTTTATATATATTTAACATGGCATTTTAACATTACACTTGTGGGGACAAAAGTCTAAAATCATATACCTTGGGCTTGATCCGAGGACGTCCATGATTCGGGTAGTGATACATTTATTAGGTGTTCTATTTTAAGTCTCATAAATAAGAATTGAAAGGAAAGTTAGTCTGAGGATGTCTTCATCCTCGAACGTGAAGAATACAATACAGATAGGTATCCGCATAGGTGGAGTGACCTTCCAAGAAACTCCAACGATGGGTACGTGTCTCGTGAACACACGAGAAGGAAAAAGATCTAGAAATATCTGAGGAAAAACTGCTACCACTGCATTTAATGCACTACAGCTACTTTCCTGGCCGCATTTATATGGAGAGGACCACTAAACAATGCCACTGAAGCTACCACAACTCACAGAAGGGTGAAAGAAGGTGTTTGATGGGACACGTACTCAAGTAATGCCCTAGATGATCAACAAGTGTAAGGTCAAGATGACCAAAATGGAGCTATATAATGTAAAAAGATCTTCCTTGAAAGGGGGAGAGAGATTCTTGTAATTGAGAAACTTTATTGATATTAAGTTGAACCTCCTCGGACTGGGCCGAGAACAAATTTATCCAATAATATATCCTTTTACTTCCTCTTGTTACCTCAGAACCTGGTCTTAAGGTCATATTAAACGTTGTCATTTTCACAAAAAACATAATTCTTTAACCCACTCTCTCTACAAATTTATTATATTGGGTTTATTGGGCCAAGTTCATTCATACGTTGGGCTTGGATCGTAAATCGTGACCCTACAATTGGCGCCGTCTATGGGAAGAACTTGTGGAATAGTGATTATGACGTTTAATCATGGTGGGATCAGGTCCCCATCAACAAGAATCCATGGGCTCCCGTCGACAAGATGCCTTCCATAACCTTAAGCGTAGGAGAGATAGGGAAGGCAGTTTACATACCACACATACCAGCGGGAGTCACCCTCAAGGAAGGAGTCATCTCTCTCAGGAGTAAAATAACAGAGCCATGCAAAGGGAAATTGATGATTTAAAGAAGAAGCTGCGCCATGCACGATGACGACGAACTCCATCCGGTTCTAGTGTCTCTTCCAACGATGAAGAGGATGTCAATTACAGATAAAGGTCTAGGACGCCACCTAGCAAGTCTTACTCTTATGATAAAGAGAACCCCCACAAGCGAAGACACAAGAGCCCACCTCTCAGGGACTTGGGAAATGACGCTATGAGCAAGGCGTTGAACCAGATCTCTAGATCACCCTTCACGCGTAGGATTGAGGGGGCGGAACTTCCTCGACGATTCCATCAGCCTACATTCACTACTTACAATGGCCGAACGGACCCTGTAAAACATGTAAGCCAGTTCAACTAGAAAATGACTGTCTACTCTAAGGACGAAACTTTGATGTGCAAGGTTTTTCCCTCCAGTTTGGGACCTGTAGCCATGAGATGGTTCGATGGATTGAGGGCTAACTCCGTAGATTCCTTCAAGGAGCTCACCCAAGCTTTTGGCTCTCGTTTTATCACGTGTAGCAAGGTACCTCAACCTTTGGACTCACTTTTGTCTCTGTCCATGTGAGAGGGGGAAACCCTGAAAACGTACTCGAACCGATATTGGGAAATGTACAATGAGATAGATGGTGATTTTGAAGACGTGGCCATCAGTACTTTTAAGGGCGGTCTCCCTCTCGATCACGGTTTAAGGAAGTCCCTCACTGGTAAACCTGTTACCAGCATACGCCAACTTATGGATCGCATTAGTAAATACAAGAGGGTCGAGGAAGACTAACAGCAAGGAAAAGGTAAAGCGAAGGTTATCCCTCAGGAGCGGAGGGATTTCAGGTCGGATCGATTCAATAACAATCGATCTAGGAGAGATTTCGCTGGGCAGTCAGGATCTGCCACCCAGGCGGTTAATGCGGTATTCCGAGAACCAGTACACCAAGTTTTGGAAAAGATTAAGAACGAGCCGTTCTTTAAATGGCCAAACAAAATGGCTGGAACTCCCATGAGGCGTAACCAGAATCTTTATTGCCAATACCGTTAGGATCAAGGGCATACTACCGAAGAGTACAGGAATTTATGGGATCATTTAGACCAATTGGTCCGAGATGGAAAATTGAAGCAGCTGCTGCACCATTCCAGCGGTCAGTCAGGGCAAACAGGTTCGAATCCTAGGAGTGATACTTCCTTAAGACCTCCCTTGGGGACGATAAATGTCATCTTTGCTGCCCTAGGAAGAACCGGATCTTGTCCTTCCAGGGTCATTTCTGTGGCTCGGCTGCTTGCCGAGGACGATAATCTGGAGCCAAAAAGGTCCAAACGGGATATCCAACCGGTTCTGGTTTTCTCAGACGAAGATAAGATTGGAATCATCCAACCCCATGATGATGCCCTGGTGGTTACACTTAGAATAGGTGGATATGACGTGAAAAGGGTGTTGGTAGATCAGGGGAGTGCTGTCGAGGTCATGTACCCCAATCTCTATAAGGGTCTGAATTTGAAACCCGAAAATCTAACCGCCTATGATTCCCCTCTGGTAAGTTTTGAGGGCAGGACTGTTGTGCCAAAAGGTCAGATTCAACTACCCGTACAGACCGGTTCTGAGGTGGTAGAGGTGGATTTTAATGTAGTGGATGCTTATTCGCCCTATACAGCTATTGTGGCTAGACCCTGGCTTCATACTCTGGGGGCCGTCTCCTCTACTTTGCACCAAAGGGTGAAATATCCGTCTGAGGGTCATGTAAGGGAGATCATCAGAAGCTAATCCATGGCCAGACAATGCCTGGTGGCTGCCATATCTCATCAGCCCGAGTTTGAGTCACAAACCCCCACTGAGACGAGTTTATAGCAATTAAAAACTCCGGAGTCGCCTGTCAATGGACAATCCGAAGAGGTAAAATGTGAAGACTTAATAAGGGTTATTATAGGGGATGATCCAGAGAAATACTTTCAGGTCGGATCCCAGCTGCCACCTTAGGAGAGGGAGGAGTTGGCGAAATTTCTTAAGAAAAATGTTGATGTGTTCGCTTGGAACGCTTACGAGGTCCTGGGGGTGGATCAGACCTTCATCTGTCATCATTTAAACGTTAACTCGTCCATTACTCCCAAAAAGCAACCACATCGGCGCACGTCCAAAGAACATACGGACGCCGTCAGGGATGAGGTAATAAGGCTCAAGCAAGCAGGGGCTATCAAAGAAGTTTTTTACCCTGAATGGCTGGCCAACACTGTGGTGGTAAAGAAAAAGAACGGCAAGTGGTGAGTGTGTGTGGACTTTACAGATCTCAATAAAGCCTGCCCGAAAGATCTTTTCCCTATGTCTCGAATAGATCAGTTGGTGGATGCAACGGTGGGCCATCGTCGGATGAGTTTCTTAGACGCCTTTCAGGGATACCACCAAATACAGCCCTGGAGGATCAGGAAAAAATAGCTTTTGTCACCCCCATTGGAAACTACCATTACAAGGTGATGCCGTTCGATCTGAAGAACGCTGGATCCATCTATCAAAGGATGATGACAAGAATGTTCGAGACCCAACTAGGTAAAAGTATTGAAGTCTACATAGACGACATGGTGGTGAAAAGCAAAGTTGTGTCCGATCACATTGGAGACCTTGGAAGCATCTTTGAAATTCTGAGGAGACACAAATTGCGCCTAAACGCTTCCAAATGCTCATTTGATGTGGGATCTGGCAAGTTCTTGGGATATATACTAACTCACAGAGGAATCGAAGTCAATCCCGATCAAATTAAGGCGATTAACAATCTGCAACCTCCTCGGAATCCTAAGGAAGTCTAGAAGCTCATCGGGATGGCCTCCGCCTTGAATCGCTTTATTTCTCGGTCAGCAGATAGATGCTAGCCATTCTTCCTCTTGATGAATAAGTGGAAGGGATTCAAATGGAATGGGGAGTGTGCACTAGCATTCTAGCAACTAAAGGAATATCTTTCTCGTCCTCCCATCATGTCCAGTCCTCAGGAAGACGAAGTTCTGTTTGCCTACATCATCGTGGCCTCTCACGCTGTAAGTTTAGGGTTGATTCGGGTTGACAGTGGTGTACAACGGCCTGTTTACTATGTGAGCAAATCATTACATGAGGCCAAGGTGCGCTACTTACCACTGGAGAAAGCCATCCTGGCTATGGTGCATGGCACACGAAAGCTTCCCCATTACTTCCAAGCACATACAGTTATTTTCTTGACTCAGCTTCCACTCAAGGCTATACTTCGGAGTGCAAATTACACGGGCAGGATTGCTAAATGGGGCACAGTTCTAAGGGCTTTTGACATTAAATACATGCCTCGTACCTCCGTCAAGGGCCAGATCCTCGCAGACCTAGTAGCCGAACTGTGTGTCAGCAAACCAGCACATGGATGAAAAATCGGTTGGCATCATCTCCCTGCAGGAACCTCTATGCTGGAAAGTGTATGTCGATGGCGCAGCAAATTAAAGGGGCTCCGGAGTGGGGCTAGTCCTAGTTTCTCCTGAACAGCTCACGATTGAGAAATCATTGAGATTGGGCTTCTCAGCCACGAATAACGAGGCTGAATATGAAGCCGTACTAGAGGGAATGTCCATGGTTCGGAGAATGGGGGGAAAGGCATTAAAAATGTTCTCAGATTCAAGATTGGTTGTTGGCCAAGTTCAGGGCGAACTAGAAGCGAGGGATGGAAGAATGCAAGAGTACTTAAGTCAAGTTAAATACTTACAGTCCAAATTTGAGTCATTCAGCCTAATGCACGTCCCTAGAAGTGGGAACACACATGCTGACTCATTTGCCACGCTTGCAACCTCCTCGGCACAGGGCCTGCCTCAAGTTATCCTTATAGAAGACTTATACAAACCCAGAGAGGCAGGAGGAAAGATGGTCCATGTTCACCAAGTCAGAGTGGGGCCTAGCTGGATGGACCCCATAGTACTATTCTTGAAAGAAGACATCTTGCCAGAGGGTAAATTGGAAGCTGAAAAGGTACGGAGAAAGGCGCCTCGCTTTTGGCTATCCGAAGATCAAAAACTGTACAAACGCTCTTTTTCTAGGCCATATCTACTCTGTATTCACCCTGAAGCGTCAGAACTAATCCTGGAGGAATTACACGAAGGAGTTTGTGGAAGCCACACCGAAGGCAGATCTTTATCTCATAGGGCTATCACTCAAGTCTATTGGTGGCCTAGTATGCAGAAAGAAGCATATAAGTACGTGAAAAAGTGTGACCAATGCCAAAGATATGCGTTGAACATACACCAGCCAGGAGAGATCCTCAATCCGTTGACTAGCCCTTGGCCATTTGCCCAGTGGGGCTTGGATATTGTCGGGCCTTTTCCCAAAGCAGTAGGGAACAAGAGGTATCTACTGGTCGGTACCGACTATTTTACTAAATGGGTTGAAGCCGAGCCTTTGGCGAATATCAGAGATGTGGACGCTAAGAAGTTTGTCTGGAAGAACATTGTTACTCGGTTCGGGGTCCCTCACACTCTCATCTCGGACAATGGTCTACAATTTGATAGTAAGGCGTTTAGGAGATACTGCTGTGAACTGGGAATTACGAATAGATATTCCACCCTAGCTTATCCCCAAGGGAATGGGCAAGCCTAAGCTGTTAACAAGTCATAGTGAACAGACTTAGGAAAAGGTTAGACGACGCGAAGGGAAGGTGGGTAGAAGAATTGCCACATGTCTTGTGGGCGTATCGGACCACACCTCGCAGATCAACAGGAGAGACCGCCTTTTCGATGACGTATGGTGTCGAGGCTGTTATTCCTTTAGAAACGGGCTTTCCAACGCTAAAGACCAGCTTATTCGGTCCAATCAGCAACAATGAGCTACTAGAGAAGAATCTAGGTTTTATGGACGAAAGAAGGGAAAGTGCAATGGTCCAATTGGTGTACTACCAACACAAACTTAAGCAAGGTTATGATGCCAAAGTAAGGCTAAGGCCACTAGCACCTGGTGACTTGGTGTTAAGGAAAATTCTGGGCACTGCAAAAAACCCAGCATGGGGAAAGTTAAGACCCAATTGGAAAGTACCATATCGCATCACCTCGGAGGCAGGTATAGGGGCATATTTTCTAGAAGACTTAGATGAACATGTAATACCGCGCCCTTGGAATGTAAACAACCTGAAAATGTATTATTATTAATAAGAATTTCCTTTATCATTAAACTCTTGTGTTGTGTGAGGATGTGGGAGTTCCTGTTGCTCCATCTTTTATAAAGTGTTAAGCAGAACCTTAGTCATGCCTGATGTTTTCGGACCAGATGCTTTGGGGAAATTAATACATTGACATCTTTTATAAAGTGTTAAGCAGAACCTTAGTCATGCCTAATGTCCTCGGACCAAATGCTTTGGGAAAATTAATACATTGACATCTTTTATAAAGTGTTAAGCAGAACCTTAGTCATGCCTGATGTCCTCAGACCAAATGATTTGGGGGAATTAATTCATTGATATCTTTTATAAAGTGTTAAAATTCACACACTTAGGAGAAGTTAACATTCAACAATATTTTTTCAAAACGCTTAAACGAATCCTAAGTCATGTCAGGGCTCTCGAATCGTATACTTAATTCGAATTAACTCCCTAGTATCTTTTATAAAGTATTAAACAGATCTTAAGTTATGGCAAGTCTTTGTTGTCAGCCTTCAGTCCAGAAGGATCAGTTCTTGAAGCAAGAGCATGATAAACTTGTGCGTCACAAACATTTCATCAAATAACTCAACTTGTGGGCGATGAGGCATCATTAGCCTCTAATATAGGTAAGTGGCAGCTATGCAAACAAAGTAGAGATACAATAGGTACGAAGGAAAAATCCATTCTTTAATAAAAAATAAGTACACCATAAGTCTTGGCAAAAGTTACATGAAAGAAAACTAAAGAAAAAAAAAACAGAAAACAGATTCTACAACTACTTTTTCGAGGGCAGAAAACCCTTCTCGAGATTGATAGCCTTATTCTTGGCACCCCCAACATCAGATTTTGACTCAGCTGCCTTGGCTTGGGAAACGACGTCCTTTATGGTAAGGGAATCCTCGGCGGGGTTATCTTTGGCCAAGGGTAGGACCTCCATACCCTTCCCAACAACTCCTGCGGAAACCTCAACGACCATAGTAAGGACAGGTGTGTCAGCTACCTGTTCAGGAGGAAGGAGGGGTAGAGCAGTGGCCGGGGGATGATCAGCTGGGATTTCTCTGATCTGTTCAGGGAAGAAAACGTTCTCAGGTTTCCTCAACTCCGAATCAGTAGGAACCCCTGCACGATTGAGTGCTTCTACCTAGGATTCAGTGCAGTAATCTCTGCACACCTCGGCTACCTCCTCGATCAGCCTTTCTTCTGTTTCTCCCACCCCACGCTTATAGGCCGCCTCCTCTGTGGCCTTAGCAACTTCCATGGCCATCACGGCTGCCTCTTTAGCTTTCTGCAGCTCGGCTTTTAGACTTAAAACTACTGCTTTCTCGGTAGCCAAACTTAGCTCTGTTGTGTAAAGCAGTTTGCGCTGGTCCTCGGCTTGGGCTTCAACATTTTTCAGCCTCGCTTTGGCACTTAAACATTTGCGCCCAAAAACCTTCAACTTCTCGGCCAGCTGTGCTTTTTCCTCTTTCAGGGTCCTGAGAGCCTTCTCAACTTCGCGCCTAGAGTAGGACTCAGCTTTATATCTGTTATGGGCATTTCGAACCCACTCTTCGGCCACATAAACTTGTTGAGTGACCTATATAACAATAGCAGAGGTGTCACACATGTAAAAATAAGCGTAATAGCACTGATAAAAGTAGGAGCTTCTTAACATTTAATTTGGAAAAACAAAATTAGCTTACCAGGGCAAGATTTTTCTTCAATGACATAAAGAGCTCCGGCTGCCTGGTGCGTCTAAGAGCCTCCATGTCTCGTGGGAGTAGAAGGGGCTGCTCTAAAACTTGCGCAAGATGGGCCACATGACCTCGCTGAGACTCCCTAATAGTGGCATCTCAGGGAATTTAGACTCCATCCAATTCTATCCATGGGGCCTAGGGGCGCTGCTGTTGGCGCACTTCGGCATCTTCCCTGCTATCAACAGAATTGGCCCTGTTGTCCCTCGGGTCTTTGGTTTTCTGTTGTTTAGAGCCCTTCGGAAGAACCACTTCACCTTCTTCTACCTCTTGTATGGTTCTCTTCTTCTTCAAATCCGGCGCGGCGTGTAGTCCGAGATCAGTAGGAAGAGGAGGAGGAGGAGGGGGTAGATTGACAAGATTCTGGGTCTTGGGTGCATCTTTCGAGGTCCCCTTTTTGTTCCTATTGGCTACTAAGCCTTTCAAAGACGGCCTCCCTTTCGAGCTCATTTCTCCCTTTTCTTCTGAACTTATGTCAACCCTAGTGACAATTAATTCAGGATGGAAAACTGCGGAAAGTCTGTCAGATTCAGTTTCAGAGTCCGAGAGCTGCACGGGCCTTTCTGGTATGCCTTCTTCTCCTTCGAAGTGGAACCAGTCTATTTCTTCTTCTAATGACAGCCGCGAGGAGGCGATCTCCTTTTCTTCTATAACTTCTGCTCCGAGCGGGACTTGTTGCAATGGTATTGCGAGCTGAGGAGGGATTTGATGGATTGGTAGTCTGACTGGGGGAAGGTCATCTCGGGCCAGAAAATCCAATTTTGACACATTGATACGATTAATTCGAGGGTCACCAGATCTGATGGCGTGGCCGATCTCCTGAAAGATTTTTGAAATGGGATCGAAATCTAGGATCAAATGGACAGCTCGCAGTTGTCGATCCTCGCTCATGAAAATTTCTGATCGGAGAAGGTAGTTAAGGGCCACAACGTTGGTATGGTTGAGCCGAGGAGCAACCAACCTTCTATCTGCAGAAATAACCATGAAACCATATACAATTAGATAAGTGAGATCCGTTATTGAAGAAAAATAAAATGGGGAACATGGGTAAGTTTTAGAAATCTAAATCCTAGGCTAAGGAACCTATCTCTAGGGTATCCTACCTGTCTCCCTCTCTCGAGTTGGGCAGGGGCGACTATCGTGCCATGCCCCTGAAACGATGAGATAGTCGTCTTTCATCCCTTTGTTGGACTTGGGGAGGCACGAGATAAGCCTGACGATGGACGACCTGGACTTGAGGTAAAATCCTTCGTCGGATTGTGAGTGACACTCGTACAGATGAACTACGTCATGCCATGTGAGTCCCAAGTGAAGATGCTCGTCAAGAGCATCGACGCAGCCTAGAATTCTAAGCATGTTAGCTACACACTAATGGGAACACAGCCTATGGCTAATAAGATACTCTCAGGTTATTCTGCCTATGAGGAGGGTCATTCCTCCTTCTATGAAAGCTATCATAGGAATAACCACCTCTCCCACTTCTCTGTGTGTAAGAATTTGTTCTGTGAAACAATATCGCAGGCCGATTTCCTAGGGTATACGGTATTTTTGTTTAAAAGCTTCTATTTTTTCGGGGGAATCTACTAGACGCTTGAATCTACCCATTTTTACAACCTAAGATGAAGTAGTTGGGTTTTGTAAAGAAGGAAGCAAGAACTGGCCGGCCGAGGAGAAATGCCGAGAAGAAAAATAAAAATATAAAGAGATGAAAACTTACGGGAGCACGTATGCTAATTTCTGAAGCTTTCTAGGAAAATTTTCGAAGATTTCTTACAAGAAATAGTAATAGAGATTCAGGACGTTGGGGTATTTTAGGAGAAGGAGCGTTGGAACTCTCTAGAGTGCTTAAAGATTTCTTTGAAGAAGAAGGCAAATGGTTTCCCTCAAGGCTTTATATTTAGGGAGAAAGTAAGTGGGAGTTATCCCGCTCAAAATCCTAAAGGAAATGTCAACCGTTGGATCTGTGTGCAACCGTTGGATGCGGGGGACAAGACTCCTCCTAGAGTAATTAATGACGTTTCGCGGACTACGAAGCTTCAGAAGCAATTATGGGGGCGCAGCTAACCCATATTCCTACACGTGTGAGTCAATACGTCAGTTAATCTTATCTTTTAAATATCAAAACCCCATTTTTTCTCCTCAGATGAGAGGGAAAAATCGGAGTTTTGAGGCGCTATTGTGGGGACAAAAGTCTAAAATCATATACCTTGGGCTTGATCCGAGGACGTCCATGATCCGGGTAGTGATACATTTATTAGGTGTTCTATTTTAAGTCTCATAAATAAGAATTGAAAGGAAAGTTAGTCTGAGGATGGCTTCATCCTCGGACGTGAAGAATACAATACAGATAGGTATCCCCATAGGTGGAGTGACCTTTCAAGAAGCTCCAACGATGAGTACGTGTCTCGTGAACACACGGGAAGGAAAAAGATCTAGAAATATCTGAGGAAAAGCTGCTACCACTGCATTTAATGCACTTCAGCTACTTTCCTAGCTGCATTTATGTGGAGAGGACCCCTGAACAGTGCCACTAAAACTACCACAACTCACAGAAGGGTGAAAGAAAGTGTTTGATGGGACACGTACTCAAGTAATGCCCTAGATGATCAACAAGTGTAAGGTCAAGATGACCAAAAGGGAGCTATATAATGTAAAAAGATCTTCCCTGAAAGGAGGAGAGAGATTCTTGTAATTGAGAAACTTTATTGATATTAAGTTAAACCTCCTCGGACTGGGCCAAGAACAAATTTATCCAATACTATATCCTTTTACTTCCTCTTGTTACCTCAGAACCTGGTCTTAAGGTCATATTAAACGTTGTCATTTTCACAAAAAACATAATTATTTAACCCACTCTCTCTAAAAATTTATTGTATTGGGCTTATTGGGCCAAGTTCATTCATACGTTGGGCTTGGATCGTAAATCGTGACCCTACAACACCATATATCAGATCTTCTATTCTTCCCTTCAACGCATTAAAACAATATATACACAATACATTAATTTTTTTTTTAAAAATCCTACAATTTTTATAAAAATAAATAAATACAAAACTCATATAACACCTCCTAGCCCACCCCCACCACAACCCACCACTACTGCAAACCTACCACCACCCTAAATCATCCAAACCATCGTCAACCGTCGTAAACAAAACCACCAAAATTAGCCCACAACCACCGCAACACGCCAAAATCAACCCACTACAACAACTCAAAAAAAAAAAAAAAAACCGCCACGACCACCAGAGAGAGAGAGAAGTATAATAAAATAAAGATTTTTTTTTTTTTTTATACAATTTTTGCCGTAACATTCTATTAGTAGAGTGGTATTGTAGATCAATACCGAATTTTTTAGTACTTGAAAGATGTAGGTGGGTTTTTTGTGTTTGATGTGCTAAATGCTAAAAATTTAGCATTTAGCACACTTGATGCTAGTGCTCTAAGAGCATTCTCATCAGGTGTTCTATAAATTTTCCATTTTGACATACCAAAAAACCTACTTTATAATTTTAGCAGATCATTTTACAATACACCTTACATCACATGTTCTATTCTTCAATTCTATACATTAAAATAATATATACAACACATTAAAAAAACATTTAAAAAAACCAACAATATATAAAAATACAAAATAAAAAACCCACCACCCCCACCGCCCCACATCCCACCTCACCAACCACCACCGTCTATCACCCCACAACCCACCATCAAAAACACCAAAACCACCACATAAACACCCAAAATCAAACCCACCACATCAGAACACCACAACTTAGAACAAAAACCACTGCCTATCTTTTATTTAAAAAAACAAAAAACACAACCCACCCACTACTGCCACCAACCCACTACTGACATCACCATAAGAAGCCACCCAAAAGCTAACCCACCCATCTAAACCCACAATCAGAGAAATGGTCGGAGCAAGCAAATGAGAAAGACAAAGGGAAGAAAGAAAAAATAAGAAGAAAAGAAAGAGGGCCCCACCATGAATAAAAAAATAATATAAGTTTTACAATTCGTGAACAGTGCGCTCTCAAATTTGAGATTGCACTGTTCGTCCATACCAAATATTTTGGCATTTAGAATACTTGATGTGAGTAGTTTTTTGGTGTTTGGTGTGTCAAATGCCAAATATATAGAAAATTCAAGATTTTTTTTTTCTTTTTTTTTCTTTCCAATCATTCAAGGGAGATCTATGTAAATAATTTGTATTTTAGGGAGATGAGTTTCTTATTCTGCACTAGAGGAAAACCGAGTGTAATAACGAAAGATCTTAGGAGAGATAAGTTTAATTTACCCTATGTTTTTCTATTATTATTTTTATTATTTTTTATGTCACTGTTGAAAAAATTCACACACAATAAAAATTTTAATTTACATTTAACATAAAAATTTGAAGAATAATATAAATTGCTAACATTTTAATGCATAATTTATTTAAGCTATAATGGTTTTCGTTACGTATTTGTAATGTCATTTTAAATTTATATAGTAATAAGATTTTAATTTGAAATTGTATGTATAGTAAAAAATAAATAGTAGAAGAAGATTTTATTATCAACAAAAAAAAAATGATTAAGATGTGGACCTCCTCTGTTGGTTTTGGGATCCCCTTTATCGAATTCCCCTAGAGGAACGAATGAGGCTTACTAGCAATCTATATATTGAGGAGGATAAAGAAGAAAGCAGTTAGGATATACTCTAAAATCAGGTTAATAAGATCAAACTTGACGTGATTATAAGCCTTACTAATTTAGATACAGCTTCAACATCATTTCACTTTGTTTTCCTTTCTATTTAGAAGACATGTAATTTTAAAGAAGGATATGACAAATTATACTACACAAAACACACCCTCTTAAATAATATGGAACAAAAAAAGATTAAAAAAAGTAATTTTGCTTGTGGAAGGAAATAAAAAAATAAAAAATAAACTTTATAGGATTTCAAGTTGACAAGACCACCAAAAATTGATTAAAAAAAATAAAAAAACATTTACTTTCGAATCTATGGGTCCGTTTGGATACAACTTATTTTGCTGAAAACTGAAAACACTATAGCAAAATAATTTTTAAATGTGTGAATAGTGCTGTGGGACCCATTTTTAATATTTTTTTTCCGAATAAAGTTGTGGGTCCCATGAACAGTGCACTTTGTCTCCTGCACAGTGAATTCATGTGCATGAACAGTGCGGTTACTGTTCATACGCGCTAAAAAAAAAAAAAAAAAAAAGAGAAGTGAAACTCAAAAACGCAGACGCCCAACAAGCCCAATCCAAACGGGCACTATATCTATATTAATACCAATATTTACATATAATATATAATATAATATGAAATCTTTTTTATTTTTGTGGATATTTTTTAAAGTTACCATATAAGTTTTTGAAAATCAACTGTTATAAGCTTTTCACATGATTAGTCAAACATGATTAGTCAAACATATATTTTTAATAGTTATGAATATATAATGCTATATGTTAGGTTCTAAGACTTTAGGAACTTATGTATTAGAACTTCAATTTGTATTATGTTGGCAAACCATGATCAAAACATAGAGTCTAGGTTTAGGCTTGCTCAAAGAATGTTTATTTGTAAAATTGGAATCGAGTGATTGCAGAATTTATTGGACTTAATTTGCAAGGCTCGATCGATCGAAAATTAGACTCGATTGATCGAACCACGTGCAGATTTATTTTTCTGCAGAATTCCAATTCAACCCAAACTCTACTTAAATGTATTAGGTTTCAAGTAAAACACTCCTAGTATATAAAAGAAACCCTAAGAACATTTTTATAAGTTTTTAGAGAGATTAGAGTGCCTCTTGTGCATCTTTTGTTGATCTAGGGTTTTGTACCCAAAAGCTCTCTAAAGTCTTTGTTTTGCTGTGTATTGAATCTCTTGTGAGATCTAGAGGTGTTTACCTTCATACACACTTAGGGTTATCAAGATTCATGTCAAGAGCTTGGTGATTGTTCCAGTTGCTGCTTAATGAACTTAAAGAATATCATAAGCAGGTGAGCTTGTGTTATTGCAAAGGCTAAGGAAAGAAGTAGTCCATGGACTCGGAGCTATCATAGGGTTGTGGTAGTAAGTTTTCTACTCGAAGTAGCAATAGAATGTTAGTGGTCTTTGTTCTATTGTACAAACTTCAATTCTTTCATAGTGGATTTGTTTTTTACCTTGAGGATAGCTAGGTTAAATCATCTCCAGGTTTTTTACCGGTTTGGTTTTCCTGGGTCATTATATCATTGTATTCTTTATTTTTCTGCTGCTTTATATGATATGATTGTTTTGTTTTAACCTAGATCTGAATAATAAACTTAAATATTCACTTAGTTAATTAATTAGGTTAAAAGAGTTATGAAATGGTGTGTTAAAATAAATAAAGTAAGTTTTTGAGATGCTAAAAACTAAAAATTTTACCTTTACCATTGTGAATTCTCTAACAATGCATAATTAATTTAAGTTGTAATGGACTTTGTTACATATTTGTAATTTCCTTTTAAATTCATATATCAATAATATTTAAATTTGAGATATTATATATTATAAAAAATAAATAATAGAACCCCCCCCCCCCCCCCCCCCCCCCCCGATGAAAGGAAGAAGCATCCATGGAGGAGGACAGACTACTGTAGTGTACAAAGTACTTGAGAGTTGAGAGACACTCCAAAATCAGGTTTATCCACTAGGCAACAAATCTCAATTTGAGCATAATGGCTTTTAAAGAGTTGCACTTGACATGATTATAAGCCTTAGGTTGCGTTTGGGATAGCTTATATTGGGTAGCTTCTTTTATTATTTAGTTTATTTTTACTACTATTTATGGGTCCTATTGCACTTTTTGATACTATTCATAGGTCTCACTGTACTATTTCAGCTAACTTTTAGCTTTATCTACAGTACTTTCATCAAAAAAATTTTAGTATCAACTGAATAAACTTTTCCCAAACAGACTCTTACTAAGATCTAGCTTCAACGCCATTTCATTTTATTTTTCTTTCCCTAGAGGGCTAACATGTAATTTTACTAAATCGAAGGGGTGAAATTTCAAGGCAACAGCCAACAAGACCACTATAAAAAAGTGGAAAACAAACATTTATTTTTCTAATATATATTTACATCTATACTTACATAAATTTTTACATAATGTTTTTTTAGGAAATATTTTTTATTTTTATATAATGTAAGTATGTAGCGTTAAATCTTTTTATTTTTATTAAATAATTTTAAAGTTACCAAATAAGTTTTTAAAATCCTTTTTTTTTTCACATCATTAGTCAAATATACATTTAATTTGAATTTTAGAATTACAAATAGTGCTAAACTATGTTTGCTTAAACTAATTAAAATCCACACTTTTTTTTTTTTTAAAAATAAAGCAACCCAATACGTACCAAATTTATTTAAAAAAATTATAATTAAATTAGATATATTATTTTCTATAAATTCTCTAATTTGACTTTTTATATATCAATATCATATATAAATTTTTTTGTCCAACATTTTCATGTATTGTACAGTTTGTACTGGTTAATGAGTTGCATTACGTTAATTCTAGGAATACTAAGGATAACTTTTTTCATAATATTTTTAACAATTTATTAAAAGTAACAAGTTGTAATTTTTTTAGAGAGTTTTAAAATATGGCATCCGCTCCTGATAATAGCCCTTTATCATCAGACTTAAACATCAATCAGTTTTTGGTGTAGGTAGGTGTAGGGTCAAAGGGCCCAAATACTATTGTAGGCCTTGGGCCTATCCGAGGAGATGGTCAGCCCGAGGACAGTCCGAGGAAGAACCAATGAGTTTGAATAATTCAGGCACGAGACTTCACAAACAACGTGACGACAAGAGATCAGTCCAAGGACAAGCAAGTCCTCGGACACCATAAATGCAACTCAAACACATATCCCAGCAATCCAGGGAGCTCTTCAGAGGATCCCGTTAGTAAAGACACGTATCCTAGATGCGCAAGGACGAAGGAGATTCCAGAAATATCTAAAAAAAAGCTGCCACCACCACATTAAATGCATTGGAGTTACTTTTCTGGTCACATTTATGTGGAGAAGACCCCTGAACAGTGTTTCCTTGGCAACCACCACTCATAGAAAGCCAGAAGGAGCGCCTGATGGGATAGCCACTCAAGTATCGGTGGGGATGATTGACAAGTGGAGGGCCAAGATCGCTGTGAAGAGGGTATATAATGCAGGAGACCCCTGGAAGAAAAAGGGAGACGGAGACAGAGTAGCGATCTAAAATCAAACTTGTAAGAAGTTTTAAGAATTGTATTTAGGTAACCAAGCCTCCTCGGACTTGGCAGAGGATTCTCCTCCTTTAGTAAATGTCTCTTATTTCCCTCTTTTAATATATAAAAAATCTATTGGTTCATTGTCTGACTCATTAAAGCCAAGTTCTTCAACCCACTCTCTACAAATTTATTGTTCTGGGCTCGTTGGGCCAATATCCCATACATTCCGGGCTTGGGCTCCAAATCGTGCCCTTACAATTGGCGCCGTCTGTGGGAAGGGCTTGTGCGCTAGTGGGTACAACAGTTGAACATGGTGGGATCAGGTCTGCACCAAGAATATCCGCACCAAGCAGGTCCCCAACAGTCCGAAACTGTAGGGTCCCAGCTACGGAGTAACCTTCCTGGCAATGAACATGAACATAATCGGGAAAATGAGAAGAATCGAGAGGGGAGTGTGAACACCACCCAGACGAGCAGAAGCCATTCCCAGGTGGGCAGTCGCATATCCCAGAGACAAAGAAACCACCAAGCCATGCAGAAGGAGATTGATGACTTGAAAAAGAAACTGCGTCACGCACATCGAAAGCGATCCCCTTCTAGCTCTGGCACACCTTCTGACGACGAGGAGGACGACGATTACAGGCAGCGATCGAGAACTCCCCCCAATGAAACCTTTTCTTATAAAGATGAGTACCATCACAGGCGAAAACGTAAGGGCTCATCTAGTAGGGGCGTGGGTAGTGATGCCATGAGTAGGGCTCTGGATCAGATCTCCAAGTCACCCTTCACGCGCAAAGTAGAAGGGGCTAGGCTACCTCGGCGATTCCATCAACCTACGTTCACCCTTTACAATGGTCGGTCGGACCCCGTAGAACATGTAAGCCAGTTTAATCAAAAGATGGCTGTCCACTCCGCGAACGAAACATTGATGTGCAAAGTCTTCCCATCCAGCTTGGGACCCTTAGCGATGAGGTGGTTCAACGGCTTGAAAACGAATTCCATAGATTCCTACAAGCAGCTCATCCAAGCCTTCGGCTCTCGCTTCGTTATGAACAGAAGGGTTCCTCGGCCTTTAAGTTCGCTGCTGTCATTATCCATGCGCGATGGGGAAACTCTAAAAGCGTACTCCGACAGATATTGGGAGATGTATAATGAGTTGGACGGCGACTATGAAGACGTCGCCATCAGCACTTTTAAAAGTCGTCTCCCAACCAAGCACGGCTTGAGGAAATCCTTAACCGGTAAACCTGTCACCAACGCACGTCAACTTATGGACCGAATCAACAAATACAAAAGAGTGGAAAAGGACCAACTGCAGGGCAAAGGAAAGGAAAAGGTTATCCCTCAAAAGAGGGGGGATTTCAGGTCGGACCGTTACAGCAATAACCCTTCAAGGAGAGATTTCGCCGGGCAGTCAGGGTCAGCCAACATGCAGACAGTTAACGCCGTCTTCAGAGAACCGGTACATCAGGTTTTGGAGAAAATCAAGAATGAGTCATTCTTCCAGTGGCCGAATAAGATGGCTGGGGACTCCATGAAGAGCAACCAAAGTCTGTATTGTCAGTACCACCGAGACCACGGACATGCTACGGAAGACTGTAGGAACCTTTGGAACCATCTGGATCAATTGGTCCGAGAGGGGAGACTGAGGCACCTTTTGCACCCTTCCAGTGGTCATCAAGGCCAGGCAAACCAAGAGCCCCAGAGAGACACTTCCTTAAGACCACCTATAGGAACGATAAACGTAATCTTTGCTGCTCCGGGGAGGACGGGTTCATGCCCTTCTAGGGTAATGTCTGTAGCTCGGCTACCCACCGATGACACTGGCCCAGGGCCGAAAAGACTCAAAGTACATCCCCATCCGGTCCTGGGCTTCTCTGAAGAAGACAAAAATGGAACCATACAGCCCCACGACGATGCCTTGGTGATCACTCTTCGGATTGGGGGTTACGACGTGAAAAGAGTAATGGTGGACGGCGGAAGTGGAGCCGAGATCATGTACCCCGATCTCTATAAAGGGCTGAAACTCAGGCCAGAAGATCTAACGCCCTACAACTCCCCCTTGATGAGTCTTGACGGAAAGGCAGTCATGCCAAAGGGGCAGATTAGATTACTTGTGCAAACCGGCCCGGAGATAGTGGAGGTCGACTTCATCGTGGTGGATACTTACTCCCCTTACACTGCCATCGTGGCCAGGCCATGGCTTCACACTCTAGGAGCCGTTGCTTCCACCTTGCATCAGAAGGTGAAATTCCCTTCCAAGGGCCAAATCCTGGAAATTCAAAGTTGTCAGGTTACGGCAAGAGAGTGCTTAGTGGCTGTCGTCTCACATCGGCCCAGAGTAGAGTCCTCAGCCCAAGTTAAAGAAAACTCATAGCAATCAAAGACCCCGGCGTCGCCTGTTGATGCACCATCCGAAGACGCAAAGTGTGAAGACCTAGAAAAAGTGATCGTTGGCGATGACCCGGAGAGGTTCTTTCAAGTGGGGTCCGAATAACCCCCCCGGTGAAAAGGAAGAGTTGGTAAAGTTCTTTAGAAAAAATGTCGATGTGTTTGCATGGGACGCTTATGACGCCCCGGGGGTTGATCCGAGCTTCATATGCCACCACTTAAATGTAAGTCCAACAGCAACCCCTAAAAAGCAACCTCCTCGGCAGCCATCCAGAGAGCACGCCGACGCTATCAGGGACGAGGTGAAAAAGCTTAAACAAGTAGGGGCCATTAAGGAGGTATTCTATCCTGAGTGGTTGGCTAACACTGTGGTGGTGAAAAAGAAAAGTGGGAAATGGCGAGTTTATGTGGACTTCTCAGACTTAAATAAAGCATGCCCAAAGGACCCATTCCCCATGCCACAGATAGACCAGTTGGTGGATGCCACTGTAGGTCACCCTCGGATGAGCTTCTTAGATGCCTTCCAGGGCTATCATCAAATACCATTGGCCCTGGATGATCAAGAAAAAACAGCGTTTGTGACTCTTATTGGAAATTACCACTACAAGGTGATGCCTTTTGGCTTGAAGAATGCGGGATCTACCTACCAGAGGATGATGACTAGAATGTTTGAGCCACAGCTGGGTAAGAGTATTGAGGTTTACGTGGACGACATGGTGGTAAAAAGTAAGGTGGCGCTTGCGCACGAGGAAGACCTCGGAGGCATCTTTGACATCTTAAGGAAACACAAACTGCGCCTCAACGCCTCTAAATGCTTGTTTGGTGTCAGGTTTGGCAGATTTTTGGGTTATATGGTAACTCATAGGGGAATCAAGGTAAGCCCAGATCAGATCAAAGAAATTCACAATTTGCAACCTCCTCGGAACCCCAAGGAGGTCCAAAAGCTTGCTGGAATGATCGCAGCCTTGAATTGGTTTATTTCCAGATCCGCGAACAGATGCCGACCATTTTACCTCCTGATGAACAAGTGGAAAGGATGTGAATGGTCAGAAGACTGCGCCTTGGCCTTCCAACAACTTAAGCAATATTTATCCCGACCACCCATCATGTCCAACCCGGAGGCCGATGAAGTCTTGTTCGCCTACATTACGGTGGCCCTCCATGCTGTAAGCTTGGTACTGATGCGAAGTGATAATGGCGTGCAACGACCAGTTTACTATGTGAGTAAATCGTTACATGAGGCTGAGGTGCGTTATTTACCCTTGGAAAAGGCAATTTTGGCAGTAGTTCATGCCACGCAAAAGCTCCCTCATTACTTCCAAGCGCACATAGTTGTCATTCTAACTCAACTCCCACTCAAGTCAGTACTCCGAAGCGCCGACTACACGGGAAGGATCGCTAAGTGGAATACAATTCTGGGGGCTTTTGATGTCAAATACATGCCTCTGGCCTCTGTCAAGGGCCAGGTCCTCGCTGATTTAATAGCGGAGTTTGCCGAACCCCCAATAGAAGGGGTAGCAGAAGAACAGAACACGGACGGAAAATCGGTTAACTCAGTCTCTGTGCAAGAACCCTCACGCTGGAAAGTGTATGTTGATAGCGCTGCAAACCAAAGAGGATCCGGGGTAGGGCTAGTTCTGATATCTCCTGAGGAGATTACCCTGGAGAGGTCACTAAGGTTGGGGTTCTCCGCCACAAATAATGAAGCTGAATATGAAGCTTTGTTGCAAGGAATGTCCATGGTACAGAAACTGGGGGGTAAAGCACTTGAAGTGTTCTCAGACTCGAGGCTGGTTGTGGGCCAGGTGAAGGGTGAGCTAGAGGCCAGAGACGAGAGAATGCAGGAGTACTTAAGTCAAGTCAGATGCTTACAGTCGGGTTTTGAATTCTTTGACATATCACACATCTCTAGGAGTAAAAATACACACGCGGATTCATTGGCTACTCTTGCTACGTCCTCGGCGCAAGGGCTCCTTCGAGTCATCCTTGTGGAAGATTCATACAGAGCAGATGGAACTAAGCAGGACGCAGTCCAGATCCATCAAGTCAGAATGGGTCCGAGCTGGATGGATCCCATAGTGAGATTTCTTAAAGACGACACATTGCCAGAAGAGAAATCAGAAGCGGAAAAAGTTCGGAGAAAAGCTTCTCGGTTCTGGCTATCCGAGGATCAAAAGTTGTATAAGCGCTCCTATTCTGGACCATATTTACTTTGCATACACCCTGAAACATCAGAGTTACTACTCGAAGAGTTGCATGAGGGAATTTGTGGGTGTCACACGGGAGGCAGGTCTCTGTTTCACAGAGCCATTACCCAAGGGTATTGGTGGCCGGGCATGCAGAAAGAAGCCCAGGAATATGTAAAGAAGTGTGATCAATGCCAAAGGTTTGCCCCAAATATCCATCAGCCGGGGGGAGTCCTCAATCCCCTCTCCAGTCCTTGGCCGTTTGCGCAGTGGGGGTTAGATATCGTAGGCCCTTTCCCTAAGGCAGTAGGAAATAAGAGATACCTTCTGGTCGGCACAGACTATTTCACCAAATGGGTCGAAGTCGAGCCCTTGGCTAATATCAGGGATGTGAACGCGAAGAGATTTATATGGAAAAACATAGTTACTCGATTTGGAGTCCCGCACACCCTCATCTCGGACAACGGCCTCCAATTTGACAGCAAAGCCTTCAGAAGATACTGTAATGATCTGGGAATCACCAACAGGTATTCTACTCCGGCTTACCCCTAGGGAAATGGACAAGCCGAGGCTGTCAATAAGGTCATAGTCAATGGGCTGAAGAAGAGGTTGGATGACGCAAAGGGAAGATGGGTGGAAGAACTGCCCCATGTATTATGGACATATCGGACCACCCCACGACGTTCCACAGGGGAGACCCCCTTTTCCATGACTTACGGAGCCGAGACTGTTATCCCACTAGAGACTACCTTCCCAACGCTGAGAACGAGTATCTTTATGCCGAGTAACAACGATGAACTGCTAGAAAAAAACTTGGACTTAATTGAAGAAAGGAGAGAAAAGGCAATGATCCAACTGGCCTACTACCAGCAGAAGCTCAAGCAAGGTTATGATGCCAATGTGAAACTACGGCCCCTAACATAAGGAGACTTGGTACTTAGAAAAGTTTTGGGTAGTACCAAAAACCCAACCTGGGGAAAGCTGGGGCCCAATTGGGAAGGACCATATCGCATTAGCTCGGTAGCGGGAATAGGTGCATATTATTTGGAAGATCTAGATGAAAAAGCCGTACTCTGCCCATCAAATGTAAATAACCTGAGAAGGTATTATTATTAATGAAAGCAATTTTATTTTGCATTCCGATTCATTATAATTATGTGTCATGCGGTTCACTATCTTCTAAAAAGTGTTAGACAGAACCAAGGTCTTGCTTGGATCCTCGGACCACATACCTTGGGGAATCTAATAACTAATGGCTACCTTCTAAAAAGTGTTAGACAGAACCAAGGTCCCAAGTCATGTTAGGTCTCTCGAACCACATGCTTGGATGAAATTAACCTCATTATGTGTCCAAATGCTTGGCAGTATAAGATGCTTACTCTCTATCTAATCCCCTATTTGTACCTGTCGCTATTATTAAGTACGGCTGCAAGCTAATAACGAATTGCCACCAATGATTACGATTGCACGCAGTTATCACCATTCAAGCCTGTTGGCGGTATTCACAACCTCAAAGACGTATGAAATGGAAGTATAAAACAGTAAGGAAAGTTTCTTTCTTTTCATTAGTCAATAAAAGGCACATTACATATGACGGCAAAACGCCCTTACAAGATAAATATACACGTAAAAAAAAAAAAAAAAAAAAAAATGCTGCATCCTTAACTGGCTTGTGGAGGGACATCCTTGGTATCAGCCTTCTCGGGTTGGGGGACATCCGCCTGAGTCATAAGCTCTGCATCCTTGGCTTGGGCGACCACGTCCCTGATCGTAAGGGCGTCCTCAGAAAGCTTGGTAGTCGCCAAGAGATTACCTCCCTTCGTCTCTCCAAGAGGAGGGGCTTTAGTTGAAGGGGGTTGCTCGGGAAGGGGAACCGCCTCTGGAATTTCTCGAATATCCTCCGAGAAGAAGATATTCTCGATCCTCCTTAACTCAGAGTCTGCAGAAACTCCCGCCTGATCCATCGCAACCCCCCAAGACTCGGTGCAGTAATCCCTACACACCACTGCCACCTCCTCGGACAGCCTAGCCTCCGTGTCAAGTACTCCGCACTCATAAGATGCTTTCACCGCGGCCTCAGCTGCTTCCCTGGCCACCCGAGTTGCATCCTTGACTTTTCGCAGCTCTACCTTCAGGTCCAAAACGGATTGCCTCTCAGTGGCCAGGTTTATTTCAGTTATGTGCAGTTTTTGGCGCATGTCCTCCGCCTGCTTCTCGGTGGTCTTCAGACCAGCCTCAGAGTTATGGCGAGCTTGGACTGCCTCCTTGAGCTTCTCAGACAGCCCCGCGTGCTCTTGTTTCATGGCCCCAAGAGTTTTCTCGGCTTCTTGACGAGCGTGAGTCTCAGCCGCGACCTTATCACGGGCATTCCTAGCCCACTCCTCGGCCACATAAATCTGTTGGGTAACCTGCACGAAGGCAATAAAAGATTTACAGAAATGAGCACATGTGAATAAACGTGCCGATTAGCATCTGGCTACGAAAATGATTGGTCGGCTCACCATTACAAGGTCCCTCTTCAACGACATGAAAAGGTTCAGCTGTCGGATGCGCCTAAGGCCCTCCATATCACATGGAAGGAGGAGAGGTTGCTCTAGGGCCTCGGCGAGGTAGGTGGCATGCCCCCTCTGAGACTCCCAAATCGTGGCATCCCAAGGTATCGAGGCGCCCTCCATCTCCAACCGAAGAGCCCATGTTCGCTGCGTTCGGCGTACATCGGCTTCGTCTCGGCTTTCCACTGATTTCCCCCTTTTATTTGTGGGATCCTTGGACTTCTTCTGCTGCTTAGCCCCCTTTTAGGGTACCATTTCACCTTCCTCTAGGTCCTCCATGGGCCTCTTCTTCCTGAGGTCTGGAAGAGCCTTCAATCCTAGGTCGGCGGGGATCACAGGGAGAGTAGGGGGAAGATTGGAGGCAGTCTGGGCTTTAAGAGCAACTTTCGAACCTTGCCCCTTGCTACAACCGGCCATCAAGCCCTTCAAACCGGTCTTGGGTTGTAAATCCATAACCTCTTCCTCCTCGGAGCTAGTCTCTGGCCGAGAGACTATTAACCGGGGGTGGTGGACTACGGATAGTCTTTCGGACTTGGAATCTGAGACCTCTACCGGTCTTTCTGCGGCCCCTTCTTCTTCCACGAGGCGAAATTGATCGATCTCGGCGTCTAAGGAGTGGCGGGATAAGGTTGACTCTTCTCTCAGAGCAACCACTTGTTGAGGAACACGTTGAGGCGGCAACACAACTGGGGGAAGTTCTCTCTGAGCCAAGAACCCAGGCTTGGATACGTCTATTCGAGCAAGCCTGGAACTACCTGCTCTAATCGCCTGTCCCGCATCTTGAAATATACGTGATATGGGCTCGTAATCTAAGATCAGATGGGCGGCCCGTAGTTGTCCGTCCTCACTCACGAATACCTTCGATCTCAGCAAAAAGTTAAGCCCTGGGACGTTGACTAGGCTAAGCTTCGGAGCTATGTGATCCTTATCTGCAAAACATCCGAGAAGGAAAATATGGTCAGATCAAAGGCAAGTGTTGCCGAGGAGACGAAATGTTAAAATAAACGGGAGAAAATATGAAAACTAAGGGACCTATCCCCAAGACACCCCACCTGGTGTTCCCTCCTTAACTGGGCAATAAAGACCGTCGCTCCATGCCCCGGAAGCAATCAGATAATCATCCTTCAAGCCTTTGTTCGACTTAGGGAGGCAAGATATCAACCTAACGACATCGGACCAAGACTTAAGGTAATATCTCGCGCTAGCAAGAGAGGGGCACTCGTACAGGTGAACGACGTCGTGCCAAGTGAGCCCTAGGTTCATCTGATCGTTCAGAGCATCTACGCTCCCTAGAACCTTAAACAAATTGGGAGTGCACTGATGGGGGCACAGCCTGTAGTTGCGCAAATACTCTGTGGTGATCCTACTCATGGGAAGTGTCATTCCTCCCTCTATAAAGGCGATCATCGGAATGACAACTCTACCCTCCCCTTTAACTGAAACCACCCGGTCCGGGGCGCAGTACTCAAGGTTTACCCCTTGTGGGATATGATATTTGGCTCTAAAACCCTCCATGCCTGCCGGAGAGTCTACTAGGTGCTTGAATCTACCCATCCCCATAAACAAGAACAACGCAGGAAAAGTTTTACAAAAGAAAGAAGGCCGAGAAGATTGGCCTAGGAGAAAAAGAAAGTTAAAGATATAAATACTTATGAAAAGCAAATACACTATACTTCAAGCCTTAGGAAGACTTGTGGGAGATTTCTTAAGGGACAAAATTAAGGAAGTTGAGTGATTAAGGGGGCCGTAATGCTTAAGGTTCTCTGGAGCACTTGAGATTTCGATAGGGAAAGAAGGGAACGGCTTCCCTTAGGGCTTTATATAGAGGGAGAAGATGGGTGGGAATACTCCCGCTCAAAATCCAAGAAAAAGCTCAGCCGTTAGATCTGCGCTTCACCATTAGATGCTGAGACATAACACCGCCCAAAGCAATTAATAGCGCCTCGTGGGCCACGAAGCGTCAGGAGCAATCATGACGCGCGCGAAACGGAGACTTCACACGTGCGAGGCAAAGAAATAAATACTCTCATCCTTGAAGTCAAACCCCAACTTTTCTCCTTGGATGAGAAAGAAAAATTGGAGTTTTGAGGGGCTATTGTAGGGTCAAAGGGCCCAAATACTATTGTGGGCCTTGGGCCTGTCCGAGGAGATGGTCAACCCAAGGACAGTCCGAGGAAGAACCAATGAGTTTGAATAATTCAGGCACGAGACTTCACAAACAACGTGACGACAAGAGATCAGTCCAAGGACAAGCAAGTCCTCGGACACCATAAGTGCAACTCAAACACATATCCCAGCAATCCAAGGAGCTCTTCAGAGGATCCCGTTAGTAAAGACACGTATCCTAGACGCGCAAGGACGAAGGAGATTCCAGAAATATCTAAAGAAAAGCTGCCACCACCGCATTAAATGCATTGGAGTTACTTTTCTGGTCGCATTTATGTGGAGAAGACCCCTGAACAGTGTTTCCTTGGCAACCACCACTCATAGAAAGCCGGAAGGAGCGCCTGATGGGACAGCCACTCAAGTATCGGTGGGGATGATTGACAAGTGGAGGGCCAAGATCGCTGTGAAAAGGGTATATAATGCAAGAGACCCCTGGAAGAAAAAGGGAGAGGGAGACAGAGTAGCGATCTAAAATCAAACTTGTAAGAAGTTTTAAGAATTGTATTTAGGTAACCAAGCCTCCTCGGACTTGGCAGAGGATTCTCCTCCTTTAGTAAATGTCTCTTATTTCCCTCTTTTAATATATAAAAAATCTATTGGTTCATTGTCTAACTCATTAAAGCCAAGTTCTTCAACCCACTCTCTACAAATTTATTGTTCTGGGCTCGTTGGGCCAATATCCCATACATTCCGGGCTTGGACTCCAAATCGTGCCCTTATAGTAGGGATTGAACCCTAGATCTCTTATACAATCATCAGAGACTTTACCAGTTGAACTAACTGGAACTCACAAGTAATAAGTTGTGATTGGAATAACATCACTTACATATAAATTTACTGTAATTTCCTTTTTATTATACACCAATCTATATATATATATATATATATATCTAAAAACTTAAACGTAGCATTTATTATTGCTATTATCTAGTTAAGCCACATCAGCGTCCACGTCATTATCCTTTTTTCTTTCAAATTTTCCTATAATTTTTTTTACATTCACTTATTTTTTTAATATTTACACTTTCTTTAACCTTTCTTATTCCCTTACATTTTCATCTCCCCACTATCCTCTACCTTAATATCACTATTCATCTATCCCTTTATCTTTCTTTATTTTGTCTCTTCTTATTTACACCCTCTTACTATAAATTTGTCATCATCTCTTCCATTCTTTACATAGTTTTCCCGCACAAAAAAGTTATTTTTCTCTCTCTCTCTCTCTCTCTCAATTTATTGGGGGATTTTTTTTTCTTGGATCTTTGCATTAGTTTGATGAATTTTTGTATTTTTTAGAACTCTAATTTGAGTTGATGAGATTTATTTTTGTGTTTTAATTTTTTTTTTTGATTGTTAAATGATATCCTATTGCATTATAAAGAATTAAAGATAGTATATAAAAAATAATATTATTTATTACATAGCATGATTTGGATAATTTAGTATTTATTGTTATATTTTTTATTTTTACTCTTTTTTTTCTTCTCATCTTATTTAATTCAACGTTGAAATAGGATGAGATCTTGCATATCATTAAATTATTTATGTTTTACACTTTCTCTACCCTTTCTCATTCATTTTACCTTTTCATCTCCCCAAACCCTTAAAGTTAGTGTAGGGACTGGGTCTGAGCACTTCTACTATTGGAAAAGCGGACTCAGGCCCAACTAGTCCAATACAATAAATTTGTAGAGAATGAGTTTAAGAACTAGGCCTTAGTGAGGATAGCAACGAATAAACATAGTTATAGGAAGACTAAGTAATAAGAAAATGGGCTTTAAGTGTGAAAATCTGTCCTGGACACTGATCCGAGGAGCTATCTTGTTCTTATTATTTCCTCAGTACTTGGTTACAGAGATTACAAAGATGATACAAGTTGCTGCCGTGTTTTCTACTTCCAATCTCCGACCATTTTTCTGGAGGAGTTCTTTACATTATATACCCTCTTTCGGTTGATCTTGGCCCTCCATTTATTGATCATGCAGGTCACTACTTGAGCGCTTGTCCTATCAGCCGCCGTCTCAAACCTTCTGTGAGTTGCAGCAACCAAAGCAGCACTGTTCAGGGGTCATTTCCTCATTAATACGGCCAGAACGTTGGTTGTGGGCATTTAATGTGGAGGTGATAGCTTCTCCTTGAATTGCTCCTCCTCCAGGCTCCCATAGTTGACCCGCTGGACTTGTCCTTTTTCTTGGGACGCTCTACGAGACTGCCCTTGATGGCGTGCTGCTCTTCCCTTCTATGATCTCGGTTCACCGAGGACATGATTGTCCTCGGCGATGCTTCTTGGTAATTAGGACTTCCTTCATTCGTCCTCGGGTATTTCTTCTTCCTCGGCATGGGCGTTGGGCTTAGTATAAAGTGGGCCGGGGTGGCCAGATTCTTTAACCCCACAGTTAGTATTACTCTTCATCTTTCCCTTTATCTTCCTTTATTTTGTTTTTTCTTATTATCATCCTCCTAGCATAAATTTGTCATTCACTCTTCCATTCTATGCATAATTTTCCCTCACAAAAATGGATATTTCTCTCTCAATTTTTTGGTAGATTTTTTTAATTTTTCTTGAATATATGTTTTAGGTTGATAAATTTTTGTGTTCTTTAGAACTTTATTTTAAGTTGATGCGATTTAGTTTTGTGTTTTAAGTTCTTTTTTTTTTTTTTTTTTTTGTTCACTTTGATTGTTAAATGTTATCATATTTCATTATAAAGAATTAATTAAAGATAGTATTTAAAAATATATTATTATTATTATATTACATAGCATGCTTTTGATAATTTGGTGTTTATTTATTTTTTATTTTTATTGTTTTTCCTTCTCATATTATTTTATTTAGCGTTAAATTTAGCTACATCCTCTATATCATTAAATTATTTATATTTCGTCTCCTTTTCTATATTAAAAAATTAAACATATAATATTTTACTTAAATTCAATAAATAAATATGTCCTCATAAAGTGGTGTAATGTTAGGGAAACACTCATTCTTACACCCAATACGTTAAAGGAAAAATGAAATACAAAAGAAATTTCAATTTAGAAACACTTAATTAAAAACAAAAATTAATGAAGATATCAAACCAAATTTACATAAAGAAACTAATAATGCATATTTAATGTCATAGAATCATCATCAAATTTTGAAAAACAATAGGTCACCGAGAGAGAGAGAGAGAGAGAGAGAGAGAGAGAGAGATGGTAAAAAAAAAAAAACAGTACAAAGTAATAAATAGTAGATAAAGAAAAAAACATCAAACATCATTAGTAGACGTTAATTGGAAAACAAAGAGAATATAAGGAGAAGTTAAAAAAAAAAAGAAAAAAAAAATAGATGTTCATACGGAGAATATTAAAAACTTTACAGTGTTGTAAAATAAACCGTTGTAAAGAGTGATAATGTTGATCTTTTTCTCTTTCATGGGGAAAAAAAAAATTGAGCAAAAACTTTCAATCATATTGTCCCATGTGGCGATGGAATTGGGCTTAAGTGTTGCATACCAAGTATATGCATGGTTGGTGAGGGACTTTGAGAATCTCCTTAGACAAAGTTCTTCGTTTTTTGCATGAGGACCCATGAATTCAAGAACTTGTTTTCATGTTCTAGAATGTCTCCTTTTCGTCCATCATAAAGAGTGGAAGTAAGAAATTCATACTTCTTTAGGCTTGGATCATTGAGTAACTTAGCTTGATATGGTGGCTTACGGACAAAATGACTGGGCATCTTTTGGAAGTTTGTCTCTTTCTCTTTCCAGCAGCATAATGAGATCAAAGAGAGTGACAAACTACTAAGGAGAGGTGCTTCGTACACTAGATGGAGGATCTTCAGTTGTGGACCCCTTCTCTTGTTGATCAAATTATTATGGTTGCTTGTGCGGATTATGAGCTTCCTTTATGGGGCATAGATGACTAGGACTGTTACTGCTAGAATTCAGCATCAAGTGTGGCTGTGGTACAGACTGTTACTACTGGAGTTCAGCATCAGGTTTGGCTAAATAGTGCAAACTGCTACTGTTGGAGTTAAGCATTAGGTGCAACAAGGTAGTGCTGACTGTTACTGCTGATGTTTAGCATTAGGTATAGCTAGGAAGTGCAGACTGTTACTATTGGAGATCAACATCTGGTGCAAGTTGTTACTGCTGGAATTCAGCATCAGGTGCAGCTGTGGTGTAGACTATCACTGCTGGAGTTTAGCATCAAGTGCAACTGTGATGTAGACTGTTACTGCTGGAGTTCAGCATCAAGTGTGGCAAGGTGCAGATTGTTATTGCTAGAGCTCAACATCAAGTACGACTGGATAGTGCAGACTGATACTACTGGAGATCAACATCTGGTGCAGCTAGGCAATGGAGGCTGCTACTTCTGAAATTTGGCATCAAGTGCAGCTGTGGAATGCTAACTTTGTACTACTAGATGGCTGATATTTTAAGTTCCATATTGCTGGATGTTTCGCAACTTAGGAGGCATGGTGATTCTTCATTCACGGTTGACTCCCCAGTGGAGTTGCCAGAATGTCGGGGGCATTTTTTATTTATTGCCAATATGATATTTGGGAAGTCAAGACCAAGATTCGACTTTAGGCTTGGAATATGGCCCAAAGGTTATTGGTGAAGTGTAAAAGACCCATTTTGCTCAAGGTCCGGGTTGCATCCAACAAATATTATAATAAGGCCCCAAAAATACCTCCTACAAAGGTAAGTTAGCACAAAAGATGGCCCTCCAAAATAAGTGCGTAAATAATAGTCTAGCGGTAAATAAGAAAAACATCTAGTGGTAGATGTTTGGAAAATTAATAAATGTATTTGCATAGTAAAAATTATGCATTTCCTCCACAGTCGGTTAATATAAAAGTGGGCCCCTTATAACAAGTACATAGGAAGAAAATGGTCCAGTAGTGAATATAACAAACCTCCAGCGGTAACTTCTGATTAATTAATAAATGTATTTACATGATAAGAATCATATATTTTCCTCATTATTATTAAGTCAACATAAGAGAAAACTCTCATAGTATCCAAGAAATTATGACCGTCATTATAATAGCAATAAAAAAGGATTAAAGGCTTTATAATTACAAGTAAAAGAGGAAAAAATAGGATAGAATGAAGGGAGAGAAAGACCCCCAGCTTAGTGCAGCAAATATTTAACCAAGATTCTTATGCCCATGTTGGAATATGTGGAAGGATGTATGGTAAATGATGGAAACTACTATTATATGAGTGGGGGGGCAAGTATATGGTGATGTGGGAATAAAATGGTAAAGGAACTTGGTTATTTTTGGCCATGGTGGAGAGAGACTGATTTTAGCTAATCATGAGACCTTTTATGGTGCTGGGTTTTGTTAAAAAAGGGAAGGAATATTTGTGAGTTGATGGGTATGGTCATTTATGAACTAAAAAAGGAACTTATTTCTGAATCAAGAGTTGAAAATAGCAAGATTGATGGAGACTTTGAGACGATTTCATCCCCCTTGGTGAGTGGATGATGCTTTCCTTTTATAGTGAAGCTTAGGGAGCAATTAGCAAAAGTAAAAAACGTTGGGTTTGATTAGCAAGAGAATTTTCAGAATATCCATCATGAGATTTGGCCAAAAATGGTATGAACTTCTTTTTTAGTACTTGTCTCCTTTGGGTAATGTCAGATGGAGCTGAAATTCAAAGTATCTAACCTAGGATTTGGCCAAAAATGGTGTGATTTGCTTTTGGGCTGCCTTACTTCTTTAGGCAATATTATACGTGGGTGAATATTTAGGTAATCTTGCATTAAATGCTGAGATTTCTAAAAGGATTAAGGCAGGTATTATGGTAGAATCTTGGTGCTGCAACTAAGATTTGAGCTTTAAGGAGTAGGAGCTATCACCCCAAGCCAGGTGTCAAGCTTTTAGCCTACTTTAGGGAGGTCTACTGGAGATCTTTTTATGCCCTCCAAACCACATTTCCCTCTATTTCCCCCTTAGGAATTCATGGGTTTGGTTCATGAAATAGTTTTAGACATTTTTAGTACTAAAGAAACTAGTTTGCTGAAGTTTGGATGATTTGGTCATGGCTTCCTCCAGCAGTAATTGAAACTTAGGAAGGAAGAATGGCATTTATTGCATTTCAGCTTTTGGGTGTCAGCCCAACCCCTTAGTACTGTTCACATCAGAAATGGCAGTGGCAGAGAGGCTAATGGGACAAGTGGCCAACTCCTAATTTGGTTTGGGGTTGCTTCTTGAGGTGATCTCCAATGGAAGGTAAAATTGAATGGAGTTCTCCAGCTGGGTCAGTTTGCATACATGGGCTGTTTTGGCTGAGACTTCATGTTGGGCTTGGCCATGAGGGCTGAGTACTTTGGTGGGCCTTTGACTTGGTGGTTCTCTCCACTTGGGCCTATCCTTTTGCTTTCTCATTGTGAGCCCTACAAAATAGACAAAACTACTATATATTGCCATGAATTTTTATTCCACATGGGCTTTAGTTGTTAGTTAAAATGAAATGTATTCATGAGCTTTAATAAATATTTATGATAGGTTTTTGGGTATTAATAACAATTTTTATAATTTCTCATAATTTTTGCCATGGATTATTTTGTAAATGGTATTTTCTTTGGGGCTTTTAAATAGTAACCTCCAATGTTTCTTGTGAGTAATATTTACCAAGGGTTTTAGTAAAGGCAATATCCATGGGTTTCCAATAAAATATGGTAACAACCACTATAATGGAATAATGTGATTTCTCATGGGTTTTTCTATAAATAATCATAATGGGCTTGTAGGATAAATAATTACCATGGGTTTTGGAAATAAACATTATGAATGTTGTGATATAAGATAAATAGTGACATTGGGTTCTTATTATATAAACTAGCTTGTAACCTCATGGATATGCATGAATATACTTAAGAGATACACATTAAGAGGCATAGTATAATAATCTTACACATATAATTTAAATATTATTGATAGTCATTCTCATATATATTTTTTTAACTCTTTAAAAAGTCTTGTAAGAATGTTATTAGGTAGAAAATGTAAATTGCCCATTTTTTTAAATATTTTTATGTTCATTAATTTTAGACTCTTTGGTTTTTGTACACAATAATTCACTTGAATAGATATTTATGATATGGTCCCATATTTGATTCCAAAATTAAGAAATAAAACTCTATCTAAAAATAAATAATTTAGGACACATAGCGCAAATGAACTCACTATAAAATATATATATATATAATTTTTGCGCCAAATGAATTGTTTTTAGTTATAAAAGAGGCTCATAAATATAAAATCATTCAAACTCTCTCTTCCTCTAATTTTATATATAGTGTTTGATATATGATCATGTTTTTTTATGATTTATTTATATTAGACTCGTCGTTTTCTACTCTAAATTAACTCATTTGACACAAAAATTAAAAAACTTCGATTAGATGGAACACGTGCCGTAAAATTAAACTCTAATTGAAATCCAATTTTTACATTGAACTAACTAACTAACTTGGTTCAAAAATTTAAAAATTTTGATTAAATGGGACACGTGGCGCAAAATTAGACTCTAATTAAATTCCAATTTAAAATCTAATTGGATCTTCTCTCAGCTCTACTTTCATATTAATATATATATATATATAGATGACTTATAAATTTGAATTGTTTTTAGTTCTACAAAAAAAAAAGAAAAAAAGATTGATAAATATAAAATTATTCAAAAATTATTTTTTTTATGATTTACTTGTATTGGACTCCTCGTTTTTTACACAAAATTAACTCATTTGATACAAAATTTAAAAACTTAGATTAGATGGAACACGTGGCGCAAAATTATACTCTAATTGGATTTTCTCTCAGTTTTACTTATTATTATATATATATAGATATATAGATTCCAAGGTTTTATAATATGGTATGAAATAAATAAATGTCATGGTTTTAAGATAAATAATCATAACTTTCCATGAGCTTTTATAAGATAATTGCCATTGGTTTTGAGAATAGATAATTGCCATAGATTCCATGGGCTTATAATATATAGTAATGTTTAAGAACTTAAAAACATCTTTCATCATGGGGCTTTTAAACAAAATACTTATGATATAATATTTTGCCAAGTATTAACAACCATGGGCTTTTGATAAAATAGTTCCAAGTAATTAGCTTGGGCTTTTAATAGTGCCAACGTAAATTGGATTTTGATGTTGCCAATGAGAATTGAGGTTTTGATATTGCCAATGTGAATTGGGCTTTTAATATTACCAATGAGAATTTGGCTTTTGATGTTGCCAATGAGAATTGAGCTTCAATATTGCCAATAAGAATTGGACTTTAAATATTGCCAATGAGAATTGAGTTTTGATATTGTCAATGAGAATTGAGCTTTTGATGCTGCCAATGAGAATTGAGTTTTAAATATTGCCAGCAAGAACTGGGCTTTAAATGTTGCTAATGAGAATTAGGCTTTTTTTATATTGCCTGTGAGAACTGGGCTTTTGATAAATAAATTGCCACGGGTTTAAATCATGGTCTTTGATCATGGATTTGAATTCCATTGATAAAATTGCCGTGGGTTTAAACCATGAGTTTTGATTATGGATTTGAATTCCATTGATAAAATTGTTTTGCCATGGGCTTGAATCATGGGCTTTTCAAATATTGCCAAGCATAAGTATTCTTGGACTTTAAATAAAATGGGATATGTGTATTGGGCTTGTAGGGCCAATTTTGGGCTTAGCTAAATAATGATAATAAAATTGGAAAAAATATGAAACCATGCATGGGCATATAAGAGATAGAAAAGAAATACCCAATTATGTTAAGCATTTGACATTCAACTTTTGCTATGCCGAAGCAAACAAATGTTATTTCATGATTGGCGGGCAACAGTGGTGAGATGATTATTTATGTCTTTCTCTTAGGATTTTCTAGTCCTTCCCGTCAAAAAGAGTAATACGAGTGTTAAGTACAAGAGATTACTTAATCTTACTCATCACAAACACGAGCCACAAAGCTCACTTGCTTAGTTGTGCATAAAGATGCTCATCTAAGCTACAAAAGATACAAAGTTTAGAAGACTTTGTTTCAATGGCCATCCAAGGTACACAAGTACCAATGTACACAAAACACACACTGTTTTTTTATTTTTCTGATTTTTCTGATTTTTCAATTTTTATTTTATTTTATGAAAAACAAAATAAACAAAACTGAAAACAAACAAAAACATGTTAAACAAAGCAAAGCATAAAACTAGACTGACTCAAAATTAAAAGTAAAACACATAAGTAATGCAAACACAAAAAACAAGAAGAGAGAGAGAAAAAGTGATAGAATCACTTGGGGCTCTTTTCCTTCCACACCTTGGAAGAACCTTTCTGTCTAGCAAACCCTTGAACCGGTGGTGAGGGGGAAGAATTAAAACCATTCAAGTTCGAAAAGAACATGAGGGCTTTGAGCAGATCTCCAAGAGGAACAAATGAGGATGGAAATTAATTCTGGTTTCTCGACGCGATCATGCCGTTGCTTTGTTGAGTGACTAACCACTTATAGCAATTAGGTCTAGTATGACCAATTGCTCCACAGTGATGACAGAGATGCTGCTTCTTCTGTTTAGGCTTTTGAGAGTTAGCCTTCTTAGCTCTAGGGTTTTTAATCTCTTTCTTATCAAGCTTAGGTGGTGCTCCTAAGATAGATTTACCCTTGTCTATGTTCTCACTAGCTAATTCATTTTTACCATCAGTGTTATCAGATTCAACATTATTAACAGGAGGAACAAAAACAGTAGTACTAGTAGAAGTAATACTAGGAGAAAAGAAATTATACCCTAAACCGGTTCGATCAGAAGCAGATTTCTGAAGACTGAGCATCTCATCGAGCTTAGCACTTGAAGTCCTTTCCAACTGGGCTCTGACTTGAAACAACTCCGCTTCAAGTTTCTTGGTCTTCTTAGCCAAGAAATTATTTTCAAACCTCAGTACTCCAATAGTCTGATTGGCTTCATCAAACTTTGTGGAAAGCTCTTCACGATCTAGCTCCACATCACTGAGCTTCTTGGTGGTCAGCTTATAAAGTTTCTCATGCTTCTCAAAAACTTTGTACAATTTCTCATAGGTTGTATAGATATCATCTTGATCATCCATTTTCTCGAACTTAGAATCCACCAAGTCCTCTTCTTTATCCACATCTTCAACAATCCCCTCAGTAGGATTGACAGTGGCAGTGAAGGCATTCAAGATTCCATCATCCTCATTGTCGGAATCATCATCAGGCTTTGTGTCGCAGCAACAAGTGCCTTGCTTTTCCCAATGGTTTTGAGATATGTATGGCACTCTTGTTTCATATGTCCAAAACCTTGACACTCAAAGCATTTTGGTTCTGAGGGAACAGTGTACTAACCGCCATCCCTAGCATCCTTCTTCCCTTTGTCTTGGCTCTTGAACTGTGAGGAGATAGATTGCCTACGGTCCTTGTCGAAGCCCTTCCCATTGGCATTCTTTATGAACTTCTTGAATTGCCTTGTAATATAGGACTTCATCTTAGAATCTTCATCCTCAGAAGACTCATCAGTATCACTGCTCTTGGCCTTCAATGCCATGCTCTTGCTCTTGCTTTATTTTTCGATCCTTGTCAAACCCAACTCATAGGTCTGCAGATTTCCAACCAACTCTGTCAAATGAATTTTGTCAATATCCTTTGATTCCTCAATTGCGGTGATCTTGGCGTGGAATCTCTTGAGTAGAGATCTTAGCACTTTTCTCACAATCTTGGGTTCAGGAATAGTTTCCCTAAGATTGAAAATTGAGTTCACTATGTCCTTGAGCTTGGCATAGAACTCATCAAATGACTCATCCTCCTCCATCTTTATCTCTTCGAAGCTAGTAGTGAGCCTTTGAAGCTTCGACTCCTTGACAACCTTTGTTCCCTTATAGGTTGTCTAGAGAATGATCCATGCTTCCTTTGCAGTTTCAGTGGAGGATATCTTCTTGAATTCCTCATTAGTGACTGCACTGAATAAAGCATTCAATGCCCTGCTATTGAAGTTTGCCGCCTTGATCTTAGCATCATCCCAATCGGCCGGCGCTTCCATTGGCTTAATCCAGCCAATTTCTATAACTTGCCATACCTTCTCATCTAAAAACTGCAAGAAAGCTCTCATGTGTACTTTCCAGTATGTATAGTTAGTGCCATCAAATAAAGGAGGTATAATAAGAGACTGCCCTCTATCCATGACAAACATGGGTCAATGGATCACACAGCAAAGATTAACCCTAATCAAAGTGTGCCTGCTCTGATACCACTTGATAGGCCAAAAACATATTGACCCATTGTGATGAATTAATTGATTAATTAGCCAAGTTTATTAATTTATCAAATTAACATGCAAAATGCGTGGTAGCACAAACAAATCACCAACTAAGTTAAATGCAACGAAAAATAACTTTGACACAGGTGATTTGTTTATGAATGGGGAAAACCACTAAGGCAAAACCCCACCAAGTGAATTTAAGGTCACCACTCCCGAGAATCCACTATTATCAAAATAAGCGGTTACAAGTAAAGGAATCCCAGTACCTTTTACCAACCTACAGTTGAACCCTTACCCCAATACCCAATTGGACTTGTTCTGTAGTGACAATCTCTCATTTTGATGCACGGCTCCCAGTACGTGACTAACCAATTGCGTGGATCCCAGTACGCGACTTCAATCACCAACTAGAGAAGGTTGTTGGCTGCAAAGTTCTTCAGTTCATCACACGATGAAGATTGAAAAGCTCCTTGGTCACAAAACCCTACTGTGTACAAACACAGCAGCTTCTTCACAAGAAAGATGAACTAGGGCAAATCCTGTCTCCGGTCACAATTTGCATGAACTAACTTTGCTCAACATTTGTGCAACTTGTGTCTCCTTTGACGGCCCTTAAAATAATCCTTATATATGTCTAGGGTTATGAGAAAAGAAAGCTCAAACATATAATCACGGATTGGATGAAAACCAGACTCGAAAATTTGAACTTCATAAGTCTCGACAGATACCCTATCTGTCGAGCTGCTGTCGAGCCACAGGCTGGAACAACTCTTCAAGGCTCGATAGATGCTAGCTGTCGAGCTTTAATGAACAACACTTTTCACACTTGAATCTTGGACAGACTTGCATGGCTTTAACACTTGAACTTGAAACCTTGTTTCTTGAAGTATTAAACACATCCTAGATCTACCCAAATACAAGTAAAGTGCGTTTTGTCAAAGGATTAGCTAATTACATAAAATAGTGACATATGTTCCTAACATATGAATCACATATGTCCTAACAAATACTTGCAAGAGGCCAATCTTTGGATTGTAGTTTTAGACTTTTAGTGCGTGAAGTCAATTTAGATATATACTCTCAAAGCTTCAATAACTTTCTCGAGCCTGTCAAAACAAGATAAATTTCAAGATTTTGTTAAAAAAAGTGAACTTACAATGCTCATTTATCTTATCTATAACTAAAATCGTTACCAATCCTCTTGTGGCATATGAACGGCACCCTCTATTAAGTCAAAGTTTGATGGCAATTGGATTCGTTTCTGCAACTCTTCTGCAACAAACAAATACTCGTCTACCTTAAAGCATAAGAACTTGTGCCATAAACATATAAAAAAGAACCAATACATCAAAATGTACACATCCCACAGAGAGAAAAAGAAAAAGAAATTATACCTTTCAAATGCAAAGCCTTCTACTATTTGGCTTAGGATGACTGTGAAATTGACCTTGATTGCAGCTTCAAGCAAAGCTGAAACACCAACATAGAAGCCTTAAATAACACAACATAGAAACCTAAATAACCACAATTTTAAGGGTCAAAAATTTTCTCAAAGCAATCTTTTTAACGCATGGACAAAACTTGTTATAGTTTGAAAATTGAAATACTAGGAAGTAGTCAGCACACGACCATATAGTTGAGTTAGCCCTGGGAAGTCATTCAATTTGGGTAGATCATAGCGAATACAAAGTCTATAGTTTTTTATTCCAAAAATTTCCATATAGGTTATGAGTTACCAAAGATGAAAGTTGTCTATTTTTTTTGGTAAAATTACATCACAATCCATGAAAATATAGTCATAAAGGAAAGAATTGGAGTGTCCTTCCTTTCTCGGACTAGTTAAGACTTTTACTTTAAACCCAGAGAGAGAGAGAGAGCAAGTAACTGTGGCTATCAACTAGAGCAAATAGGGAAAGCTTAGGCAGGGAGTTGATCAGTGGTTCGTTTTAAAGAAGTTCTCTTTTCTACTTGTTAGGTTCTAAATATTTAGAATTAAATCTTTAGGTTCTAATTTTATGTATGTTGGCAAACCAAGAACAAAAACATGTCTAGGTTAAGATATTCATGTCTTAGAACAAGTGTTAGACATTGCTCAAGTTGGTTCAAGTCAAGATTCAAGAACAGTCAAGCTATAGAAAGAAGAATTCAGAAACTGTCTTGCTCGACCGATCGAGAGACATGCTCGACCGATCGAAAGTCAATTTCTGTAGAATTTAAATCAGGTACGAAAGCCCACGAAACATTTAGGGTTTGAGTCCAACACTGCTAGGTATAAAAGGAAAAACCTAAATCACGTTTCAGAAGCCCTAGAGAGTCTTGTGAGTTATTCCTGTAAGATTTGAGAGGTTTTGTAACCTTCTAACTCAACAAGCATCTATCGAAAAGAAGATCCATATATAAGAACCGGTGGAGATAAGTTGCTGCATACAAGATCAACAACTGCTGATGATTTGAAGCTTTGAGTGGGATCTTAAAGTCACAAACGTGGGTGTTTGTGTGTGACAAATTCAAATATAAGAGTCCGTGGATTCGGAGCTGCATGTGGTCGCGAGAGTAAGTACTACAAGAGGTAGCATTAAATTTAGGGAAAAATCTATTGTAAAACTTCCATTCTATTTAGTGAATTTGTTGCCTTGAGGATAGTTTAGGTTGAATCCTCCCTAAAATTTTTACCTTGAAACTAGACGGTTTCATTAGTTTTCCTAGGTCATCATATCGCTTGTATTCTTTACTTTTCCGCACTTAGGATGTGTTTGTTTGGAGGTGAAATGGGGTGGATGGAAAACTTTGGAGAGAAAATAGAAAAGAAAACTTTTTTGGAGTGTGTTTGGTTGAGTGGGGAAGAAGAAAAATAAATGGTGGGGCCCGGGTGTTTTCTCCCCTGACCCACCAAAAAGTTCTCTCCAAAATGGAGAGAAAACTGAGTTGATTTCTGAAAAATGTTGCTTCAGCCATGCTTTTACACTTCTACCTCTCTTTTAAATAGCAACCAACTATGCCACAGTCTTCCCCCCCCCCCCCTCCCCTCCCCTCCCTTTCCAATTTCCACTATGCCACAGCAACCAACTGAGTTGTTTGTTTCTTTTTTTTTCCTTTTTGTCTTTTTCTCTCTTTATAACATGTTGAGCTTATTATAATTAATATAATATAATATAATAACAAGTAAAAATAATATAATATAATATGTATTGTGGGAGGACTTTCGTCTCGACCCCGAATCAGGTATTGTCCTCTTTGGAAATAGCGTTAAGCCTATCCTCAAGGATTTGTTTAATCCCACATCGGGGAGAGACGCCTCCCACTCATGCCTTATAAGGCTTTGGCCTAAGGATGAGTGTACCACTACTACACATGTGTAGTAGTCCTCCCACATGGAGGGGTGTTCTCCACATAAATGCGGCCAGAAAAGTAGCTGCAGTGCATTCAATGCGGTGGTAGCAGCTTTCCCTTAAATATTCTTGGGTTTCCCTCCTTCTCGCACGTTCATGATGCACGTCCTTATCACTGGAGCTTCTTAGAAGGTCACCCTGATGGCTGGAATACATATTTGAGTTGTATTTATCATACCCGAAGAGAAACTCCTCCTTGGACCACCTTTCACTCATTCCTTACTTATGAGACTCTAAACTGGAATCACCCATAGCTGTTTATTCCTCCTCGGACCATTCATGTTCTCAGCCCCAAGCCCAAGGCCCAATATAGGATTTGGGCCCTTAACCCTACAATAGCCCCTCAAAACTCCAGTTTTTTCCTTCTCACCCGAGGAGAAAAGTGGGGTTTTGATTTTTTAAGAGTTATCATTACTTAATCCTTTGACTTACACGTGCGGAAATACCATTCTGCGCGCTTCATAATTTTTATTGACACTTCGTAGCCTGCGAGACGTCATTAATTGCTCTAGGCGGCGCTTTGTCCCCCACATCCAACAGTGATGTGTAGATCCAACGGCTGACCTCTCTCCTAGAATTTTGAGCGGGATAACTCCCACTCATTTTTACCCTCTATATGAAGCCTTGAGGGGGATCATTTTCCCCTTAATTTACGAATTTTCAAGTTCTCCAGAGATCTCAAGCACTCCAACTCACTAAACTCTCTACACTCCTAAGTCTCCTTAACTCTTTTCCTTGAGAAATTTCCAAAAGATTTTTCTAAAGGTTCAGGATTTTATACACTTTCTTACTTTCGTAAGTATCTGTCTTTTTAAACTCTCTTTTTCTCCTTGGCCAACCTCTTCGGCCTTCTTTCTTTTTTAGAAAACTTCCTTCGCGTCATCTCTGTTTGCTTAGATGGGTAGATTCAAGCACTTAGTAAACTCTCCGGCCGGTATGGAGGGGTTTAGGGCTAGGTACCATATTCCGCAGGGAGTAACCCTACAATATTGTGCCTCAGACCAAATTCTTACCGATAGAAAGTGGGTGAAGTTGTCATTCCTATGATCGCCTTCATAGAGGGAGGAATGACGCTTCCTATGGGTAGGGTAACTAGGGATTACCTATTTAACCACAGACTGACTCCCTATCAATGCGCCCCTAACCTATTTAGGGTTCTGGGTTGCGTAGACGCTCTCAATGAGCAGATGGGTTTGGGGCTTACATGGCATGATGTAGTTCACATGTACGAGTGCCACAAACTTGCCGATGCGGGATATTATCTCAAGTCTTGGTCCGACATCGTCAAACTAATATCATGTCTTCCTAAATCTAACAATGGCATGAATGATGACTACCTAATTACCTCTGAGGAGTGGAATGATGGTCTTCACTGCCCAACTCGGGTGGGAGATCCAGGTGGGGTATCCTAGGATTAGTCCCTTTGGCAGGGACCTTAACCTTCTTAGTTTTTTTTTTTTTTTTTTTTTTTTTTTACTTTGCCTTAACATTTCACCTTCTTGGATAATAGTTTTTATTGATCTAACAACAATTTCCTCCTCGGATGTTTTTACAGATAAAAATCACGTCGCTCCGAAACTCAGTTTGGTCAACGTACCGGGTCTCAACAAACTGCTGAGATCTGAGATATTCATAAGCGAAGACAGACAGCTATGGGCCGCTCACTTAATCTTGGATTACGAGCCTCTGTCTTGCATATTTCAGGACGTAGGCCAGGCAATAAGGGCTGGTGACCCTAGGTTAGCACGTATAAATGTCTCTAAGCTGGGATTTTTGGCTCGGAGAGACCTTCCTCCTATTAAGCTGCCCCTTCAATGCGTCCCTCAGGAAGTAGCCGCTCCGAGAGAGGAGACAGCTTCTACACACTTATCCCTTGAGGCCGAGATCGACCAATTCCGCTTTGAGGGAGAAGGTGAAGTGCCAGAAAGGCCGGTAGAGCTCTCGGACTCTGAGGCTGATTTTAATAGATTTTCTGCCGCCCATTCTCCGTGGTTAATAGTTGCTCGGGTTGATACTAGCTCAGTAGATGAATCAGAAGGTATGGACTTGAAGCAAAGGACCGGCTTAAAGGGTCTATTGGCCAACAGGAACAAAGGGTCAACTTTGAAAGAAGTCCCCAAGACCCAAGTTCCTTCGAATCTCCCCCCTCCTCCTCTCCCTGTGACCACGATGGGACTGCTTCCCAATCCCGACTTAAAAAAGAAAAGAAAAGTACAAGACTTGGAGGAGGTGGAGGTGATTCCTTAGAAGGAGGCAAAGTAGCCCAAGAATGTCAGAGATAAAAGGGCTCGCTCCGTGGAAAGCCATGAGGAGTCCGGTGGTGCTGAAGTGCGCCGAGGGCAACGCACTTAGGCCCCTCGGCTGGAGGTGGCGGGTGCTCCCATTCCTTTGACTTAGTAAATTTTTAGGATGACCATGGTCCGTCCACCTCATGGGTTGGACTTAGTAGATTTTTGAGATGACCATGGTCCGTCCACCTTATAAATAAGGACTTATAAATCTTAGGTTACCCCTTGGGGTTTCTTTGGATCCGTCCACTTAAGGACTTGTATAAATTTCAAGTTATCCCTTGTGATCTTTTTTGAGTCCGTCCACTTAAGGACATGAATTTCAAGTTATCCCAAAGGATTTTTGAATCCGTCCACTTAAGGATTTGTATAAATTTCAAGTTATCCCATGGGATTTCCTTGTATCCATCCACTCAAGGACTTGTATAAATTTCAAGGTATCCCTTGGGATTTCCTTTTATCCGTCTGCTTAAGGACTTGTATAAATTTCAAAGTATCTCTTGGGATTTTTGAATCCGTCCACTTTAGGACTTAGTCGTAGATGTGGTTTTGTAGAAATGTACATATCCGCATGATATATCTGAATAACTCCTCTTATTATGGTAAACAAGTGCATTAGCCAAAAATTGTTTTGACCAAATAAAAAATTGCCATTTGGGCTAAAAGTGCTGTAGACAATAAAAATAATTAGGAAGAAATAAACTGGAAATGAGAAGTAGTAGTTTGTATGCTATCGTCTACTGGTAATATTTTTTTAGGTGCTCAGTGTTCCATGAGTGATGCAATTTTTTACCGTCGAGTGTTTCCAGGTGATAGGTGCCTTTCCTCTGCCACGAAGTGATTCTGTAAGGTCTTTCCCAATTGGGCCCTAGCTTTCGTTGGGAGGGATCTCTTGTAGCGCTTGTCACCTTCCTCAATACAAGATCTCTAACTTGAAAGTCCCTGTGCCTGACTCTGGAATTGTAGTGCTTGGCCATGAGGTCCTGGTATCGCGCTAACCTTTGCTCAGCTGTTGCTCTAACCTCATCCACTAGGTCCAGCTATAGGCACATGGCCTTATCATTTTTACTCTCATCATGATTCTCCACTCTGAAGCTCATGAGTCCAATCTCAGCAGGGATAACAGCTTCGCTCCCGTATGCTAGTCGAAAGGGTGTCTCCCTTGTAAGTGTTCTTGCTATCGTCCTATATGCCCATATTACACTTGGCAGCTCATCTTGCCATATACCCTTTGCCCCCTCGAGTCGAGTCTTGATGATTTTGAGCAGTGATCGGTTCGTGACCTCAACTTACCCGTTGGCCTGAGGGTGGGCGAGCAAGGAGTAATGATTCCTGATCCCCAATTGTGAGCAAAAAATCCTGAATGACTCGTCGTCGAACTGCTTTCCGTCATCCAAGACCAAGACTTTGGGGATTCCGTACCTGCAGATAATGTTTCTCCAGATGAAGCTTCGTACATTTTTTCTCCGTGATGGTAGCTAGTGCTCCAGCTTCAACCCATTTGGTAAAGTAATCTATACCGACCACTAAGAACTTAAGTTATCTCATTGCAGTTGGGAATGGGCCCATGATGTCCAACTTTCACTGAGCAAAAGGCCACGGGGCCGTCATCGGAGTAAGCTCTTCTGTTGGTTGTCTAATGATGTTGCTGAACCTTTGACACTTGTCGCATGTTTTGACATAAGCTTGGGCATCCTTCTGCATGGTAAGCCAATAATATCCTGCTCGAATACTGTGATCTCGAATGGTTCTTGCAAATTCCTTCGTGAACTTCCCTCATGACATAATCTACTTCCTCGGTGGCTAGGCATCTCTAGTACGGTCAAGAGAATCCTCTTTTATACAGGATGTCTTTTATTAGGATGAACCGTGCCACCTGGACCTTCAACTTCCTTACGGCCTCTTTACCATCGGGTAGTGTGCCATCTCTCAAATACGAAACTATTGGTGTGGTCCAGTTGCCTTCCGAACCTATTTCCTATACAACCATGCCATCTATCAAGGGCAAAAGCTGAACAAAAGAAAGTACCTTATTGGAGATGAGCATGTATTCTGTTGATGCGACCTTGGCGAGACGGTCTACTTGCTCGTTCTCTTCCCTTGGGATTTGAACAAACTTGGCTTGAAGATCATTCTCTACCCGCTTCCTTACTTTCTCCAGGTATTTCTTCATTTGTTCACCTTTGCACTCATAGTCACCGTTCACCTGACTCATGATTACCTGAGAGTCACAATAAACAATGACACTTATGGCCCCTGCTGCTTTAGCGAGGTCCAATCCTGCCACTAAGGCTTCGTACTCCGCCTCATTGTTGGTCATAGGGAAGTCGAGACAAACCATGCACTCGATCTCGTCCCCTTCTAGAGAATAGATCACTATTTCGGCAGCCTGCCTGTTAGATGATCCGTCCGTATGGATAATCCATTGAGGATGCTCCTCTGCCCCCTAGCCTTCCATATTGGTGAATTTTGCGATGAAGTCAGCAACTACCTGTCCCTTCATTGCAGTGCAAGGGCGATATTGATGTCGAATTCACTCAACTCGATCGCCCATAGCGTCATCCATCCGGCAGCTTCCTGATTATTCATTGCTCTCTGTAGGGGTTTTTCTGTCAAGACGACCACTGTATGGGCCTAGAAATAGGGTTTAAGTTTGTGAGCTGCTGTAATTAAGGCGAAAGTTAGCTTCTCCATCGGGGGATATATTTCCTCTGTGCCCTGGAGCGCTCGACTAGTATAGTACACAGGCTTCTGCACCCTTTCCTCTTCTCTGATTAAGGCTGCATTAACCGCAGCTGGGGAGATGGCCAGGTATAGAAATAGCTCCTCTCCAGGTTTGGAATAGGGATGGTAATTTATATCTGACCCGCGGATACCCGGGCCGGCCTGACCTTAATGGGTCGGATTTTACCTGGCCCGATAAATTATAGGGTCGGGTATAGGTTTTAAAAAAAAAAACCTGAAGCGAGTCCGGGTCAGGTCCGGGTTTTATCCATACCCGGCCCGAACCGGACCCAGACCCGACCCGTTTATATATATAAGTTAAAAATACTAAAATACCCCCATATATATAAATATATATATATAAGTTAAAAAAAAATCTCTAATCCCATATTCCCATTTCACACAATCACTCAGCCACTACTCACTTTCTCCTCTCCCACTCTCACTCGGTCACTCCCTCTCACTCACCCCCAACCTCCGACCTGTCACCGCCGGCCTGATTAGCCTGAAGCCCTTCACCGCCAGCCATCACTTGCACCTCCAATCAGGTTCGTTTTCTCTCTTTCTCTCTTTCTCCCATTTCAATCTTTTGACTATTTTTTTTTTCCCTCTAATTAAATAACTGAATCTAGTCTAAGGTGATGGTAGACCAGAATTTGTTTATGCATATATTTGCAGAAATGATTTTGTCATTTAACCGAAAAATTGACTTTTGTATATAGAAGCTTTCTTAATTTATTCTAGTCTAAGCCCTCATAGTCTCTGATTTCGTCATTTAAAAGCTTGCTGGGCGAGGTTGGAATATACGTAAGAGAGATCCAATATAATAGGACCAAAAGAAGCTTTCTTAATTTATTTTTTTACAAAGAAATTTAACTTTGAATTTGTAAGACCACAATATATATATATACACGTACTTATATATCCCCCAAAAAAAAAAAAAAAAATCTTGCAAGTTGTAATGCTTCATGTAGTTGATGGACAAAGAATCAGAATGATTAATAATTGTGTTTGAATTATTGAACATACATGTCAGTCGGCTCCAATAAAAAAAGATGATAAATCAACAACACATAAAAAAAATAAAGCCTTAATAAAAATTTGAGGTTAGTTTGTTGTGGTCTTGCAGAATGCATATTCATGTTCTTGTTGTGGTCTTGCAGAATGCAATTTGCCTCCACTATTCACTAATACTAATGCTCTTTTTGTATTTAATCAATATTGGGCAAGTAATTAGTATTTAATAAAGTCATGCCTTATTTTAATTTTTTTGTTTAAGCTCTGGTATTAGTAGTTGATTTGTCCTCAAAAGGTCTATAATAGTTTTGATGCCCTAAATTCTCATTAAATTTTACATAGAGGCAATGATGTGTGCTCAGAATTAGTTATGATGTAAAATCAACGGTTAGTAATTGACTAATTTGTATTTATAAAATGAAATCAAAATTGTATTTTTATATTTGCTAATTATAATTTGATGAAGTTTATTCCATTTTTTAATTCATTGTTGTAGGTTCTTCAACTATGCCTGGAGATTGTACACTTCAATCAATTCTTGAAGATGGGGAGCCTAAAGAAGAGGATGGGAGTTGTGTCACAGCTGTGGAGGATTAGACTTTTTGTATTGATTTAGTAGCCTTTTTAATTTCTTAGACTTGTTGGATTAATTTGTTGGTTTGTAATTATTCTAAACTTGTGGGATTTATTTTGTAACTTTTTAATTTCTTGGACTTGTTGGATTTATTTTATTTTTATGTTTAGTAGGTGATTTTAGCTACGATTTATTGATTTATGATTAAATGGTTATCTTAGCTAGTGATTTATTGATTTATGATATTAGCTATGATTATTGATTTATAGATTTATAATTAACATGTGATTTATTGATTTATGATTAATAGCCTATGATTTGGACTGATTTGGCATTTGGGCCACATTATATGGGCTTGAATCTACATGTTATAGAGCTTGAATCTAGGCAAAAATGAATTTGGGCTTCAATTCTTTTTTTTTTTGGGTTGGGCCACGATTTGGGCCGCGGATTGGGCCCAAGTTTGGTTGGCCTAAACAAGGCCCTCGAGGCCCCGCGGGGCGGGTCTGGGCCCTAAAAAAAAATTCGTTTAATAAACAGGCCAGGTCCGGGTATGAAAAAACTTGGCCCGAACCCGGCCCGTTGCCATTCCTAGTTTGGAAGGACTTAGCAACAGTGGGGAAGAGAGGTATGTTTTTAAGTCCTCAAACGCTTGTTGACATTCGACCATCCATTCAAAAGACTTCTTCAATGTGTGGAAGAAAGGTAGGCATTTATCCGTTGCTCTCGATACGAACTTGTTCAGTGCTGCTACCTTGCCGTTGAGGCTTTGTACTTCCTTTACATTCTTAGGTGGTGTCATCTCCATTATGGCCCGGATCTTGTCTGGGTTGACTTCAATGCCCCTTTGAGACACCATGAATCCCAGGAATTTTTTAGCCATCACCCCGAATGCGCATTTGCTTGGATTGAGTTTCATGTTATAAGAACGGAGTGTATCAAAGGTCTCCTTGAGGTCTTTCAAATGATGATTTTCCCTTCGACTTTTCCAGCATATCGTCCACATAGACTTGAATGTTCCTTCCAATTTGATATGCAAACATCTTGTTCATGAGCCTCTGATACGTCGCTCCTGCATTCTTGAAACCGAATGGCATTACTTTATAACAGAAGAGGCCTTGACTGGTGATGAATGAGGTTTTCTCCTGGTCAGCCTCATCCAGCTTAATCTGGTTGTAACCAGAGAAAGCATCCATGAAGCTCAATAACTAGTACCTCGCTGTTGAGTCCACCAGGACGTTGATCCGTGGGAGTAGATAGCTATCTTTGGGGCAGGCCTTGTTTAAGTCCATGAAATCTACACACATCCTCTACTTTTCGCTAGCCTTCTTGACCATCACTACTTTGGCTAGCCAGTCGGGATAGTATACCTCCCTTATAAACTCTGCATCTTGCAACTTACGAACTTCTTCCACTATAACTTTGTCTCGCTCTTGGGCAAACACTCTCTTCTTCTGGCGGATAGGGGGAAAAGAGGGTGATACATTCAACCTGTGAACCATGACTGATGGGTCGATCCCAGGCATGTCTTCGTGGCTCCAGGCAAAGACATCCTGGTTCTCTCTAAGGAAGGTCGTGAGCGCTTGACAAATGGGTGGACTGGCGAAGGTGCCGATCCTGGTTGTCCGCTCAGGTCTGGAGTCATCGAGAAGTATCTCCTCCAACTCCTCAACAGGCTCTGCAATCATCCATTGCTCTTCTATACTCAGAGTTTGTAAATGGTCGTCCATTTCCAACATCGTTATGTAGCATTCGCGCGTTGCCACTTGGTCTCCACGTACCTCTCCCACCCCGTATTCGGTGGGGAACTTGATCATTAAGTGATAAGTCAAAGTCACGACCTTCCACAAATTGAGTGTAGGTCGGCCCAGTATGGCATTATAAGCGGATGAGCAGTCGACGACAAGGAAAGTCACATCCTTGGTGATCTACTGAGGGTAATCTCTAACCGTTACAGGTAGTGTAACTGCCCCGATGGGATATACTTTCGTGCCTCCGAACCTAACCAGTGGTGCATTGGTCGGTATGAGTCGTTCTTTCTCGATTCTCATTTGCTGGAATGTCGGGTAATATAGGATATTAGCCGAGCCCCCATTAACTGGACATTCTGAACCATTCTAAGGTAGGTTTTTCATGCCTTCCTAGTCGAGCCAGATGTTGTGGTGCTCCCTACTATCATCCTTATGTCCCCTAAGGGCAGCTTGGGGTGCTCGTCATTCCTCTTACCAGCTTGTTCTATTGGCGGGTTGTTATCTGTTATTTCTTTGCTGATAAATCGTTGTAGTTTTCCCTGTCTGATGAGGGCCTTGATATGTTGCTTCAAGTCGTAGCATTTAGATATGTCGTGACCGGTCACGATGAAAACGGCAGTACTTGTCTTTGGACCTCTTGTTGGGATCTCCCTTTAACTTGCCAGGCCATGTCAACGTCGTATCGTCCTTGATATGCATCAAGACTTGATCAATCGAGGTAGTCAACGGGGTGAAATTAGTAAACCTTTCAGTGGGCGGTTTGGAGCGCCTATCCTCTCGTCGGTCTCTGGTCCTAGTAGTCTTCCGTCCTTTCCTGCCGCCCATCTTCTTGCCTATCCCTCTTCTTAGGTCTTTCCTTTTGGGCCAGTAGTGCGTCTTTCGCGTTCATGTACTTAGTAGCTCAATAAAGTACATCAAACATGGTTTTTGGGTCGTTTTTGTATAAGGAGAACAAAAACTTCCTCTTCCGCTAGCCATTGGTAAAAGCAGTAACAAGTATCTTGTCATCAGTTTCATCTATTGAAAGGGCTTCTTTGTTGAAACATTCTATGTAGGACCTCATTGTTTCGTCATCCCGTTGCTTGATGCTCATCAGGCACGCAGTGGATTTCTTGTACCTATGCCCCCCTATGAAGTGCGAAGCAAACTGCGCTCTTAGCTCTTTGAAGGTATTGATGGAGTTAGGTGTTAATCTGCTGAACCATACCCTGGCGAAACCTTTCAGCGTAGTCGGGAAGGCTCGGCATATGATCTCGTCCGGAACACCTTGTAAGTGCATAAGGGTTTCGAATGACTCCAAGTGATCCAAGGGATCCTTAAACCTGTCATAGGCTTCTATCTGTGGCATACGAAACTTTGTTGGAAAAGGGAACAAAGTGACGGGTGCTGTAAAGGGCGAGTCCGTCCGGTGGACCAGCTCGTCGAGGTCGTTTGACACCTGTCCCTTGAGGGCATTCATCATGAACTCCATCATTTCCTTCATCATCTGCATCTCTGCAACCATGTGCGGTGGTGTCGTATCTGCGACGGATGGACGACTTGTGTCTTGTTGCTCGTCTGCTCAGGGCATTGCTGCCCTCTGGTCCTTCTCGATCCCGCCTTTTGGCGGTGTGCTGGGGGCTGGTACCCTCTTGCTTCTCTCCCTGATTATTGGGCCTAGCGTTCCTTTGACGCAGCTGTTCTTCCAAGTCGTGGTTTTGCTTAGTAAGGCATTCCACAGCTGCGGCTAGAGACTGTATCTGCCTTTCGAGGGCAGTAGTGTGTGGTTCGTCATCTTGATTGTTATTGGTTGCCATCGAGCGTGTGAGTACCATACAACTCTTGGTATGGGAAGCGGTAATATGGCTGTTATCGCGTTTCCCATAGATGACACCAACTGATGATGCAAAAAATGGTCAGTGAGCCGCACGGTCCTCATGTGCTCTTAACGGAACCTACGAAAAGAAAAACACAGAGAAGACCTTACAGAGAGTATCAGTGTGGTACTGGCCAAATACCCTCCGAAGATTAAGTTAGAAAGAGAATTTCTACAACTCTAGAGTGCTAGAGCTAAGGAATTATGCGTACCTTGATTTATGAGGGCTTTGGGGTTTTTATAGTAGTGTAGAGTTGACCTCCGTTTCTTGGCGGAGAATGTATTTCCTTGTAGAGAAGATTCTCATTAATATTCATATTTTATGGGATCCTTTCCTTGTAGGGATTCCTCTAATTATGATTGGGCGTAGAATGCAAGATATTTCCATACTAGGATTCTTAGAGACCACTCGTGCCACGTAGGTGCTACGTGGCTTCAACAAACCGTCTCCCTTGGATCCGTCTACTTTAAGGAGTCCATCCGTCGCCCTGCCTCTCTGTCCAGGTTATGAGCCCGTCTACTAATTCTTTAGTTGGTAGAATGATTAGGCTGTCTCTTTTGGCGACTCCGTCACTTATGATTGCCTTCATTAATTGGATCCGTCTGCTTTGGGATTTATCCCTATCATGTGGCATACTTAAATTGTATGCAGTTTATTATAGAATAAATAACCTCCCTTTCTAGCATTTCTTGTTGGCCTTATAATTGTCCAAAGAGTTGATGCTTCAAGTAGGCTTGTGATAATTTTATTCTTTAATGTAATCCTAGATTGGCATTAATGCAAAGTGGCAATCACATCATTATAAATTCAACACAATTTTCCTTTTTTTGCAAAGCATGGATCAAGAACTAGTATTTGATAAATACCCAATATCACATGGATCTCTTTGCATTCTAATATTTCTCTTAATTTGTCAATAAAAAATATTTTAAAAATCGCTTAATGATTTTTCTTTAAAGAAATAAAACCTAAAAACCCCAATTTTCTCGATTGAGACAATGACACGTTTCACCATTAATCAGCCAATTACATAAGCAATTAAGGAACTGGCTTAGGTCTAGTATTCTGTTTATATCTCAACGGATTTGATGCACAATGATCTAATGCGTAGACGCACTTAACCCAACCTAAATAATTCTTAAGTACTCCTAAAATATGGAGAATGATGCTCATTTTTCTCACATTTATTGTGAGATCTATCATGAATGTAAGAGGTTTCTTCATAGAGTAACTAAGAATTTTCGCCAACGGGGGGTTGGCTGAGTTGGTCAGGAGTTCGCTTCCCTGCTTGAAAGGCTTGGGTTCGAGTCCTGCCAACGGCCTTTCGTTGGTGGACATCCTTAGTGAGGGGTGTACTCAGAAATGAGGTGACTCTCACACGCGCTGTCTACGAATATGTATGGCACGCGGCGCCCTGTCCGGGGATTTAATACAACCATAAACGTCCCCATTTTCTCCTACCAAAAAAAAAAAAAAAAAAAAAAAAAAAAAAAAAAAAAAAACTAAGAATTTTCAACCTACCCTTGCCATTTACTACAATTTTTCTTAACACTGCACATATATAGAAATGGCGGGAAATAGAACGGCGTCAAGTGCATGTCACACGCATTAACTCTCCAACTTTCCCCGCCATTTCTAAACCCAGACCCGCCCTCTCTCTACTTTTCATTTCCCCACTTTTCAAAACCATCGATATCTTGCACCGCTGCGCATTTTAGCACCACCGTCCCTGTCTTTCTTTGCCTTCACCGTCCCCAGTCTCACCACTCACCCTGGGTCTCACAGTCCTTCCAAAACTTCGCAATCCAAAACTGTACACGTGGAAATTAGGGTTCAAATTTAGGGTTTTGTTCAGATGGGGAATAAGGTCACGGACGAGCTCTTATCCACCGTCCGATCCATCGTCGGCTCGGAATACTCCGACATGGACATAATCAGAGCCCTACACTTGGCCAAAAACGACGCCACCGCCGCGATCAACATAATCTTCGACACGCCCAATTTCAAATCAAAGGAATTACCAGCCATTCCCAAAACCCCTAGAGTTTCTCGCACCGTTGCTTCGAATTCTTCGAAGCGAAACGGCTTCGAGAAGCAGAATTCGAATTCAAATTCAAATTCGAATTCGAATTCTACAGTGCGCGAAGCAAATGCTACTGATTGCAGCGTTAGTGACTCCGGTGAGGGTTTCGTCGAAGAAGAAGACGTGAGTCGAGAGAGTTCGCTTGGGGACGAGTGGTGGTTCGTAGGTTGCAGTGAAGTTTCCGGGCTGTCCACGAGTAAAGGGAGGAGAGTGAAGCCTGGTGATGAAGTGGTGTTCACGTTCCCGCTGAAGAGCAGTTCTTCTCGTTCTCCGTCGCCGGGAAAGGTTTTCGGGAAGGGACGACAGCACGCTGCGGCGGCTTGTTCAGAGATTGTGAGGTTTTCGACTGTAGAATCCGGCGAGGTAATGTGGAAAATAGTAATTTGAGAATGATTGTGAATGTGATTGATCAATTTGAGTCTGATATGTTTGTGTTTGAATTGATTGGCGACGTGGCAGATTGGTAGAATACCGAATGAATGGGCACGGTGTCTTTTGCCGCTTGTGAGAGATAAAAAGGTTAAGGTAGAAGGTTGTTGTAAATCTGCTCCTGATGTTTTAGGCATAATGGATACGATTCTTTTGTCGATAAGGTAAATGTAGGTTTTAACTTAATGACGATAATCTGCTTTTGATTTCATGTAATTACGTTATCTTTATGATAGACTCGTAAGTTTTCGAAGATGTTTTGGTTAATTTCACCTCATAACTAGGTTGGCGTCGAGAAATTGATGACGAGGGTAGCATGGTTAAGATAGTGTTGCATATGATTTTGTTTTGAATTGTATAATGTTGTATCTGGTTGGTGTATACAGTGGTTGATGAATTTACATATTGTCTTCAATCTAGTGTGTACCTCAATAGTTCTATGTTCCGTAAGCTTCACCAGACCTCGCTCAAGGCAGCCAGCAATGCTGCTGAGGAATCAGTAGTTCATCCTCTCCCAAATTTGTTCCGGTTGCTCGGACTAATCCCTTCTAAGAAGGTGATCATTTGTTAATTTACTTGTTTCATCTTTCTCTTTCAGGTTTATTCCTTTAATCTGATCATAGATGCTGCTTGTGCTGCTAAATTTGAATATATGATGTAGTTAGCATCTTTTTGTTATCATATATTGTATCCTGCTGAGCTTTTACGTAGAAGTTGTAACTGAATTTTTATTTACTTTATTGATTGGTTGTAATTAGGCAGAATTCACTCCTAGTGACTTGTACACAAGGAAGCGGCCTTTAAACCCGGAGGTAGGGAAACATTAAAAGCTTTCTTTTTTCAGCTGTGTTCATGGTGGAGTTTAGAGCTTAATCTTGCTTTAACAGGATAGTTCTGGTCTTCGGGCCTCATTGTTACACGTTAACAAGCCTACGAATCCTTCTCGAAACGAAAATGAAGTGGAAAATGAGGAGTCCATTTCGGATGCTGATCTCGACAACATTGTCGGTGTTGGAAATTGCTCTGAGTTAGAGGTACTGTCATTTCTTAGATGATATTGAACTTTAGTGGGGCTTGCTTATGCCTATAGAAGGTGAAATTACTCAAAAGTGTGTTGTGTTATAGGAAATGGATCCCCCTGGTACTCTTCAATGTGAACTTCGACCCTACCAAAAGCAGGCTCTTCATTGGATGATTCAGCTGGAGAAGGGACAATGCCTGGATGAGGCGGCAACAACACTTCATCCATGTTGGGAGGCATACCGTCTTGCAGACAAGTACGTTAGATCATTATGTTATCTGATCCTCTCTAATCTTGAGACTCTGTATTCATGGGAGTGTTTGTCTATCCAGGAGGGAGCTGGTTGTCTATTTGAATGCATTTTCAGGTGATGCTACAACAGAATTTCCAAGCACACTGCAAATGGCCAGAGGAGGAGTATGTTCTGAGATGGCTCATACCTAATTTTAATTTTAATTCCCATTCATCATTGTTATAACTCAGTATATCGACTTTATTTTGCAATTAAAGATTCTGGCAGATGCAATGGGTCTTGGGAAGACCATTATGACCATATCCCTCCTCCTTGCTCATTCAGAAAGAGGTGGATCATCAAGTAGTCAGTACATGAGTCACCCCTCAAGTGAAGATAGTGAACTCAGTGGTATGTTAGACCACTGCCAAGATCCCCCAAAGAAGACAACAAAAATTTCAGGTTTTGATAAGTTGATGAAGCAAAAGAACATCCTTATCAATGGTGGAAATTTGATTGTATGTCCTATGACTCTTCTAGGCCAGTGGAAGGTATTAGTATTGGAATCCTTATTTACTGTTTGTTATTCTGCATAATTGTATCAAGTGCTTCATTGAAAGTTGGTACTATAAGTAGCAAAGCATATGCATGCTCATATGCTTTTCTGTTTATGAGAGTCAGTCTGAACGATTCAGTGAATTGTCAGGCAGAGATCGAGACTCATGCACAACCAGGGATTTTGTCTCTATATGTTCATTATGGACAAAGTAGACCAAAGGATGCAAGAACTCTAGCTCAGAGTGATGTTGTAATTACCACATATGGAGTGTTAGCCTCAGAGTTCTCGGCAGAGGTAATTTAAACACTCTTGTTACGTATCAAAAAAATTTAAACACTCGTTCTTTATGATGGAAATTGTCTGAGTATAATTTCTGCCTTTCTTTGCATGAGATCAACTAATGCACTTTCTTGTATCTGTTATCCATGTAGAATGCTGAAGACAATGGTGGACTTTACTCAGTTAGATGGTTTAGAGTGATTCTTGATGAGGCACATACCATAAAATCCTCTAAAAGCCAAATTTCTATGGCTGCTGCGGCTCTAGTTGCTGATCGTCGCTGGTGTCTTACTGGCACCCCCATCCAGGTCAAGTTTTTATGGAACTTGTTGTAAACTGGTCAAGTTTCTTTGGAAATTATTGTAAACCAAAAAGGGTTCTTGTGAATGAATGTTACTACTTGTTGGGTGTCCTCTCTCTCTCTCTGGTACTTCTGTGCAATCTTTTTAGCAACCAAATGAACAACTTTACTAAATCTGAAGAAAAAAGGTTCCTTCAAACTCGTCCACTATTTCTTCTAGATGTGTTTTTTAGTCAGTATTTACTCTCTCCCTCAAGTCTATTTCATAGTTGAGCTCCCACCCAACCCCTTTTGTTAAGCTTCTAACAGGATGGTTGACTTGACAGTTGACATCTAACAGATCTTTTTCCATAATGGGAAGGTACTTGTGACCTTTAGGCCAAAACTTCCTTTTGATACTTATATCATGTGATGGATCACGGATGGCATATTATTAGAATACTTTCCATCTTTTCATTATTATATAATATCCATGTTTTAAATGATATTGGATCTTTAAGGTCTATTGCATATTTATGTGCTTTGCAAATTTTTCACATCTGATGTCATGCTTGAAGCATGAAGTTATCTTCATGTGGTACCTTTTGACTTTTCTCTTGCAAGAACCGTTCAGTTTATCTGCTGAAATAAGGATGCCATGGACATTTATTAACTTGATTAAGCTCTGTAAGAACTAAGTTAAACTTTTCTCTAGTATATGTAATACAAAATCTAAAGGGAGATAAATGTTGTTATCAGAAGCTGGATACGAGAGCTTCAGCTTCTGATATACCTGTGCATATGCTGTTAAGCTTAAGCACTGCAACAACTTTATGTGGTTTTATGAACTATTTTGCAGTGTTACATCTGCACATGCACTTGTTTTGAATTTAGGCTTGCTTATGTGACATGGTTAGTTTCTCTTAGATATAGATCTTGTTGTTGATTGAGTCCGCTATTTGTTTTGGTAGGACATCAAGTCCCATGTCTACGAAGCTATATTGAGCAGGCCAGATGCTTATCTTGCAGATAGTGACTTTTGTTACTTGTGTGGTGTGGTTGTTTTACTTCATTGTTATGCTTCCTGACATTTAATTTTTCCATCACAGAACAACCTAGAGGACATTTACAGTCTTCTTAGATTTTTGAAGGTGGAACCATGGGGAACTTGGGCATGGTAAGTTTTGCTGCCATTTTTAGTGTAGAATAAACATATTGTGATCTTTGGAGTTCCTAAAATTGGTTATGGCTATTTTTAATTTTGTATAATTTCTGCTGAGGTTTCTTATATCTAGGATTTTTTCTCTATTTTTGTTTAAAAATTATTGTGCATGTGAAGGCAATATTTTCCTTTGCTCAGCTATTATCAATTTTTGTACATCAAATGTACTGAGAAGCCTTTGAGAATTCATAGAAGATGCTTTTTTGTAGTTTGCGAAATAAAGGATGCTTTTTAAAATTAAAAAAATTTAATGATTACAAGAGATACATAGGAAACTAATCTTTCTAATGAGAAATTTTGGCAATACTTTAAACTGGGCCTCTTTTGAGTTTTGTTTAATGGCTGCACCTTTGCCAGTATTAGAATCCGCTTGTTTTTATGTAAAATATTTTCCATTTTCAGTCAAAAATATTTTCAAGGAAAATTGCTTATTTTCAGCAATTTGTTTGCAACCCAGAAAAGCACTCCAAAAACCATTTTCAGGACATTGGCCCTATGAAAAATTATAGTTTATATGTGAATTTAGTCATATAAAGTACTATGTCCCCGAGTCGCACATAACAGCTTCAGTGAAGTGATAAGGTAGGGAACCTCTGCAGTGGATGCTATTCATTCCTGGCATTCTTGTGTGTGTATGTGGGTTGGTTTGGGTGTCATATGTTTAAGCAAAAACTCTTTCTAATTTCCTATTATTTCCATGAAGTGAGTTGATGTAGATGTCCCTTGTTTGATTGGTCTATCTTATATATTCTAGGTGGAACAAACTTGTTCAAAAACCATTTGAGGAGGGTGATGAGAGAGGGTTAAAGTTGGTTCAGTCCATTCTAAAGCCAATCATGTTAAGGAGAACAAAATCTAGCACTGATCGAGAAGGAAGGTGAGTAATGTCGTCTTAACTCCACTTTTTTGTATGTTTTCCTCTAAAAATTATTGTTTGTTGCAGGCCAATTATTGTTCTTCCACCAGCTGATATTCAGGTTATCTATTGTGAACTCACGGAAGCTGAAAAAGACTTTTATGACGCCCTTTTTAGAAGATCTAAGGTTCTCGTTTCCGTCATTGCTTTATATACTGTGTTATTGTTTTAAGGTTATATTCTATGGTACATTTTGAACAATATGTCAATGACCTAGGGAGGGGGGATAAAACTAAGAGTAATATGTTGATATGAAATCCCTTCAGGTGAAGTTTGATCAATTTGTTGAGCAAGGACGGGTTCTTCATAACTATGCTTCCATATTGGAGTTACTTTTACGTCTTCGCCAATGTTGTGATCATCCATTTCTTGTGATGAGGTACGTATACCTTCAGTCCCCCCCCCCCCCACCCAGCTTTATTGTTATTATATTCATGCCTTGCTACAATGATGATGGTACTATGGAGGTCTGGTAAGGTATAGAGGTGATCTTTAGGCCAATTATCAATGCACTTTATTTTGAATGATTGGTAATCAGCAAGGAATTCTTATCCCCAAATATCTAGTTGCATGAAGAGATTGACCATAATAATTGTTCATATGATAGTTAAATGTTACTGTTGATTATAACCGTAAAAATGTCCTTATATCTTGTTTAAAGAAAAAATCCTGCAATTATGATTGCTTAAGGGTGGCTTTGATTTGGACAGTCGAGGAGATACGCAAGAATTTTCTGATCTGAATAAGCTAGCTAAACGTTTCCTTAAAGGCAGCCACAATGCCCAGGAAGGGGAAGCTAAAGATGTGCCTTCACGAGCTTATGTTCAAGAGGTTGTGGAAGAGCTGCGTAAAGGGGAGAAAGGAGAGTGTCCGATATGTCTTGAAGCATTCGAAGATGCAGTATTGACACCTTGTGCTCACCGCTTATGTCGGGAATGTCTATTGGCAAGTTGGCGAAATCCTACTTCTGGTTTATGTCCTGTTTGTAGGTATCTTCAAGTTGTCAGTTGTCATAATGTTTTAAATATGGATTTTATTTTTGTATGTTCTTTTACAGGATTTGTATATTCTTTTCCTTGGAAGTCATTTTGATGTGAATTTTCCAATTATGCAATTTCTGAATATTATTTCCTTCTACAGGAAGATCATTAGTAAGCAAGATCTTATAACAGCCCCAACCGAGAGTCGCTTCCAGATCGATATTGAGAAAAATTGGGTGGAGTCATCCAAAGTTGTTGCTCTCTTGCATGAACTTGAAAATCTTCGCTTTTCAGGCTCTAAGAGCATTGTCTTCAGCCAGTGGACTGCCTTTCTTGACCTCCTGCAGATTCCTCTTTCTCGGTAAAAATTCATACCTCCTTAGAAAAGATGAAGGAACTCATTTGGTTGTGTCATAGAAATTGGGCACGATGTAGGTTCTCCTCTTAGTATATCTTTTATAGAAGAGCTGAATGAGTATACACTCTTCGGAATAGCAGAAGATTCCTCCTGGTAAAAATTCATAGCTGCTTAGAGAAGGTGAACTCATTTGGTTGTGATAGCTTAGAGCACCATGCTGTTCTCCTTTCAGAATATCTTTTATAGGAGATCTGAGAGAATTCATATAAGCATTTTACTTTTCCATCAGATTCAGTTCTTTGTAATTTGTCACATCAATCAGTATTTCAGTAGTTTCCTTTTTGTCCAGGAATAACATTTCCTTTGTTCGTCTGGATGGGACTCTAAATCTGCAGCAGCGGGAAAAAGTGTTAAAGCAGTTTTCAGAAGATAGCAACATTCTGGTATTTGACTAATTTATGCAGTAATTTTCCTTCTTTTATACTGTGGGTAAAGAAAAGTAGTCTAACAAATGGTTTGGGTTTAATAATTGGAGCTTGGTTATTGCATTAGGTATTGCTGATGTCACTGAAGGCTGGTGGAGTTGGAATAAATCTAACAGCAGCTTCCAATGCCTTTGTCTTGGTATGCAACAGAGATTGAACTTTCCACTTTTCATTGTGATATGCTGTCTTCCTTGTATGAAATAGCACAAGGAATTGGCATTGGTATATCTCATTCTATAAGCACTAACTTCTTGTTTTTGGTTGTCAGCAAGTTATAAAATATAAATGAATCTTTGTTAAGGTTACTGGGGTTTTTGCACCTTCATAATGTCCGACTTAGGTGGCAATTTAGCCAGATTATTATTATTTAGGAGGATCAGCTTTTTTATGCTGAAAACTTGGTGGTGCTTGTGAAATTGTGTAATAATGCATCTGTTTTTTTTTTTTTTTTTAAATTACTAGACGAGATAGATAATGCCTTTACAAAGAACTTGCATATATGTTTTAAATAAGCTATTCTGCAGTAATTTTGCTTCCCGCTTTTGTTCTTCAGTTTCCATGTCCAATACTCTTTTGGGCAAGTGATTTTTGCTTTGGTGAATTTGGTGTTTATGATCTGATCGACATTTTTTTAGGATCCATGGTGGAATCCAGCAGTAGAGGAGCAAGCTGTCATGCGCATTCATCGGATTGGACAAACTAAGAGTGTGATGATCAAACGGTTCATTGTGAAGGTTCTCTCTCTCTCTCTCTCTTTTGAATCCTTAGCCCATGTGGCCAGAAATTCTAGTTTTATTCTTTCAGTTTTATAGTGACACTGGCAGTACAGAGTTGTACTTTGTAACTGCACTGAGTCGCTGACTCAACATTTCTTCAGTGGTAATATAAATAGGGTTTAGAATTTTCCAACGGAATTGCAACTTGTCCCTTTCTACCAAAAGAAAACAATAATAATAATTAACGCAAGGCTTGGAGGACCTTTTGCTTTACATGGGTAAAGCTAGGAGATATGTTGCGAACATTTTGTCTTGGACTCTACAATAAGCACTCGTTTAAATGCTTTGGATGGCAGGGAACTGTAGAGGAAAGAATGGAAGCAGTGCAAGCACGTAAGCAGCGGATGATTTCTGGAGCTTTGACTGATCAAGAAGTCAGAACTGCACGAATTGAGGAATTGAAAATGCTCTTTACTTAGACCACTACAGAAATATAATAGTTGTTCCTTCACATGATGTCCTTTGATGAGAATGCTCTTTTGCTCTAAGAGCGCATGAGATCAAGATGTTTATGACCTGGTAAAATGAGTGGCTTCTGACGTGGCACTAGAGCTTGAAGGAAGTTGACTTGGGGCTATTTATATAAGCCAACATGCTATACTTCTTGCGGAGGCAGATCGGGGTGGCAAGAGTTTTTTGCTATGCAATTTTCTTGCATGCTCATGTATTTCCACCATGGGTTTTAAAGCGGTGGTCAATTTTTGTAATTTGATGGATACAGAATGAATTCAATTTGATTGATTTACTAGACGTCGGTTTTAAGTTAGGTCAGGTCTTCAAAGGCAACAAATCGAAATGAGAAATGCTATATGCACAACACTTTCACAACAAATCTTAGGTGATAGGTTGTTACTTGTTATTAGTGGGTAAGAAAATAATCAGTGGCGGGTTCAAATTAAACTCAATAACAATTTGCCACCTAAGACTTGTGAAAATTTTGTGGACTTAGCACTTCTCAATCGAAATTGCACGGCCGCATGGCCTAATGTATATCATATGTATATCATAAGAGAGTATTTTAACGTGTTAAGATGGAGATAGTCGCATCAGGGTTACCATATTGTAGTTAATCGTAATGACAATTGTGTTCGTGAATAGTCAAAGTATGGTTTTGTGTCTAATTTCATCTTAAACTTTTAGTGGCCAAGTATCTTTAGTAGCATCCTTTACATGATTTGGAGTGGATTCAATCTTCTTTTTCATTCAGTAATATTTCTAGTTATCAACGAATTCCTTGAATTTTAGGTGGGATGGGGATTGTAATTCTTTCTACCTCTCAGGGTATAATGACAAACTGAGAGGCCCAACTAGAAGGAATCAGCGGAGAAATATTTTAACTGACGACAGGAAAAACACTACTCTCCCCTAGACCTCAATACCCCCCCCCCCCTTGAGGAGCGTAGGGATTTGAAAGAGTACTACAGGCTTTTTCATTTACTGGAAAATGGTGAAATATAAGAGAAACAAGGCTTAGTGTTGGTGGTGGGTTGTAAAATGATTTTAATCAAGCCTTGCAATGGATTGTTCAAACTTTGTTCATCAATGTCAATCAACGTGATGGATAATTGTAAATTATCTTTTGAGCCAATTCATCTACTTTAGCTTAGTTTATTTAAAGCTCCGTGTAAATTATGTCTTAAGCTTGGCAGTGTTGTATATTTGAACACTCCTTATTGAGTGAGGAGTTATTATTCAGTGGTTCAGGAGCACAATAAATGTGTGCTCCTTCCTTTCACATAATAGTGACTCCCACCATAATAGTGAGCACAATAAAAATTATTTTTGTTTTGGAAAGGGACCGCGCTAGCCATAGATATGAACTAGGTGTCGACTTTAACTCTTGGATTTTTAGGAGATTGGTTTTCAATTCAAAGGGCAACAAAAAAAAAAAAAAACAATATTTTATATATTATATATTAGCATATCTTAACTATTTAAAAAAAACATATTTCATAATATATTAGCATATCTTAACTGAAAATTTTCATATTTCATAAATCATGGATCTTGATTCCTGAGGGTATTCGAGGTTTAGAAACTTTAATAGACTTTTATGATCCGTTTGGATTGAGGGGGAGGGAGAGGGAATAGAGTAGATTTAGCACAAAATTAGCTTATTTTTAGCCAACTTTACTTTACTTTCCTCCACTCCCCCTCCTTCTCTCCTCCATCTAAACAGGCCATTAATTTTAAAGAAATTGAAGGGAGAATAGAAGAAAATATGCTGATCATAAAGGATACCTTGCCTCGTGGCTTAAAGGGTTTTATATATATGTATGTTTTGGGGGTTGGTGTAGTGCCTAAAACTCCAAAAAATACCCTTGAACCTATGCTCACCCATAGGATTGGATGATTACTATCAATTTTGAAAGTGGTTTTAGGGTTTTGGGGTGTTGAATGTGTATGCATGCACTAACCAAGTGTATCCATCACATGGTTCTTATGGAACCTTAACTTCCTAGTCATTCAAGGCCTTATTGCTTGGGGCATTGTGGTTAAGTTTTCATCTTGAAATAATTATTGCTTTGCCATTAAGGTTAAAGACCTAAGTTGTTGGGCAGTGCAAAATAAGATGTCTACATGTGGTCGTAGTTGCTTACTGATAGTAATGGCTTTGGATTTCCAAGATCATTCGACAATGGTGAAATTTAAGGCATAATTTGGTAGTTTTTGGGATTAGCTCATTATTAGAAACATTGGCTAATCGAGTGTTTTGGATTGTGAGTTTTAGGTTGTGGGTGTAGCAACTGACAAGTTGATGAGAATTGTGTTACCAAACAAAAATTTAAGTTTTGTTCTCAAACACACTTGGTTTAGTTGGCAAATTTTGACATCCCTACTAAATTTACCCTTTGGACTATACCCCCAACTTTAGGTAACCCCCAAAAAAAAAAGGTTTACTCCTTTCCAAACAATGTTTTTTTTTTTTTTTTTTTTGCATATGAATAAAAAGAAAATTGTTCTTACCATTGAAAATGTGATGGCATAGCTTTTTGAGAATGATCTCAGTTATAATTTTGAAATTGTGTCTTGAAAACATGATTTCATAATTTAATTGAAATCATGTTTTGAACACACGATTTCAGCTGATGTGGCGCACACACTTCGTAGACATTATTTGTAATAATCAGCACTTTAATTTTATAAACAATTATGTTAAAGAAGTGGTGTTATATATGAATAATGTTGAAAATGATGTTACTCTAATTACAACATGTTAGGTCAACAATCGTGGAAATTATAGTTTATAGCCTTCCTCTTTTTAAAAACTATCTCATACCCTCAAAACCCATGAAAATTTGGAATGCAAATTTGGGATTCAATGAAATAGATGATAACTTTTGCTTAAATGATTTATCATATCATATCATATAAACTTTTTTTTTTTGTTGAGAAATATATCATATAATATCTAGGGTTCAAATTGTGCAACTATTAACTCTTGTTCCCAATTTTACAAGGACTAGTCCGAACTAAAATTAACCGATGGACTAGGACAGTGACCGTTACAAATTACATCTACAATGGAGACAATGTTTTTGAACTTGGGAAAAATTGGGCGGGAAATTCCATTAAATAGGACATACTTCCCGCCATTTTGATCTAATTTGTGACTTGTCCCTTCATAGCTTTAAGCAAATGCAAGTATTCGTGGTGAGACTCGCACCTAACTTTTAAAGTCTTTAACTATTTGGCTTTTTTTTTTGAAAAAATTCACGGGATCGGGTTAAATTCTGAGTCGACTCGCTTTTTTCAGAGTCAACCATACTAGCGGGTTTTATAAAATTTATTTATTTCCCACTTTTTCATATTATTATTGATTGTATTGTATTTTCATGTTTGAGGCGGTGGGCTTAGGGAAGCAAAATCCCGTGGAAATAGTATTGCATTTGTTTTTGTGCAACTGGTTTGACTTTTGATATATCAAAAAGTTATGGACCCCACATCATATGGTTTTAGTTAGCTTGAAACGTACCATGCGGTTTTGTACCCTTTAGCTTCATAGTACAAATACCATATCCATGAAAATCATTATAAATTCATAAATTATCTTCTTCTTCTTTTTTTCCAATTTAAGTGTTTATAGCTCTTCAACACCTAATTATTCACCGGATGTGTGTATTCTCTAATATTACAAACACTAAATAATTATATGGGAAAATTATTTAGGAGTAACTATAAGATGTTTACTAAAAGTTTTAAACATAGAGCCTCATGGATCTTACTTTAAAAACTATTACACCAACCATTTGGAGTTATAAATTCGGACATAATCAAGCACAAAAAGAAAGACATCAAATTTCTTTCAAAATGATAAGCATTTTTCTCATATACATATCATGATTGGCTCTTCTAGTAAGCCATTTAATCAACGATTTAAGGACCTTCAAGTGGAAGACGACCCCAATTATTAGTCAATAAAAAAAAAAAAGGACTATGCAATATTTGTCTCTAAGTGTCCGTTTGGGAACAATTTATTTAGCTGAAACTGAAAACTTTTTGCTGAAAGTACTATAAATAAAGATAAAAGTTAGCTGAAATAAAATAGTGGAACTTATGAATAGTACCAAAAATAAACTGGCTTTTTAAGCCAATGCCAAACACAATCTAAGTATGTAATAGTTTTAACTAAATCCCAAATTTTAGCTAAAAGATGAAAACAACTATATGAAAATTATATCTCTCATCATAGGCTACACATTTTTTTTTTTTGCTACATCTTTTATACATTTAATTTCAATTTGGGCAAGGTGTTCTAGAATTTAAAGGATTTTTTTTTTTAGAAGATAGATTTTAAAGGATTTTGATTAAATAGGAATAAAACAGTGTATGACTTGATAGTCAATAAATATTAAACAACGTGAGTTTTTTTTCTTCAATATTTTGAATCAATAATTTATAAAGATTGATATTGAAGATGATGTAAATCATAATCTAAGAGTAACTTGGATGAAGTGGAGAAGTCCAACAATTATGAAAAAAAAGTTGTAAAATTTATTGTTATTAGATGGTACAAAAATAATTTTTGTACTACAGTAGGAATTTATGCCAACGAGAGACCCTTTTTTTTTTTTTTTGGAAGTAGACACTCTTTATAAAATGGCAAAGTGGGCCATGTATTATTACCATACGAGGGGGAGGACTCACAGTACTGATATGAGGACGCCCTCATCTTATAGTCATTATTTAATAATTTTAAATAGCACAAAAATATCTCAAATAATAAATAACTTAAACCCGTGACTCAGATGCCAACTCGGAGTGAGCAAGCGAGTTCCGAGTCAAAGAATAAGCACCACGCGAGCCGCTATAATAAAACTTGGTAGAAGAGTGTGGAGAGAGGCCGTTGTTGTTGTTCTCTCCTATTAGGGCTTTACTTCTCTCTCTCTCAAAAGCAGCGTGCACTTCGTCAATGGTGATTATCAATCAGGTAATTTTTCGCTTCACTTTTCATCGAAACTTTTCAAATTCCCAATCTATATCATTCCGAAACTTCATTTTTTTTTTTTTTGTGCAAAAAGTATAACTATACTGTAAAATTGTATTCTGATCGATTTAGTTTTTGCTCTGTTTTTGTAGGATCTACATAAACCCTAATTTAAACCAGTATTTTTCATGTGAGGATTTTTTTTTTTCTATTGTTTTTGGTTGATTAGAGCGAGATAGAGGTTACTTGAAACCCTAGAAATCGCTTTCGATTGGATTCGGAATTCGGATTTTAGGGTCCGATCCGATTCTTGCACCCTAGATCGGTAAAATGGAGCCTCCGGTGGCCAGATCGAGGGGTCGGCCGAGGAAACGGAGGCGAAAAGATGCTGAGAACACTCCGGGACCGGACGCGAAGAAGCAGCCGGTGGAGACGAGATCGTTGGCTTTGGTTGGGCGCTATGTGCTGAAGGAATTTGATGGCAGTGGGATTTTTCTCGGGAAAGTTGTACATTATGAGGAGGGGTTGTATAGGGTCAATTATGAGGATGGTGATAGTGAGGACTTGGAGAGTGGCGAGCTTCGCATGCTTATATTGAGGGATAATGATTTCGACGAAGATTTGGATAGAAGGAAGATAAAATTAGATGAATTGGTATTGAAGATTAGTGAAAAGAGAAGGATTGAATTGGAGAAGAAAGCACGTGTCTCGACAAATGAAGGGGATAAGGTTGAAGTGTCTACTTTGAGTGAGGTGAGTGGTGGATTGACAATTGAAAAGGATGGGGAAGAGGTTGAAGGCGATGCTGATGCTGATTCATCGAGTGATTCGTGTGAGTATGCGATGGATAGGGATTCAGGGTTCGATACAGAGACCCCACCTATCCCGCTACTTGAGTTGCCACCTTCTTCGGGAACCATAGGTGTGCCGGAGCAGTGTGTTTCACATCTTTTATCCGTTTATGGCTTCTTGCGGTCGTTTAGTATCTGCTTGTTTTTGAGCCCATTTACTTTGGATGATTTTGTGGGCTCGCTTAATTGTTGTGTTGCAAACACCTTGTTGGATGCTATTCATGTTGCATTGATGCGTGCATTGAGGCGTCATCTTGAAATGCTCTCATCGGATGGCTTGGAGCTTGCTTCAAAATGCTTGAGGTACTTTTTTTTTTCCATCTCTTTATGTCTTTGGTTGATAAAACCCATCATCCTGAAATTTAAACTTAATTACTGTCAAGTTGTTGTATAAGCATTGTGGGAATGATGTTTTGATGGAATTAACTAGTCACTAGTTTTTCTTGTGTAGTAGATGTTGGAGGTATTTTTTTTTTATGCTGTTATGTTTGGTTGCAAACTGCAGAAAGAAAGGTGGAAATGGGCTATGTTTTTCAACATACTATTATGTACTTCACTGTTCATGATACCTCTGACTATTTCATTTAAGTGAGTTGTTTATATTTTTCTTTTAAAGCTAGAAGTACTAATCTTATAAGATAATAATGCATTATCACTTTCTTTTCCGTTGGCTATCAATTGAGCAACAACAACAGCAACAATGAAGCCTTAGATGGATTTTATTGATCTTTTGTTAAAATAGATGTTGGAATGGTGATTTTGATTCCCCATATATCTGAAGTGATTGATTATAAGATGTCCTTTATTTCTCTGCTAACCTCTCCCTCTGATATTATAAGATAAGAGATATATTTCTTCATGCCATTATGCATATCTATTTTTTATGATAAATTACATTTGAAACATGATTCTTTTCCAGTTTACCTTGTTAAAAAGTTGGTTTCCCCACCCCCTTTTTTTAAATTTTTTTTTTTTTTTTTGTTTCCTGTCAGGTGCATTGATTGGAGCCTTCTTGATTCATTGACGTGGCCTGTTTACTTGGTCAACTATTTAACAGTTATGGGATATGCAAAGGGGCCTGAGTGGAGAGAATTTTATGATGTGGTTTTGGATAGAGAGTATTATTCCTTACCTGCAGTTAGGAAGTTAATGGTTTTGCAAATCCTGTGTGATGATGTCTTAGAGTCTGCTGAGATAAGATCTGAGATTGACATGCGTGAAGAATCAGAAGTTGGATTAGATTATGGTACAGAAGCATCCAATCCTTCTGAAAACGGGCCTAGAAGGGTCCACCCTAGATATTCTAAAACTTCTGCTTGCAAGGACAGAGAAGCTATGGAGATTATTGCAGAAACGCATGAGATGAAGGCATCAGGAAACATAAATTCTTCAGGTTATAAAGGTACCAAACAGGATATGGATGCTGCTGATGTTGATGTTGATAGCAATGGTGATGAATGCCGGCTTTGTGGCATGGATGGGACCTTGCTTTGCTGTGATGGGTGCCCGTCAGCATACCATTCAAGGTGTATAGGTGTGATGAAAATGTTTATACCTGATGGGCCATGGTACTGTCCAGAGTGCACTATTGATAAGATTGGGCCTGCCATTACGATGGGAACATCACTTAAAGGAGCAGAAATATTCGGCATCGATTTGTATGGACGGATTTTCTTGGGTTCTTGTGACCACTTACTAGTGTATGTTTTCAACCCTTTTGTTTCATCTCCCTTATTGTTAATTACATTATACTGAATGTTCGATGAACCTATTTGTTTGTACTGGAATAATTTTTGTTGTCTAGCTTTGTGAAACACATGGTTCCTGAACTTTAGTCTTTGATCCCTCACCTTATCTCAGACTTTTTCTTCAATTCTGTCTGTGCTGCTTTAATTTTCTTAATTTTTGAAATTTTCTTCAACCCATTTATAATATTATGATATTCATGATTGTAGGCTTAAGGCTTTTGTAGATTCAGAACCATGTTTCAGATATTTCAATCGGAATGACATCCCTAAAGTTCTGCAAGTTCTTTGTTCATCTGTGCAACATACAGCTTTATACTTGGGGCTGTGTAAGGCAATTTTACAATATTGGTCTATTCCAGAAAGTGTCTTCTCTCTTCCGGTACATATGAATTTAGCTAACATAAAGGATTATGGAACCCTTTCAATGTCATTCCCTTCTGGCAAGGAAGACCAGAAAGATCTTCATATGCGTGAGGCTGAGAACTATGGGAATAATGAAAGCAAAGCCTCCTTGGATACAACTATTCACACTGACCATTGCAGTCTTCATAGCAATGGTGGTACAAGACAACAGGATTGTCAACTTATGGATATGAAACTAACTGAGGGGATAAAAATGGACTGTGCCATTTCTGGTGACTTACTTAGTCAGCAAGCTGATCAATCTGACTTGACACACCAAAGTTTGGTTGGCCGATCAAGTGCAATAGAGCTTACTATGTGCACCTCCAGAAACAACAATGGCAGTTATACTGGGCATGGCAGTGGTATGTGTTTTCCTATGAATTTTCCCTCTCAAAGCAAAGAAGGTAATAGATCAGTGTATGGAAAGGGTGACAGCAATTCAGTTGATTTTTTGTACTTGGGGTCATCCCTTAAACCTCAGGCATACATAAATAACTATATGCATGGAGATTTTGCTGCATCTGCTGCTGCTAGACTGGCTGTTCTTTCATCAGAGGAAGCTCGGGTTTCAGAGGCTCATGCTTCAGATCCAAGGAAAGTTGCATCTTCCAACAATCTTTTGCAAGCAAAAGCGTTCTCACTAACAGCCTCTCGTTTCTTCTGGCCAAGTTCTGAAAAGAAGCTTGTGGAGGTCCCAAGAGAGAGGTGTGGTTGGTGTCTGTCTTGTAAGGCTCCTGTTTCAAGCAAGAGAGGATGCATGTTAAACCATGCTTGCTTGTGTGCCACAAAAGTTGCCACGAAGATCCTTGCCAACCTTCGTCTCAAAAAGAGTGGAGAAGGGAGTCTTGCGAGCATTGCAACATACATTTTGTATTTGGAGGAGAGTTTATGTGGTCTGATAGTTGGCCCCTTTTTGAATGCTATTTACAGAAAGCAATGGCGTAAGCGAGTAGAACAGGCTTCAACTTGCAGTACAATAAAGGCTCTATTGCTTGAAGTAAGTTCTTTTGTTACCTGGTTTATTTGGTTATTTGGTGTATATATTAATCAGCCTATGTATTAATGTTAGGTATTGTTTGGCCTAGTAATGCATTAGTTTTCTCTGTTTAATCAGATGTTTAATGTTATACTGACAGTTAAATGTTCCACTTTCAATTAAAAAAAAAACTTTTTATTGCTGGTTTTTTAATGGAAAACGTTTCTTGAGTTTGATCTCAAGTGACACCCCAAATGGTTCTATAAGAATTGACATTGAATTAGGGCCCAGAAAGCTCCAATAATATGTTTGAGATAAATATGTGTATGTGTGTGTTTGTTTTGCTTTCTGAACTTCTTAAAGCTTCTGATGTTTGTAGCCAAATTTGAAAGCTGTACTTTTTGTTAATAAAAATTGCATGAACACTATTGTGCAGATTGTTGTTCCTTTGAACTTGTAATGTGTAGCTTATAATGTGCTATATGTGAAAAGCAATTTGGAAAAAAATGACTTTGTTGTCTGCTTTAGTAGGTACCTATTATGATTGATTGTGAAATAGAACATAAAAAAGGTCTGTTGAATGGTCTTGTGACAAATTTCTGTTGGAGCTATTAAAGGAAATGCGTCAGAAGTTCTAATTTCCCTTTTTAGATTCATAGTGCATCCTAATTGTCAAATAAGTGTGGATCTGGTTTAGATAGTCAGAAGCTCTTTTCATGTCAATTTTTTTTTAATAAGTAATAGTAGTTTATTAAAGATGAAAAAAATGCTCTGTTCACGGAAAGACAAAATATGCAAACAAAATTTTCATATCAAATTTGTAATTTTCAGACCTTGGTTGCCAATTCTGAGTTTTACATCTAATGGATGAAAGTTTTTATCCATTGGCTTATGCCTTTTAATCAACAAAATGCAAATGCAATATTTTCATAAGATTATCTTCTTGTATAATTTGGATTTACAAACTTTTTGTATTACAAATGTTTGAATGAGTGGCACTAAAAATGACTTGGCCACTTTCAGCAGCAATCAGCAGGGCTTTGAGTATTCAAATTGTCTGATCTTGACTTGGTGTCACATGTTTATATATGTTTAATTTATATATTTATTTCTTATAGGCAAACATAACTCACAAAAACGTGCAAAACTCAACCCATGACTTAACCATCCTCCCCTTGTTTATGGGAAGAAAATAAATTCTATTTAGTGCAATTTTTTATGTAGGCATTTTTGTGCGCATGCCATCTATATTTTGATTGATTAGCTCAGTTTTGATTTGCAGCTTGAGGAACACATCCGCATCATTGCTCTTTCTGTGGACTGGGTTAAGCTGGTGGATGGTATGTTAGATGAATCTCTTATGATTCAAAGTTCTACATGCACCATTGGAACAACACAGAAACGTGGACTTAGTGGAAGGCGAAACAGGAAACAGTCTGCTGTGTCTGAAGTGACAGCTGATGGTTGCCGTGACCAGAGTTTTGAGTGGTGGCGAGGTGGGAAGCTGTCAAAAATTATATTCCAGAGGGCAATTTTGCCCCGCTCATTAGTTAGAAAAGCGGCTCGCCAAGGTAACTATGATGCCCTAGCCTTTCATTTTCTGAAAAATAATCTTACAACTTCTCCCCTTATTGTAAGCATCCTTCCCCCACCCCCTCCTCCCCCAATCAGTTTTTAACGTCAAATGGTGAACATTCCATCGCTATTGTAAGCATCTTTAGTCTTTAGAATAAAGATAGTTGCATTACTGAAAATAAGAGGAAAATGTACTAATAGTATTCTGGCTCGTCAGGTGGTCGGAGGCGGATTTCTGGTATTGATTATTCTTCTGATATTCCTAAAAGAAGCCGACAGTCAGTATGGAGAACTGCAGTCGAAATGAGTAGGAACGCATCTCATCTTGCGCTTCAGGTTCGTTCTCATTTTTATTATAATTTTGTTGCTCTCTCTTTCTCTCTCTCTCTCTCAGCAAATTCTATAGGTCTTACAGCAAATTGAACTATCTTTTGAAGATTGTAGTTGTATGACTTTTTAAATATGCAATTGGAATTTGCATCAGGTCAGATACTTAGACTTTCATTTGAGATGGAGTGATCTTCTTCGTCCTGAGCAGAACCTCCAGGATGGAAAAGGTCCAGAGACAGAAGCTTCTGCCTTTAGAAATGCTGTCATCTGTGATAAAAAAATTGTGGAAAAAAGGATTAGATATGCAGTTGCTTTTGGGAACCAAAAGCATCTTCCTTCGCGCGTCATGAAGAATATCATTGAAATAGAGCAAAGTCAAGATGGAAAAGACAAGTATTGGTTTTCTGAATCTCGCATTCCTTTATATTTGATCAAAGAGTACGAAGAAAGTGTTAATAAAGTACTCTTGCAATCTATTGAGGAGCCCTTGAATGTAACCTTAAAGTCTCAAAGGCGGTTGAAAGCTTCCCGTAGAGATATTTTTTTCTATCTTACGTGCAAGAGAGATAAATTGGACGTGTGCTCTTGTTCCTCATGTCAGCTGGATGTTTCTCTTGGGTAATTATTTTATAATATTGTGTTTTTTCCCCAATTGTTCAATAATATTGTATGTTTCTTATATATATTGCATTCATTTTTTCTTTTTAATTAGTTCTTTACATTCTACAACTTGGTCCAAGTTCATTAATATTCTCTGTTGTGATTTTCAGAAAGGCAGTCAAGTGCAGTGCATGCCAAGGTATATAAACTGAGCCATCATGCCTATATCAAGCAACACACACACTCACACACACACAGAGATACATATTTATGTATTTATTTATTACATGAAATTTCTGAACCATTGTATTATTTGCCATAATGTGGGCAGGTTATTGTCATGAAGCATGTGCCAGAAGTTCAACAATTTCCATGAATGATGAAATTGAGTTCTTGATTACCTGCAAACAGTGTTACCATGCAAAGGCTCTTGTGCAAAGCAAAAGCTGTAATGAATCTCCTACCAGTCCCTTGCCATTGCAAAGGCAAGAATATACTAACTTAATGACAGTCAATAAGGGTGGAAGGCCTAAAGCTAATAATCAATCATTAGCATCAGTGAGAACTCGAGATACTCGTTCTGAGCTGAAACAAGCTACTCTAGATATTCGTTCTGAGCTGAAACAAGCTACTTCTGATTCTAGCTTGGCAAACAAAAGCCGTCGCAAGCTGTGTTCTTGGGGTATTATATGGAAGAAGAAGAACAGTGAAGATACAGGCATTGATTTCAGGCTTAAAAACATTCTTTTGAAGGGCAGTTTGGATGTACGTCGCTTGGAACCTGTTTGTCACTTGTGCCAGAAGCTCTATAGATCTGATCTTATGTACATTTGCTGTGAGACATGCAATAGTAAGTTTGCTCTAGATATAGATGCCACGTTTTTTGACTAAAGATGCCTACTCTCTCTCTCTCTGTTTTTTATTACTATTATTTTTTGATGCCTTGTGTTTGTGATAATTGGCAGAATGGTTCCATGCTGAAGCTGTTGAACTTGAGGAGTCAAGAATTTTTGAAGTAGCAGGCTACAAGTGTTGCAGGTGTCGTAGGATAAGGTCACCAGTGTGTCCTTACTCAGACCGTAAAGACAAGCTGCCCGAGGTCAATAAGACACGCACAAGGGATACAAAACAAGGAAATGTAAGAGCGGACTCTGATTCTGGAATAATTTCTGAATCTAGAGAATGTGAACCTGCTACTCCTGTGTATCCAATGGCAGAAGTTCCAAAACAAGAATATATAGACTGTGAACCAGCTACTCCAGTATGGAATATGGACGACGGTTTGGACCAAGAATTTAAAGAGTTTAAACTTGTTACTCCAGCGTTTCCCATGGCAGAAGTGTCAAAACAAGAACATGATCCTCTTTTACCTCTTTCCAAAGTTGAGCTAATCACAGAGCATACTTCAGAACTGGATAGTGAATGGAGTACTGCTTCTGTGCCAGGGCCACAGAAACTTCCAGTCAGAAGGCAAGTGAAGCGTGAAGAGGATGTAGATGGTTTATTTGGGAGTAATCTTTCTCATGCTGAATTATCGACACACCCTGAAACAGACAGAGTCTTGAATCATGAGGAAAAAGCATTATCTCCTATGGTGGAATGGGATGTTCAGAGCGAGATGATGTTAGAATATGATGGTTTTAATTGTGAAGATATGGAATTTGAACCCCAGACCTACTTCTCTGTTACAGAGTTGCTGGCATCTGATGATGGTGCCCCATATAATGGAGTTGATACATCTGGGGATTGGTCGGGGTACATGGGAAATGCTTCTTGTACAATTTCACAAGATGAGTTCCCTGAACAGTATGGAATAGTGGGTAATTATACTGATCAGGAAGGACCTGCAAATTCTGTAGTGCCTACCGTTAACATCATTCACTGTGGGAGGTGTTCACATGCAGAACCAGTTCCTGATCTTTTTTGCCAGAATTGTGGGTTGCAAATACATAGTCACTGCTCACCTTGGGTTGAAACATCATTTGAGGAAGGCCATTGGAGGTGTGGTAATTGCCGTGAGTGGCGATAGCTAATTTAGTTGTCCCCTTTTGAGGCTTTGGGTTTTGTCTACAATTGAAAATTTTATTGATCTGAATGGATCAGAATGGGAAAGTTCATTCTCCAATGCTGTTGGAACTGTGGAGAAAATTTTGTAAATGCTATGGTTGATGTTTAATAGGCCAAGCAGTGTCAACCGCTGCTGATTTTGAGGGAGATAGTTGCAGCTTCCTGACAAGTGGCTCCCATTCTGATGGATTCAGTTTCTCATTGGGAAGTTTGGAAAGATTGGCTTTACTATTTGTAGGGTTGATGGATTTAATTGATGATGCTAGGAGGTTGCAAATATTATATAAAAATGGAAAATTTATTTCCTTATCAGTTATATAGGTAAGGCCATCATTTTTCAAGCTACAGACTTTCTATGATCTTGGAAGATAAGCAGGTTTTTTGTGCTTATCTCTTTGAATTTCTTGTATTTAAAAAAAGAAAAAAGAGAAAAAAAAAGGATGAAGAAAAAGAACTACCACAATTTTTTTGCAATCAGATGGGGTTTTATTACTTGAATGCTGTTATGGAAGTTGTCTCTGTTTGCTGGAGAGTTTCTGTTGCTATCAATGCACTTAAATTACCCAATGGCTTTTAGTAGTTTGAGGTTCTCTCTCCCCTGTGCGTTTAGAAGGTTTTTTTTTTTTTTTTTTTGACATAACTAGGAAACATATTTCTGCTCAATCATCCAATAATCACTCTTATTGAAAATATTACTATGGATTAACAAACAAAAACAAATGATGCAAACTGTTACAACTGGTTCTACTTCGTGCAGTATATCTTACATGCGGTCAAATATTCATGGTACAGAAGCCAATCCAGTGAAATGGGAAGGGGAAAAAAAATGAATAACAATGAAAAACCCTCACCCCAAAAGAGAAAAAAATCTCACCAAGGCACAATTACGTTGTGCATAAAGAATCTCAAAATCGCGACCAACCCCCCCTTTAGAAATCCCCACTCATAACACTAAGCCGACTACTAAATTAGCTCACCCTTTAATGCCGCCAGCCCTTGCATCTTGATTTTCTTTATCCACATCTTTAACTTGAGGGACATGGGTGGCCCCGCTGTATAAATCAGGTTTACATGTGTATAATGAACAAATCTTCAAAATTCCACTTTGTCACAGTAAACCAGCCAGCAAAGCCCCAGGATCATCTGTTAATGCTGCTGCTGGTGGACTGGTTGGTTGAGGTGCTGGTGGCGCCGGTGCAGGAGCACGGGAGGCTGTAGGAATACTAACTAATTGCTCCTTGATGAACTCCTTCAACCTGTACATCAACAGTCAGAAAAATCTGCCAAAGGTATTAAACTTAGGTTAGCACTATGCGACAAGAAAATTTTAAAAACGTACTCAAATGTCAATGTGGGGTCCCCTGAAGCAACTGTCAAACGCAATTGGGTTCGGTCTGCTGGATCTGTTTCAATTCTAGCCTGGAGTATCATAAAAGAAAACAGTCAAAACAGCAACCTCATACAATGCTATTACATCATTAATCTTATATTCTAAAAATCACAATACAAAAGCATTATCTACACCGAGGAAGTTTTCAATTTGCATCTTTTGCCAATTATATTCCCAAAAGGTCCTTCAGCATTGTCCAAAAAATAAAAAATTATAATAAAATGATAAAATTGTAATCAGCAGTGCTACTATTCCCAACTGACTCTCTCCCCCCAATTGCCCACCTCCCATTTTTTCTCCCTTATTTTTTTTTAAAGAAAGCCTTCTCTAATAACTTTTTTTAATTGGCAAGTCACACATGCACCCGTGATCATTTACTTAAATGTGGAATCATTTACCCAAATGTAGACCAAAAGCTTTAAATGTTAAACTTTAGGTGAGGTTAAATAATGAAAACGATAGCAACACATCAAATCATAGAAGTTATATGCTGAAAATGGATGGACATCACTTACCAAACAGAGCATGGCCCTTGTACTTTCTGAATAGAATGTTGTACTTGCTACAAGATTGTTTGGATTTGGGTCCTATACAAGAGAATTAAAAAATGAACACCTTCATACAACTAATAGGAGTCCAAGGAAAATTCAACATTTTTTAAAATTTCTTTTGAGAATACTTACAAGCCCTGGACTAACCATCAACCGTAAACCGTTAAATAAATTTGCCATGTCCAGGAGAGGCATTGGTTTTACGCCTCTAACCTGTTCACAGGAAAACATGAGCATATTAACAAATAGCAGATTTTTAATGGGGAGAAAATTTTACTCTAATGCTATAGAGAAGGCAAAAGGTACATACCACTTCTTGAAGCTTCAAAGGTGGTCCTGAAAGTGATCTCCATTGAGGGAAAAACTCTTCAGCAGACACTGGTATAGGCTGAAGAAATTTACTCAATACAGCAGGAAGACGGAGTTTGCAGTTGACCTATGATAGGGACAAGTAAGATAGATGAAGCCATGGATATTACCTAGCTTTGTGTTGATTGCCAGCAAAAAAACACATAAGTTACAGATATAAGTACCATATCGTTACCAAACTTGTAGGAGAAATCAAGAACTGCTACATCCCTACTAGGGCGGAGATTAACAATTTCAAGTGGGCATTGCACCTAAACAACCAAAGATTAAAAAATAAAAAATAAAAAAGAAGAAGAAGAAGAAGAAGCAACTGAATAAGGACAAAAGATGAGTGGCTACTAGATACACCAACAATCAGTGATCTACTATGTGAATAGCAAATAATCTTCACCTGTGCCCTGGGAGGAATAGTTTCTGGGACTAATGAGAGCTCCAACTTCAAATGGGATGGAGGCAATATTATAGCCTGAACTGAAAGTAGTGGATTAGTATTCTTGTTTCCCAAGAAAAGAACAAGACGCCCCTGATGTGCTCGCCATTCTGCTTTAATGCCAATCTGGGGTAACAAACAACAAAATTACCACAACGCCAAGTTGAAGCATTAACTTTTTAAACAATTAAAGGCCAACAGGAAATACTACAAAGGGAGGTTATCCTATAATAAACTGCATACAGTTGAGTATAATATGTCACAGATGATGAAAGAACTTTTGCAGAAAGAGAAAAAAAACCTGGATATAAGGATCCTCGTATAGAACACCACTATCCTTCACGCACAGTGCTTGAAACCTTTCAGCAATACTTCCTATTGGCTGCAAAGATGAACAATGGGATTAGCGAGTTAAAAGTTAAATTAATCACAACCAAACCCGGTCACTATCTTAAAGCACATAGCAGTTGAGACTTAGACCATGTTTTTCTGCTGTTGATAAAACCAGATGTGAAACCCAATAAACAAGGATATGCTGCAAAGTCTATTGCAGAAGCTCTCCATCTTGCAAGGAATAATGTTTTTTGGGGAAGGATTGGAAAAAATGAGAAAATTTTTATTGGGACTGCAGATTAATAGGGAAGCAAAATGAGCTGAGCTGCTTGAGCTTAGCTCATGATTGAGACAATCTAGTCCTAATCAAGAAGCCTCTAGCTTTCATAATGCAAATGAGCCAATTTTGAGCAACCTTGTATTTAAGCTTGACTTCATTTTTGTCTCCTAAAAGTTCAAGCTACCCAAGCTCAACTGAGATTTGCTTATTAAAGGCTTGCTCAAGAGTTGAGATCACTCAAGAACGAGTCGAGCATGAGCAATGTAATACTCACCTTGTTTACAATCAAACCAGATTTTTTTTTTTTTTATTAAGTTAAAATTTTTATAAATAAAAAATAACCCTGTTTGAGTGTAAACAAGGTGAGTATTCCTAATTACGCCAGAGTTCACTGCATAACATCTTTTCATTTTGCCCACCTCTTCAAACAAGCAATACAATGTATCATGAAAAAAGTCAATGGTACCTGAACAGAATTTGTCTGCTCTCCAACAGGTACTATGGCTGTGGCTTCCACTGCATTTGGAACACCTTCCACTCCAGAGACTATATTTTGTTGAGGCTGGACATCAGCACTAGGAGGGCCTTCAATAGCCAGTGGACCCAAGAGATCACCAAGGAGATCGGCTGACGGAGGTTGGGGATCTACTGTAGTCAAGGTTCCATTCTCCTGGGACAATCCTTGATCTGCTACATGATGATCCTGTCAAGATTATCAAGCATACATCAATTTCCAATTAATAACATAAACAAACAAACTATTCAACCTAAGATTTCAAAATTAATGAGGGAAATTACACCAACAATGGTAGGTTCAGGAATAAAAAAAACACAAAAAAGAATTTCATAAAAAAGAAAGAAAGAAAAATAAAAATCAACCACTAACCACATTACTGCTCATGCTGGGCACCTTTACCAGACTAAGCTGGGTGACAGGAGGTGTCCCATTCGCAGGCCGCTGGTCAGTTACAACCAGAGCATTTGATGTTTGCTGCAGTGCCCGCAACTTGATAGCACTTTGTTCCGCAGTATCAACTTCAATATCTTCAGCCTTCTTGATCAATGAGGACTAAATGATAGAGAGATATTAAAGTTAGCGCCAAAAACCTTCAGTTTCACTCCAAATAAAACCATCTATTAAGTATTAAGAGACTCATCCTACAAAACAAGAAAGTAAATTTCCACTGAAAAACTGCACTACAATGCACCTGCCGCTCAGGGAATTTGGGCATTTCAGCCAATATATCCATTAGAGCTGCACCTTTCCTACTCAAGGCAAAATATTCTACAGCTCGTTGTTGTATCTCAGCATCAATGCAACTCTCGTATCTACATGAATTAAAAAAATGTGTAATAGAAACCTACATCAATTTGTGACAAACTAAATCAATATACAGGGTGCAAAGGTAAAAATCTCACTTGTTAAATATTGCCCAAATCAGATTCTGTAGTTCTGGTTCTGGGGGTTGAGCGTGCATTAAAATTTTAGCATATGTTGAGAGAAGAATAGGAATGGTAGAAGACCTGTAAATAAATAAAGGACTCTAAGATATTTATATATATACTAGAAGGAATGAAAGCCAGAAATTAGTAAACAAGGGTTAAGGGCCCTTACGATACGGTAGGAAGCTTCTCATGTATGATGCTGAATAATTCCTTCGGACTACACCCAGGTCGTCTGGCCAAAAGGTGTCCAAATTCTCCAATGAGATATGCACTGACCTGTTGCATTTATGCCAATTCACAAACGAACTTAAGACACTTGACCAAACTAAAATGCTTGTTTGATGTATTATTATACGTTTAATTAAGCTCCAAATGGCTGATCTGGATTAACCAATATTTGGTTAAGCTTGGCACATGAACATAAACAAAGACAGCATGCAACTATGAGTCTATGATGAGTATTTTGGTAAAGCTCTGCAAATCCCCATTAAGCCTATTAGACTCATGTTCAAAAGGAGTTTTTTTTTTTTTTTTTGAAACCAAAATTTTGCATTTCTAATCTAGAATTAGCAATAACCTCTTATGAAAATCCTTATAAAGCATCATTCAGCAACAGCACACTGGCAACGAGCCATGCAATATAGAGTGAAAGACAAAACAAAGCAAAACCAAAATATATCTCTAGTTCTTCTCAAATATATATAATTATATATATAGTTTAAAATTATTATCATGAAACCAAAACAAAGGAGACACAGTATACAATATACAAACCTTCACCATAGTCTCATGTATAGCAGGCTTGTCAAGATACTCTCTGGCTTTTGCTGCTGCATAAGGCTGATCAGATGCACAAACTCTCAGTTAAATAATATACATATAAACATTTGTCTTAGAAACAGGTAATTCATCCACATCCAAAAAAGGAAAAAAAAAAAAATGAAGAAAAGATAGAGGAAGCACAAAGTATATGTTAGAACATTTTGATTACCTGTAGGTCTTCATTGTTTGTAACGAACTGCACAACACGAAACCATATGTCATCGCTAACAAAATCCCCAGCCTTGTCAATCAATTGAAGAATCACATCCACATACCTGTGTCATATTAAAACAGAATGATATCATTTGCACAAAACACTCAGAATGCATGTGCTGACACATTAACAGCTAACATTTACTCAAGAAATTCAAATTGAAGGCCTAAGATATAACAGAACAAAATTCCCAGAAACTTAAAAAATAAAAATAGATAAAGGCTCATAAAATAAAGCCTCTCTTTTTAAAAATTAAAAATTTAAGGGGGGAAAAAACCTAAAGAATTACAATCGTAAATCCAAATGGTCCATGAATTACTAGATAAGCCCCCCCCCCCCCCCCGAAAAAAAAAAAAATATATATATATATATATACACACAAAAAAAAGACTTAATCTCAACGATAGATCTCTCCATGCCTTAAAAGGTTCAATTATTTCAATCTCCAATTGTCCACAACAATGTGGAGTCACATTCCAAATGATACAATCCCTTCTAGCAAGAGTACACAGCTATTACCTTCCTTGGCATCACCCAATGAACCCCAAAAACAAAAAACACAAAAGACCAGAGATCATGAGCAAATGAACAATCTACATTAGACCACAACAATTACATCTATTAATCTTCTCACATCCTCCAAAAAATATGTTTTAAGTCTTTAAGAAACAATTAATTCTATCATCATAATGGTGTTATCTGGATGGCTATCCCTCATTGTTTGATGTGGTGCATTTGGTGGGAGAGAAACAACCGGTGTTTTGAAGATTCTGTAAGGACTATAGCCAACTTAAAACTTTTCTTTTTTTAAAACTCTATCGGATTGGATGTCTATCATAGGAAGTCATTCTATTTTTTCGGTCTACGATTTGATGGATGCTTGTAATTCATGTATTTGATTGTTTTGGTCCCCTGCTGTATACTTCTTGTATACTTGGGTGACTCTTTTTATGACTTTGAATGAAATTTTCTTTACTTATCAAAAAAAATAAAATTCTATGTATAACATCAATTGGCATATCATTTGAGTTACTTGCATAACATTGAATGCTGAAAAACGCATCAATTGACCAAAGTGAAATATTATAAATAATTTTGGCATCCACTCCCGCAGAGATATACTTTCGTAAGTGAAACTAAATGTGTGTAGTTTTAACATCAACTATTATTTGTCATATTTAGTTAAATTGATGCAATCATGGTGGCATAATAAAAATAGAAACACAAGCCCTTGTTAATTTCCTTCTAACTTATACGTGAATAATCTGGATATCATGCTTTCAATAGAGTTTGTCTGATCTAAAACTTAAACTTTTCTTTTACTTGTCAAAAAAAAAAAAAAAAAGAGTTTTGTCTGATCCTAAGAAGTTGCACACAAGTGCCATGCTTACCATGACAGATCAGGGGCAAACTTCTCTGCAAGAATAGCAGCTTTAAGTGACAATTCCTCACGCATTGCAAATTCTGCTGTACTGAGATACTGAAAAGAACAGAAAATGGCTTACTCATTTTGTGATTGAAATGGAAACTATCTCAGCAAGCTAATATTAGAAAAATATATATAATTCAAATAAGACTGCCAACACAAAATAAATAGTCCACAACCAGCATTGGCATACCTGCAGTATTTCTTCAACTATGTCCTTTGCATTTGTAACATCACACATACCATAAAGCAAATCAAGAGCACGCCTACGAATACTGAGCACACAAAATGATTTCATTAAGCAGAAGGAATTATAAGCACACCTGTGCGCACACACGTACATGGAGGCTAGCATCCTCCAGAGTAGAACATAATATTTATCTTTTAATTAACATGATCAATCAAATAATAAATACTTTTCAGTGCTAGAACATGTGCCGCACAAAAAAGAAAGCTATTGCAAATGAATTAGTGGCAGTATCAAGAGTTCTAACATTTTCAGAATGTAACGAAAACGCTGCATGATAGCAAACTTAACCTGATGTCAGGATCCTTCAATGAGGTTATGATCTGAGCCTGATGTCTTTTGATGATATCTTGCACATCTGTTACCAACAACATCCGAGTCATATTCTCCTGCACCAGAGCAATGTAACATCAAATCAAGCAGTTACAATGTAGCAATTAAATTTACCCTTCCAGATTCTGATTTAGTAAGTCTCAACATGCTACCAATCATAAAGACAGATAAACTGTAGCGTTTCTAAAACTTACCAAGCCAAGATACCGAATATTTGGTTCACGCACAGCAATAAATTTTCCAAGAAGGGCAACGCACTGAGACATCATCTCTTTTTCAGCATCAAGATGCATGACCTAAGAAAGGGCCAATCAGAACATGAGTATGTTGCAAGGAATGAAAGTGTCAAGAAACAACACTTAATCCTTCAATGTATATAGTAATTTGTTCCCACAAAATCCAGTTGAAAATACTAGAGTTTCAAAAGCTTTCATCCTTTAATTAGTTTTAGCAAGTTCACATCACAATAACATTGTCTACACAATCATATGCATTTGTGCATGTGTACATAAATACATCATTGTATGTATGCACGAACTATGAATGTGCATAAGAGCTGTTAACAATAAAAAACCATTAAACCATTAAACAATCATAAGCCATTTTAAATAACAAATCCCATATGCTAAAAAGATTTTTTGGGCCACAAACTTACTAGAGCAAGGGCTTCAAAGAGAACAGCATGTGATGCATTGTTCTTATTTACATTTTTCACAACATCAGTCCCCATTAATATCCGTTGTAAGACCTGAAATTCCGAAATCAAATTTTAATATAATCAAAGAAACATGACCAAAAAAAAAAAAAAAAAAAAAGTCTTTTAACAAAAGCAGAACCTCAAACAATGATCTTCTGGTATTTGGATCTTCAATAGTTGGAAAATACTGAAGAGCCCTCATTGTCTTAACCTGCATTAACCAAGTGCTAACAAGCATTAATATGAACCTGTTAATACATTGACCTATTACAAACCCTCAACAATCAATCACCCACACTGGGTTATTTCTTAAGAATAGAAATTGACTGAAACTAATTACGGGTAGCATAATTCTGTATCATACATCTAAAATATCAACAAATAAGAAAATTCCCATTCTAGGCTAACAATAAATAGGATTTCAGGGATTTCTAGCCATACGAAAGAAAAAATGTTTTAGAATAAACCACAGTGAACTGTACGCACTATGGCAAAAAGTATTAAGAAGCAGTCTCTTTAATAAAAACCGTCAATTCCTACTTATAGTTAATATATCTCCAACTAAAATTTAGATCATATCCATTACTAAAACATTTAAGGACATTTAGATGTTACATAAAATGAATGACTCCAGTTTTATGGATTGACCATCAAGAATGAGCCACCAGAAAAGTGAGATGGATCGTCGTAACTTAAGCACAGAATACATTTATTCTTTCATGGCCTCTTTGACAGTGGATTTCCAGAATATACATACATATATTTTAGGGTAAATTATACTCTTAGTCCTTAAAATTTTCATTCTCTCTCTCTCTTATTTTTCCCTCTTTTTCTTTCTCCAGTTTCCAGCCACTATGTGAGCCCGCTCCACCATTTCTCATCACAACTGCCTTAGAATGCCTCCAAAGTCCAAACTAAAACACCATCCCACACCCCATACCAGTGGCAACCAAGACCCAGCCCTCATGGACCTACCCATAGTGAAAGACTCCAGCAACACACCCACAAGCTAAGAGCCTAAACCCAAAACAACCAATTAGTCATTCACGAAGATTATCTTCCTCTCAGAATTTCTCCACTTTAAGCTACCAAGGATAAAAAAAATAAAAAATAAAAGAAAAAGAAAAAGAAAAGCATGAGGTAACTTATGTAATAAAAAATAACAAGCAATCTAATACACACATTATTTTTCTACCTCCAATTTCAACTTTCCCACTCATAGATTGAGAACCCAGTAAGATTTCGAGTACATCCACCAAACCAACAGCCTTGAAAATGGTGGTTTTCATTCTCGGAAGCTTCTAGAGATCCGATGTCATGTTTGGCTGCTTGAATGGAGTCGCATGGACCATTGTCGATTATGTCAGAAGATCGAAGTCCAACCTGGAGTACCGAAGCACCCAGTCCATCCATGTCTCTTCTCTCTCCCCTCCCCAATAAAAACCAATTTTCAATTCTTTTGTGCTTCAGATTTTTTCATGGCATGGGATATCTAAGTGGGAGTTGTTATTTTGGGTTTGGTTGCTAGGGTATTTGGTCCGGGGTGAAGGGGCCATGGGGGGATGAGAACAAAAGTATGTGAATGGGCTGAGGTGTCCTAAAAACAAATAATTTTAGTTTTCTTAATGTACCGCCATGTATGCAAAAAGTGAATGGAAAATAAAACAGAAGGACTAAATTGTTAAAATTTGAATATTTAAAGGACCGACTTTTTTAATTTGAGGGACTAAAATCGAATTTATCCCAAATATCAGGGATCAAAATTATAATTTACCCTATGTTTTATGAATATGAACGTGTATGCATAATATTAACAAGGAAATTCAAATTCTTCCAGATAAACAAGGATGTGCTGATTATTACATAAAAATTTCTGTCTATCAGTCAGTCTACAAGGGACCACCAATCTGTTTGCATCACAAGCAATTGCAGGATTCCAAAGTTTTATCAGTTTTCAATTTATCTCATCTAGCACAGAGTGCATTCTTGGCAACAACGATCAGAAATGCTGGCTAAATTGGGCATCAATTTGGCATCCATTACATACAAAGCAGGAGGAAAAAAGAACACAAACCTGAAGCCAGGGAGATGGGATACCATAGTAAGTGTATTCTTGTGGAACATCCTGGTTCCTGGCAAGCCGCTCTAAGGTTTTAACGCACTTTGGAAGACAACTCCAATATGCTTCATGGTTATTTGATACTAAGGCAACAAGAAGGCTCATAGAAGATGTCAAAACACCAAGATCACGTTCATCTAATAGCTGTGCCATCCGATCCGCCCTAAGACATATGGCAAAAAGGACTAACAAAATAAGCACGAGAAAATCTATTTCAGGAAAACAACCTTTTGTCAAAAATGGAACATTCAAACATACCAGCCATCTACATTGACAACATCAGGATTTTTCCTATACAAGCGCAGCAAACACAATGCAGCCTTCTTTCTCACAAGTGGTCTGGCACTGCTAGAGATCTAAATCAAAAGACTTGGTTAAATCAATAATTAAAATAAAAAAAATTTGTGGTCTCCAAAAAATAAAAATTTGTGGTCTCTTACAAGTAACTTCTGGACATCAGGTGCTAACGACTCAGCAAAGTCTCTCCCACCAATGTTGCCAACCTACATAAATGAAGACAAACAATGGAGGGGCACATGAGGTCATGACAGAGGTACAATTTTGAATATATAGTATAGCACAAGAAATGATATGCAAGAGGAACAAGAAGGAAGACATTGCGTCAGTGACAAGTTGATAAATCAATAATCTAAAAGACTAAACTTCAGAAGAATGAAACCAAATAGTCATCGCAATACTATAGTTAAACAATGGAATGCCTTAAAACAAAATTCCACATACAAGTTTTTTTTTTTTTTTTTTTTGAGAAGAAAATTTCACATACAAGTGATTGCACATTGCATGTGCTGTTACATGTAACATTGGAAAAATGAAAACTTGCTAAGTCTTTCAGAAAAATGGAATCAGTGTACCATCATAGAAAGTATGTGAGAATCTAGGTACAGACTAAAGTAACCAAATATTACGAAAGAGAAAAGAAAGGGTGTATAATGAAGGGAAGGATCCACTGTCACAGCTTTAGACTTTCTTACAGGCAGTCATAAACCAGGAGAAAGGATGCTTGTTTTAATGATAGCGAGAGGAAAACGGTTGATCAAACCTTTTATGAACCAAGTTAAAAAAAGAAAAGAAAAAAAGAGAGGATCCATGAACCAAGTCATTCTTGATGTTATGCTCAGGAATGAATAAGACCCTACTTAAAAGAGAATGGGGAAACTTATATAAGAAAATATGACCAAATTGTAAAGTAAAAAATGTGGCTTTGTTGAGTAGAAAAAATTGTGCACTTGCATGAGAAATTATTTAGTCTTTTCCTTGTAAAGGATTCTTCCAACATCAAAATTCCACAAGCTGCCAGGATTTAGTCTCCCATGATTACTGAAGTGGAAAATGTAGAATATGAAAATAAAAGGGTAAAATAAACCACCTTCCCTTGACGTTTATTGCAATGACCCCCCCCCCCCCCCAAGTTTGTATAAATGACACTCCCCTCTTGAGGTTTGAATAAATATAACAGTTAGGTCCATGCCCTCTGAAACTGTGATATAACAGAATATTCAATTTTTAAAAAAGACTCTTATCCAAACTATGGACAAAATGACACCCTCATTCCGTGAGGGTTGTCGATGAATGATACTCCCCCCTTGAGGTATGTATGGTTAATAGGAATTTTTTTTTTAAATGGAATATTCTGTTAGTCTTAAGAAGGGGAGTATCATTTTATAAAATGTTTGGGGTATTGCCATTTCAGCAAAACCTCAAGAGAGGTTGATGTAATTTACTCTTGAAGAAAACCATGTAGGTGATCAAAGCATGATCTAACTGTTTCCTTGTGATAAATAATTAAAAATTCTAACACGCTTTTACATCTGTTTGATTTAGCTTTAAATGCCAGTTTATTTTCACCACAATCTTATGTATAGGTTTGTAAAGCCTCAGATTTTTTCTAGGTATAGCTGTACTTTTACACAACTTATTTTTTAAACAAATTAAGGATCTATTTATTTTATATAATGTCAACCTATTTTCAGCACTAGCTTATGTATAATTTTTTAAAACCTCACCTTTTCTAAGTACAGTTGCACATTTACAAAATTTATTTTTTAAACAAAATAAACAAGTAAAAAGAAGCTCATCCAAACGCACTCTAAGCCAATGAAAATATGCTCATCCAAATACAGTCTCTGATATTTAAATACACAGAATCATGCTCTTTTTTTTTAAATAATCAGTCTAGAGTCAGTCTTATCCAAATAAGCATATACTACATGTCACAATGCCATCATTCAAGATGGAGTTTGATTCCAACAAAGAATCTCCCTAGCATTTGAAACAAATTAACTAAAACACTTCTTAACTGTAACGTCTTGCCATTATTCATAACATAATGATTACAGAACATCCTTCAACATAACTGCTTCCAACATAAAACATTGTATATCTGAAATTGTACACCATATATCTTGGAATAAGGTAGAGAAAAAAACTACACAAAAGGAAAAACAGTAACGTTGCTTGTAAAGCATCACCACGTAACAGCCCTTCAAATACATAAAGTACAGGTCATATTTGCGATCATGACAAGTGAAGGATCAAAATATGAATTACAGTGCAGGCTAAATATTCCAGAAGCACTTGGTAAAGTCAAACAGGAAGTATAATTTTGGCAGATTAAATAGTAAGCTCTTAAAATGTTAACAGCAATTGTATTGTCATACCATAGTCAATGCCAAACACTGGAAAGTCTCATTGCGACCAATGATATCATTGCGCACAGTATTTATCGCCAGTCTCAAAAAATCATGGTTCTCATTTAGCAAACACGCTGTCACAATGTAACCAACCTGCACCCATTTTTAGGACAATAAAAATCGATCTGACAGGAGAGTGAAAGTATTTCTGACATAGAGGACGAGCCAATATATGACTAGCTTTGAGCATTAAAACAAATATGAGACGAGAAACATGTCTTTTGAGGACCCCAAGTTTGATAATAACAAAGTCATGAAGCCATAGTAAAAAAATTCCTGGTCTTTAGCAGTTAAGAATGAACTTTGGATTTTGCCAAGTTCTTCTAATATTTCTTTAAATTCATATCTATAATTATTTCAAAGAATTGGGGCACATAACATAGACGCTAAGCTTAATTTAAGTTATTCAGGCTATACCGCAAAATACAACACAACCCATGTTGTTAAATCATTAATATTATTTTATTGATATGCTACATATACACCCAATGTGTTTTTGAACCCTCAATCCATACTTTTAGGAAGAGGAAGTCTTGAGCCAGAGCTCATTGGCTCAAATTGACATGCAAGATGATACTTACCTGCTTTTCTGGATACTTTGGTGCAGATATTAGAGAAACAGCTTCCATGTGACCAAAATCCACATCATAACCCAGCATATAAATGTAGAGCATTTTCCAAACATATTTCTTCTTCTCATACGGGGATAAACCCTATTGAAAGAACAAAAAAATTCAATAATCAATAGCTCACTTGTCTAGATTAGATATTGCCAATGTTCTGTAGAATAAGCAATGGTTGTTGCCAACAAGGGAAATATAAAAACAGCTATTCTCAAAGTAGCAAACAACCAAAATAATACAGGAAACTATAATTTAAAATAGAAAATAAATAACAACTAAACAAACAAAACATGTATGACACAGTAATTCATGGGAACCCAATCTAAAGCAGTTGCGCAAAAGGATTTTTTTTTTTTTTTTTTCTTTGATAATCCAATAGTACAATGGGGAGGAGGGAATTGAACCCTAGATGTCTCCATTGGAAACACTGGAGGTGCCAGTTGAGCTACAAGGCTCTTGGCAGAATCTTTTCTTTGTAGGTAAATACAACTCACACACCCAGACAGGATAGAAGTAGAACACTGAATTAGTGGCAAAATAATAGTCTAACAGCCCAAGCTGACATTCAAGCATGTTTTTTGACCAAGGATTAATTCCTGAGCATCACTTGAAGTGGCCAGGAAAATTTGCAATTCAACCAAGCAATAGATATAGATGGACATTTTTCTTTGTGACGAAATTCCTTAAAAATTGATATAATGACACTGATTTGAACAGCAGGTTCAATCACCAGGCCAGTGAACTACCACACAAACACAAACATAAATTGCAAAATAGAGACTCAAGAAGTTCTCAATGTGTGTCTGTATAAATGTTTTTAGCGAAAAGGACTTTCTGCACAAAAATTCTAAAACTAAGGGTGAGCTAACAATCAGTCTCACTAGCTGGTCTGGACATGGACAAGTCACCTTCACCAAGGATGTTGAGAATATCCAGTATCTTATAGTGCCTTATTTCATCCAAACTTATATCTTTGTCCAGAATTTATTGAAGCCAACAAAAAATCACAACAACAAGAACAGCAAATACAGAATGACCAGAGTAAGTGTTATTTTTGTTCGCCACCCTACCAACTATATACTGACAAAAACAGCATGTCTCACTTTTGTTAGCTGCCCCTACAAGATGTCTAAACTATAAACTAGTATTGTGAAATTCAATCTCAATGGTTTCTGCTAATATAATTTTACACTCCATAAAAATCCACGTGAAAAAAATTAGCTTCTTATACTTTAATTTCTAAATTAAATTTGACATAACGCCAGGAAAGCCGCTAAGTAGAGACCAACACTTACAAAAAAACAAGAAACCAAGAACAAATATTAGGGGATTAACAGCAGAGAGTCTAGGTACTTCACAATCTCTATTAAACACAAAAGAAATTGACCCTTAAGTAGTATCTATAAAAGTCTTAAATTTATCGGCTTCCCCTTGAATATGACCACTTGAACTTTATCCAAAACAGATGATCAGTCCTAAATTACATCTTCAAACTTTTCAGTATAATGATTAATGAAACAATATCTTTGAGCCATATTAGAGGCTTGGGTGCAATGCTTACCCCATATGAGATCCAAAACTAGAAGCATTTTCCCGTCTTATTTGATTTCATTAACATACCAGATCTAATCCTACAAGAGCTGTGGGAAAACATAAACAAGCAAATTAAATCTGAAGTTCACTTTTGCAGATTGAGCCGAGCCATATTCACTTTTTCAGAATCATGCTTATCTTCTGAAATTATAGCTCTGAACAATTCAAGGAATAAAAACTAGTTATTATAACCAAAATCCTGGGATAGAAAATTAATTGGTCACAGTTAACAAGTCCCATTGAGCTATTAATACTATATCTTATGACATATAATTTCCTCCATTCAGTACTAAGTTCCTAATACCTAGCAAGCTATTCCAAAGATAGTTTAAAACAAGCTTGAAAAACCAAAGGCCTCTCTCATGCCAATGCCAACATATCCAATTTGAAGAATGAATCATAGAAGGCACCATCAATCAAGTCTCTATGTTCAGTAGCTCACTAAACTAAAGCAAAGATAATTCAAATTCAGACCTAGAATTTTACATGTTCAATTCAACTATGCCTTGTAGTATGTCTAAGAATTCAAAATTCCTTCTGTTTCTGACATTTTCAGCTACAAAACACACAAATTGCTTCGAATCCTAATCTAATCGATTGAAATGATGAGCAAGTAAACGAAGCTGAATTAAAATTCAAGCAAAATTATAAAATGCATATGCCAATGCCAGCATATACAACTAGAAGAATGAATCAAAGAAGTCACCATCAATCAAATCTCTACGTTCAGTAGCTCACTAAACTAAAGCAAATAATTCAAACCTAGAATTTCACATGCTCAATTCAACTATGCCTAGTAGTCTATCCAATAATTCAAAATTCCTTCCGTTTACGACATTTTCGGCTAACGAAACACACAAATTGCTTCGAATCATAATCCAATCAATCGAAATGATGAGCAAGTAAACGAAGCCGAATCAAAATTCAAGCAAAATTAATCAAATGCATATATGTACGATAAAGCTGGAAATGAAAAATGGAAACCCTAACCTTCTCGTTCTTGAAGCGTGTACGGACATTTCCGAGCTCCTTATCGACGCGGAGGCGCTCTTGCTCTTTGTTCTGGCAATTGCGTATGTCGCTGATGAACACCGAGAGGCCTCGCATCCCTGACAACGCCATCGCCGCTCAGATCCACACTCTCACACGCACGCACAGAGAGAGAGAGAGAGAGAGCGTAACCGTAATCGTTTCTCTCTGAGCTCGCGAATTTCAGATCGCCTCAGCGTTTTGGATCTAAAAGGCTATATATAGCAATCTTGGAGAAGATCAGCTCCAAAAAAAATTTTCAAATAAGTAAAAATGCGTATAGAGAGGGAGAGAAGGGGATTTGATCTAAAAGATTGTGGAGAGAGAAAACAATTGTTTTTGTTTCTAGAGAGAGAGAGAGAAGGTAGACTGTGGAAAATTGGTGAAGCCGTCGCGGAGTAAAGGGAGGGAGACGACTTTTATTTACCATGCATGCCCCAATTGTATCATTTCCTTTCATTTTCCACCTAATACTTTTTGTTTTTCTCTCTGACCCATCATTTATCTCTCTTTTTAGTCTTTTTTATTTTTATTTTTTATTATTGTATTTATTACTTTCATCCGCTCTTCTATCCGTTTCTGTTTAAAACTTTAATATATTACACAAACAAAGTTTAGCTACAATAAAATAAATATTATTACATATTTTAAAATTTTAATTTTTAAAGTGCATATTTTTTACATTTTTAATATACATGTCAAATTTTTTGTTAATCAAATATTATTTACTATATGATTTATAAGCTTATAGTTTTTACATAATTTTAAACTACAAAAACTTGCAATTTAAATAATTTATTGATGACATAGCTATTGATTTTTAATTTTCTATAAATTTCGCAAGTATGGAGGATATAAGAAGAAGATATAATCCAATGATGGATTTGTCAAAATTCACCTCTAATAAAAATATATTGAATAAGGTTGTAGTATAAAGTTACAACCAATTTTGTAACTAAACTTTATCTATTTAATATATTGCCAAATTTTTGTTTTTTTTATAAGTAAATAGTGTTCTATGTTTTTAGAAGAAAATAATGTTTTAATCTCGTATTATTTATGGTATAAGCCATTTGGAAATTTTATGAATGAAACTTGGGAGTTCCAACTTTACGGCAAGTCCTTCAAATCTGATATTCTGATTATCTTCTTAAATTTTTTTTTTTTCCTATTTTTGTGTTTCTAACATTGTATTTCATTTAGGGATTGAGAAATGTGTCGTGCTATTTGTGTCCTTTAAAATTCTGTTTACCAGTGAAGTGAAGGTTTCCAAAGGGTAAAATATTAAGACAGTTTAAAAATAAATAATTTTACTCCTAAAATATATATATATATATATGTATATATAGCCATTTATTTTTCTTACAAGATGAAATTGTATAACTGAAGAAATTAATTGGATTATTCTTTTTTTTTTTTTCTAATTTCATTAATGAGATTGGATTAATTGATAAATACTTAACTTCTTTTTCGTAAAGATGAATAATACTAACTTCACATTTGAAAAAAAAAAAAGGACAAAGAAGGTAAAAATTTATTAACTTGGTCAAAAAGATTGATTGTAGATTAGGTTATTGATTCATCAATGTTCTCAAATTTAATTTTACTCGTGAAAATAAAGGGATAGCTGGTTTTGAATTTTTTCTTTTCTTTTTAAAGCATAAAGGAAATTGCAAATATTAGGAAATCTATATTTTTTTTTCTATATTAGTAAAACTAAAATAGGAACAAACAAAAGTAGTAAAATTTAAGATGGACCTTTAAATATCAAGTGCCCACCCAACCTCTGCCAGCATTGAAATTTAAGATTATACCCCTTTAAGATCAGTTTATTTTTTGTCTACATTTCATGCATGCTTATCATTTGAAAAGACATTCTAATATAAGACGAACAAAACCTAGATGCTTTCTAGGTTCCACAATGAATTTTTATTGGTTTTGAATCATCAAAGCTCATATTTTTACTTTCTTCTACGTGATCCCTTCGGCAACATCGGATAAAATTGAAACGATACTTTTTTGTATGTGTCTTACAAAATCATGGAAAAATTTAAGCTCAGGTTAGTTCTTCTTTCTTGATTTGTTTAAACCTCACCTTTTTTTTGTTCAAACGATTACAAGAAACAAACATTTTTTAGTTTTATTTATTAATTCTCAAAGAACAAACTGTTTCTATCTTATTAATGATTTAGAAACTCCCAGAGTTCTTGCAAAGTATAATGAACCAAGAATTAGAAGAAAAAAAGTTTATGAGTTTAAAAAATATATATATATAGATATGATAGATTCATAGTGATTGCTGTTTTTATTTCTAAACTAAGACATCAATCGATTTTAGGTATACGCCTGGATGGTGTTCGAATTCCAAATTTCTTACTTGATGACGAGTAATTTTATTTTGTGTTTTTGAGATGATCCTCGTGATTTGGTTACGGAAGAAATGATGGTTGTAGTGAGAAAGGGTAGGCCTATCATGCACTTTTTGTCGGTTTTAGAAATATCATGCAGGTTGTAGAGAATCTAGAGATGTCCATGACTCCATGGTATTGTCCATTGGATTTGGCAACGAGAAAATGGTCCTGATGGAGCTTGCTTTCCAGTTGAGAGTGAAAATGTTAGTGTTGGTTCTGTTGGTAATGGAGGTGATGGTAACAGACATGACATTTGTGTTTTTTTTTTATGAAGGTCTATAGTTGAGGGGGTGGAAAACAGCAAACGCTGTTGGCGTCATGTTGGGCATGATGGTTGCAGCCAGTGCTGGTATTATGGTCGCGGTATGCGTCGCGCACTGATAATGGATAGAAGGATTTAAATCCTAGATATTTGGTGACATACTTCGGAAATTGTTACCTGTTTACAACAATTAAGGGGAATTTCAATTTTCCTCCAAAAAAAAAAAAAAAAAAGGAGGAATTCCAATGTAAAGTCCTTTTTTATGAGAGAGACTGAACAGTTGCAAGCCACAAGTCCTTCAAAGTGAAATTGCTAATCACTATGAAGTTACCCCACGTTTTTAATAGCAGAAAAACATACTTTTTAAAGTTATGAATCATGATTAAATGGACCGTAAAAAGGGTACATGACCAACCCCCTTTATATTCTTTTTGTTTTTTGTTTTTATTTATTTATTATTTTTATTATTTAAGGTTTCCATGCTTTCAAAAGCAAGTTGCACCATGACAACACAATGTGATGTTAGCAGCTTTTATCCCTTTGAGAGGCTGACGGATTTGAAAATCGAATTGCATATGGTAGTCAAACTTTTTGTTCGTCTACACTACCAAATAAGCTTTTATTGGATTAATAGTTCAAAACATCACCGTTGAATTATATCTATTTCATCTATATTATCTATAAGAAGATTCTCCTATTTAGACTAGACTTTTATATGGTAAGAATATATCTTCAACTCCACTTAAAATGTCTACAAAATAGGACACTCTCTTACTATTCCATGTCTTCAAAACAAACTTATCCAAAAAAAAAAAATTTTAAGCAAAATTATGACATTAGACAAAGAAAAAAAAAAAAAAAACCTTTTCTTATGACACATATTAAATTTTGTGTTAATCAAATATTATTTACTATACTTGCAATAAATTAATTAAAAGTTTAAATTTAGATATTTTATAAATAAGATCATTATTGATCTTGAAATTCTCTGAGTATGTATGGTATAAAAAGAAAATATGATTTAATAGTCGATTTGTCAAAACACATATATAATAAACATTACTTAAACTAATATCATATATATAATTTTAATCCAATTTATATATACCTATCCTTTTCAGGAAAAACTTATATATACTTATCACATGGAAATTTTTTTTTTTAAAACCTTATTTATATTATATTTGATGTTCTTTTAAAACAAAAAATATATATAATTTAATTACGGTGCATCTTTTATATATATATATAAAGTGACTTTTTGGTTGCCTCGCCTTTGTTACCATGTAAGCTTTGAAAGTCTATATTCTATCCCTTCTAAACAATTTTCAATTTAATTATTTTGTATATTCTGTCTGCTAGGTATTTTGCATATTTTTTACATACATTTATTTGACTTTTTTGTTTTGTTTTGTCTTGTCTTTTTATCATCAGATCAAAACATTAATCGGTTTTTTGGCATAGACAGGGATTGAAACCTAGATCTCTTATTCAACCAATAAAAACTTTATCAGTTAAGCTAACTAAAACCTACCATTTTTGTTTATGTTAATAATCAATCAATAACATTTCACTTTTTATGTTTTTTTTTTTTCCTTTTAAATTTTGAACCGAACAAAATGAGTGCATATTCTTTCCCCCCCTAAATAAATGGGGGCATCTTCTATATTATATATATTTGATAAAAATATTATTTTCATTCCTAAACTTTAAAAAATTCATTTTTGTTCCTAAAATATTAAAAAATTCATCTTTTATCCTTAAACTATTGAAAAAGTTTTTGTCCTTAAAATTTTTTTTTTAAATCATCTTTATTTTTGCCTTTAAAATATTTATAAAAAGAACTCTTTTCAAAGTTTAAGAATGAAAAAAAAAAAAAAAATTATAAGTTTAAAGATGAAAAACAAACTTTTAGTAACATACGAAAATAGTATTTTATCCTATATAGTTCATCTTGTATATTATTATTAACTATAATTGTGTAAACTTTGGTGCCCCGTAATCGTCGTCCTTTCTTTCACATGTGATAAGTCTAGATAGTAGATACACAACAGATAAGTTTATAATTTTTTTTTTTAATAAAAAAAAAAGTTTATAATTTTTTATTGGATTTATCTAAACTACTACCGATATCACTTTACATTTACATTAAACCCTTGTCACATCAAAAATATTTTTTTTAAATTATTGTAATTCTTGTTAGTACTGGCCCCTGCAGTAAAGCATGGCAGACTTAAGTACCAACATCTGTTTATTATAATTCAAATTAATTTCTTACGTTGGTGAGCCAATTCACAAAGTTTTAGCTATTGATAGGTCAGAGTAAAACAGAAAGAGGTGAAAAATACTTATAACAAAGTTTTAATAAACCAAAAAGATGGCCAAAAAAAGAAGCTTGATTTTGATTTATTGCTTGATGATATAAGCACAATCTCGCATCCCTGTAAGTTGTAAAATAGGAAGCCAAACTAAATGAGGAGGCTTCTAGCCAGATCTAACGCCAAAACTTGAAGAACCTATCCTTTTAAGTTGAGAGTTGAAAAGCAGCTTCAACAATAGAGATGAGTTTAAATTGCTATTGTACCCCACTCAACTTAGCCCAGTCTACAAACTGCATACCACCATAAATATTGTTAGCAAATCTCACGCCGACTGTGAAAGCCATTGCAACAGGTGGTAACCGCTTTGCCAATGGAGATGCTTCAACCAGTTGCTCCAGGCCATTTATGATTTGGTATCTGGTATTGGAAGACACAGCAAGAAAAACACCTGAAAGAGAAAGCATACGATAAGTAATTCCAACTGCAGCAGAAGGAAGAAAGTTACCTTCCCGTCCCATGGGTTCATTACATAGGAATTTAGGACAGGAAATGTTAATTTTTGATAATTAGTAAAATTTTAGTTGTTCATTTGACAAGTTCTCGAGAATTACAATAGCCATAAACATCTCAATTCCCATGAAACTCAAGAATTCTAAATTCCACCTTTTCAGGTAAGAAATATCAATTCTCATGCATCTTGTATTTGTGAGAAATACTAATTTTATACTTCAATCTGACTTTTCACTTCTTCTTTCTTAAAACTAACCAAATAAAGTTCATTTTAGAACAAAACTATTTAAATTTTCATCCGAGTAAGATTTTTATTAATATCTAAGTGTATTTTTATCATTTAAAACTATTATCCAAAGTGGACAATTATTAATTCTTTAGTTACTAAAGTAATATGTATGACTAGTTTAAACAATTAAAATATATATTATTAAATATACTATTTTTATAATATGATATAAATTCAAATTCAAAGTATATCCGAACAAATAAATGTCAACTTTTAGTAATTTAATTTGTGAGTTTAAACTCCTAAGAATTTATAATTTTTGAGATTCGAAATTCTTCTCCTCAACGGAATAGGCCCTAAAGGAAATGAAAAAAATAAGAGAAAACAATTTAATCTCTCACAACTAATAAAGCTTTTACTCTCAGACTAGAATGGGTTCACACTTAAGAGCGTATATTATACAACACATCACATCTCATTTTTATAAGTTGCAGAGGTCAGAATCAGAGGCATGCTCGTTTCCATGTTACATAAGAAAGAAATAATATCCCTAGAATGAACATTCTATAAATACCAAACATAAATGCCAGAACTGCAGATATCAAGATTGGAAATAATGTATTAAAAAAATCAAAGCAATATGAATAACTCTAATGTTCACCATAGCTAGCAATAACAAAAAACCAAAGTTGTCCACATGCATCATTTTCTTAAAGTACTGACAACTACAGGCTATAGCAACACGTACAGTTTGTCCAAATCAAAACAGAACTTAATTAAAATTGCTAAATAGTTTATTCTTTTCTTTTTTTATTTTCCTTTTTTTAAAAAAATTATAGGAGGGGCCATGGGAGAAAAGATATGGCAAGACATCTTTTAAAAGAAAAACAAAACAAAAAAACCAGAATAACAAGCCCCCAACCTAGGAAATCAAGGAAAAGCTAAAAATGCATATATTTCCAGAAAAGAGCTTCCTTAGTTCATCACCATTCTAACAAACCGTTATCCACGTTGCTAAATCCAAAACATGTAACACCATTCAAATAAACTAATTTCAGTGATACGAAGAGTCCCCTCTATTTATCCCTCTTATCAGTCCCTTCTTCAAAGGCAATATAGGCCAAACTACAATTTTGGTCCCCTATGTATTTGTAGCAGTTTCAATTTCATCCCCTGTACATTTAATTGTTTCAATTTCGTTATTCGACTTTCAATATCAAGGTCTCTCAACTATTATTTGTATCAATTTCATCCCTCAACATTTAGAATCAAGTCACCTTTTAAGTTTGACTTAATTTTGAAAGTTGAGTGATGAAATTGACACAAATAATAGTTCAGGTACAAAATTAACAACATTAAAAGTATAGATCTCGAATTGAAACTGCCCACAATCTTGGAGGACCAAAAGTGTAGTTTGGCTAGTAACATATAGTTTTTAAGTAACATGAAGTTTTTGGGAAGTAGCTATAATTATGAAGATTTTCACTTAAACCTACCTTATCAAATGCTACCATGTTCTAAGGAAAAAAACTATATAAAAAATTCATATATCCACGCAGTCAGGTAAGTCTTCTTCCATGTTTTGGTTCAGTTATGTGTATTACAATGATTCATGTAGTGGTAATTTATTACTAGCCAAAGATGTTCAAAGTAAATTCAAATTAATTAAATTTGAAAAACAACAGATGTAAGCCAACAAAGATTAATTGACAAGCATATGTACATAAGTCCCAATGGCCAGTGTTAATCCATATTTATCCACTTTTATTATAAATTTTTTATTTTTTATTTTTTTTTATAAGTGATGATGATTCAATTGAAATTGTTAATAATTTTCTTTGCACTTTGAAACCTTGTATCTTGTATACATTAGGAAGATCATAGCTAAAAAAGAAAAGAGAACTTCTTTTTTGACATAAAAAGCTAATATATATGAAAGGCTAAAGCCAAAAAAAGAGAACCTTCTTTCAGTGAACACCTTAGCACTGTGATTTAATACTCGGAAGCAACTAAAACAAAAAGCCGTTCAGAAAAGTACAGAGACTATTGAAAGTAGTTGTAAGGGACTTGTTCATGCTAATACAAAAATAGGTAAAAAAATTATTATGCTAGTACCCTGTAATTTTGTACTCAGGAGCAACTAAAACAGAAAGCCATTCAGAAGAGCACAGAGACTATTCAAAATAGTTGTAAAGGGCTTGGTCATGCTAGTACAAAACTATAAGTCAAGATATTGGAATATGAATAACAGGGTAATGCTTACCCCAAAGAGCAGCACTTTGTACAAGAGGCGGCACAGGTATGTCCTCGTCCGATTTGTTTAAACTCCTGATCATACATTCAATTACAGGTGGTATGTTAGTGTTTCCTTCAAAAGATGGGGGCAAAAGAAGGTAATGGCAACAACAGTCTACACATGAATATCATTTCCCTAACTGGTGTCTATATGTATGTAGTCTTTCTTTAGTATAACACTTACGACTAATAAATATAGGGGGAAAAATGGATACAATATAATTGAAATTAAAATTTTTTAATCTTTTATCATTTATTGTTTTTGCTTACAAAAATGTGGGAAATGAGGGAGTTAGACCCAGGTTCTCCCCCATTCAGGCAGTACCATTAAGCCACAAGGCTGTTGGCTAATGTTTGTTGGTCAATCTAAAATAATATCATAGTTTATTGATTAATGGAAGTAGGGGTCAATGCCCTCTAGCCAAATCAATTTGTCTATTATTCATCAGTATTTCAGTAATTCAATCCTGAAAACACTTAGCACAAAGTAGACTTTTTCTTGTCACATTTTTATTGATAAATTTATTCATAGAATCCAATTGACATATTTACATAAAGTACAAACCAAGCAACAATGTAATGCCAAAGAAACAAAGAAAATTCAAGGGGAAGCACAATTGGCTAGGGACCATGCCTCATGAAGCATAGGTCACTAGTTTGAGTCTCCTATTCATCCTCCCCTTGGGGCCAAAACTTACTTATCAAAAAAAAAAATTATAAAAAGGGAAAGAAAAACAAAAACAAACAAACAAAGAAACAGAAACATGTAGGATAAATTTTTTTTTTTTGATATATAAGTAGGATAATTATCCTGATAGAAGCATACCGTTTGGCATTCATGATCATATTTGCAATGCCTTGGCCAATTAGACCACATCCAAAGCCAACTGATCCGTATAAGACACCCTGGATCCAGAATATATCAACCAAATGAATTAAACATAGGAGATAAATATATACTAACACTTGAACCCATCTTTGGGCATATAGAGAAGTCAGGATTGAGCAAGAAACTGGTATTAAAATCCTGTTTTAAAGGGAACATTAAACAAGATATCACAATGAAAACCAACGATGGAGCCAAGAACTCCATCCCACCCTTCCCATTGCAGGAGCATTATCCACAATATTCATTGTCCAGAAGGCAAGCAAACAGTTATCGGTTACTTATAAAGTTCAATTACATATGGTACCTTATAGAAGTATGTGGCAATCCGCTGCTTTGCTGAGAATCTACATCCTGGCCTTTCCGCTTCAAAAACACTGCATTAGAGAAATATTTTTCTATGAATGAAGCACTCCCCAATCATCTAAAATTTTGTGCAAAAAGGATGTGAAGTCCTTAAAAAGTTTACCAAAAGAGACATTGAGGAGGATATTTATGAGGCCCCTGCAAGTTTATCTACTATCTATGGGTCCACAGTTAGTCAACAAGATTCTATCTCCCTTCAATATTGCTAGTTTCTAAGGATTTTAATCAATACTATTAACATTTTCTGAACCATTTTGGTTATGATCATGATCCAAGACCCTAGGACAGTACTGTTTTACTAGCAGGCCTAGTTCACTAGTTTAATGCACAAGACACTACTCCAAGCCTAACACTACCAATACGTTAGACCATATTGTAGCACTTATGCTTACATTCTTCCTAAATCCATTAATCATTCTTCCATAAACTCTATACAGTAACTTCTAAATAGCCAGATTTCTTTTTCGGCACCATTACCACCATTCTTTTCTGTAAATAAATCATCCACCTATTTACCAAAAAAATAAACTGTCCACCTGTCAACCAGATTCAAATCTGTCTCCCTAGGCCTTTCATTTGAAATCCAAACTAAAGCAAACTAAAACACTTTATATCTAAACAGTCACTGATCTAGTATAAAATACATATCCAGCACTAAGCAGAAAGGTGCATACAGCATAGGAAAAAAAACACTGACTACAGAATTATAGGTTTAGATGGATCCTATAAATTTAAAATTAAAAAAAAAAAAAAAAATCATAGTGTCAGTTTGCAACAAACCTGCTAGGAAGAGCTGCACAAGCCCGGTTAAAGCTTCCAAATAAACCTCTTGGCATCGATGGCTGACCAAATCGAGCATAAGGTGCTAGTAAACCAACCAAAGCAATGTCTACCACTACACCAACTAAAAGATCAGCAGCGTACAACTCAAACTCAGCCCAAAAATCCTTGCCTCTTTTCTGAACTTCCGCAAATGTTGCACAACAAGAATCTATGACTATCTGCATAACACCAAATCAAAAGCAAGAATTTCATTATTACATTAACATTAGATACATGGCACCAGCTCTGAGAAACCTGTAATATGGACTCATTCAATCTGAACTACACACTTAATAACCAAAAGCTGCAATGATTATTTAGTTTCAATATATATATATATAGAGAGAGAGAGAGAGAGAGAGTTAGGATCAAGTTACACCACGTCTAACTTTTTCTTAATTTTACACCATCTAATAACATTTTATTGAATTACTATTTTGAAAATCCCAACATTGGATTACACATGCGCCAAATTTTGTATCAGTTAGATGTTGTTTACTATTCAATCCATAAACTCATTTTTAAAAGACAATATTTTTTCACACCATAATTTGGCTTTAGACTTACAAATAGTCCTAAATTATTTTTGTTTAAACTAATTAGAACTCATCATCTTCGTAGATAGAGCAACCCTCGCAACACTAAACAAATTAAAATTAAAATTATGTTTGATCTTCTCTAACCAAATTCTAATAAATTAGGTAATTTTTTTCCCTGTAAATTCTCTAATTTGACACTTTTTTTATTAATTAAATACTATTAATTAAACATGCAAACATAAAAATTGTTTTTTTCCATAAAAAAAAAACACTGAAAACAAACCTCGGTTCCAACTTTAAAGAGAAAAGAAGGATCAGCCAGCATTCGATTTCGAAGCATGGAACAGTACTTCATCAAAAATCCTAGTGGCCAACCTGACCCCTGCAATCAAATATCAACTATTCTATTCAGCTCTTTAAAAAAACTATATGGAAAACTCAATTGAATTTATTAACACGCAAAGCACATTACCTGCAAATCCAAGTATCGCTCAAGAAACACTTGGCGAATCCCTGTGATCTTAGCAGCCTCCAACATATCTTTAGGAAGCTCAACACCGCGATCCTTCGTTTTCCTCATCACTTCCTCTAACTTCAATATTGGCCCGAACTCCTTTTCCTCACCATTCTCTTCTCCATCGCCACCTTCGCCGCCGCCACCGCCACCACCATTACCACTACGATCATCGTCATCTCCGCCGTTGCCGCCAAAATCGGGTTTTTGCTCATGATTTCCCTCCAAAACCCTAACTTCATCTTCCGGCACCGTGATCGCGTTGGCCTCCGACGATGACGACTCGATGGCACAGTTGAGTTTGAAGGAGTGGTGGTTCTTGAGAGGCGAATAGTGGCGTTGGGGTGAATGAGAAGAAGCTATCAACTTTGGTGGAGAGTACTTGGTGGTGGTGGTGGTGTCGTCGAATCGTGAAAGCCTGAAATGGACGGTGAAATTGTGTTTGTGAGTACATTGCTGATGATGCGGCGTCGGATTGGTGGTGTCGTTGAAGGGGTTGTGTAAATGAGAGAGCTGGAAGCTCGGGGAACAGAACGACATGTCGTTTAAAGGAATTGCGAAAATTGAAAATGGTGGCGGCGGAGAACGTTGAAAAGAGCTCGGGGGTGACAGTTACGATATGAGCACTCGAATAGTTCAATACAAAAAACAAAGAAAGGGGGAAGACTGAAGAGGGGGTTTTTAAGGTTTTGTGCAGTGAAGGAGAGAGAGACAAATGGGTAGGTTGGGATTAAATGTGGTCAGGTCCAGGGAGCGGAACCGGATTATCCAATGAAATTTTAGCAAAAGAAAATTATCCAATGAATTTTTGGAAAAAAAAGAAAATTATTCCGTCGCCTGAGAGATTCGAACTCTCGCGGGGAAACCCCATGTACTTAGCAGGCACACGCCTTAACCACTCGGCCAAAGCGACGCTTGATGTCAGGTATTGATATTTCTCCATACAAATACATACTTTTACAAATCTTACCCTGTATTATTTTAGTCATTCCATTTCCAATTTGAACCATTTATTTTATAATTTATTTTATTATTTTAATAATTCTATAAATACAATGGGAGAGCGGGGGTTTGAACAATTGAACTATGGAATTGGATATATTATATTAAAAACAACAAAGGCGCCAATTGCCAACTAATTAAATTACAAAGCATGAATTCCAGTTAGTTCGGTTAAAAATATATGACATCATTAATCTTTTTCATCAGGACGATCATTAATCCTTTTATATTAGTGGAACTAATCAAATTATGGGTCAGTTTGGATACCGTTTATTTGTTGAAAACTGAAAACTTATTGCTGAAAATATTGTAATAAAATAATTTTTAAAGATTTAAATAATGTTGTGAGACCCAGAAATGTATGGATATGCGCGTTTTTGTGTTTTTGGTTAGATTGTGAACAGTGCCATGAGACCCAGCCAAAAACAAAAACGTAATCGCAACGCTGTATCATTTTCACACAAATGCACACCACATATGGACATGATTTTATTATGTCCTTGATATTTCTTAAATGATAAGATAATAATTTATTATAAACCCTTTAAGTGATTTTATATATATTTTTATTTTAAAAAGAAGGTGCCTACAACTCTAGGGCCAGGCTTAATTTTGACGATGATTAAATTATTAAAGTAGGCTACCATATAAGTAAATCACATGATACAAAAGAGAAAAATGAAAGAAAAAAATGTAATGAATGATGTCACTTATAAGGAACTTAACTTACAATGTCAAAATGTTCTCATGGACTAAATCGACATAAAAACATAATATTCAAGGAAGAAATCAATTGTTCAGGTCGAAACAATTGACAATATGGAAAGTGGAAACTCCAACCAAACCCATCCTTGTTCTAACCATGACAGCAGCCAAAATTATTGACAAAAAGCCTGAGACAAACTCATTCCTCGGCCGGCTAAAACTCTTACAACCCCACAATCCTTTCCTCTGACACTGTATCAGACACATCCACTTTCTTTTTCTTTTCTATTTTTGACTTTTAAAGGTTTCTAATTTTCTATAAAAGATTTCTAGTATCGTTTTTTAATTGTTGTAGAAATACGTGTAGGTTAAAAAATATTTTAAAAATACGTGTTGTAATGTTTAAACACTAAAAACTGTTGTTTAAATAACAGTACCAAATACTCTAAAATGTGTAAAATGTTGTACAAATTTTGTGTGACTATAATATAAATTTATAATGTAAGTTGTAAACTAAGAATTTTTATTTATTTATAATTATTCTAATTTTTAAAGCCTAACAATGCTATGTGCTTATTGATTTTGAAACTATGCTTTACAGTTTACGTCACCAACGTTAAACACAATAACACACTCTTTGCTTGGCCGGTTTGGCGTCGTGATATATGCAATCCTTTCTTTTGGCACGAGCAAATCATGAACCTAATTAATTGCAAATGCTTTGTTTAAATTAGTACTTCCTAGCTATTACCTACCACATATAATCATATATTTCAGTCAAAAGCAATGTCATTCATGTTGATTTAAACGGTATAAAAATTTGGAAGTAGTATGTGAAATTATCACAAGTCACAACAATTACTTAGCTATACCATTTTTTTGATAAACACTTAGCATACTAAACCATTGTGAATAAATGAATAGTAATACTAGTTTTGTGGATAGCATTAGAAAAGGAACCTTGATTTCATGATATGGGATCAAAGCATAAACTGAAATTTTTTTTGCCATTTAAGAGTAAAAAATATATTAAGATTACAAACTAAATAAATACATTAGTAATAAGACTGACATCTATAGTATTTACTCAATGTATTTAAACTTAATCATCTCAAAATAGAACTTGATATTCTTTTAAATCATGAAATTCATTATCTCACAATCTGTACAATATCATTCCAACTAAAGCACTAATTAGATTTCCGAAGTAAATTTTTTTTTTTTTAAAGCACACAAACAAATCCTTTAGATGGAACAATACTACATGAGATTGGCAAGAAGCAAAACCCAAATAACCAAGTCCCAAATCTCTTTGAAATTTTTATTTTGTATCACATCCACCCCTTTGTGAGTGGGGTGTTATATATCCCCGTGATACAAAATAACACGTCCTAACTTTGGGTCTCAAATAACAAATCGCGCCAAAGCATATTGACAAACATATAAATCATTAGCATAAAAACAAAAAGAAAAACAAAATCACACACACTTAGCTGCAATGTGCAGACAACAGAGTTGAGGTGTTCTTCTTTGTAACTTAAAATATTCTCCACATATATTGAATCGTAAAAAATGCAGATGCTGTCTAATTTCATGAGTAGGTTACAAGAACAAGAGCTGCAATCTACTTTTGAAATTTGAAGTATCCTAGATGAAGGCTATGGATCAGAAGCGAAAAGCTTACAAAATCGTGCCTTTCAACAAGACCATCATTCCCATTGCGGCATTTCCTATGAAAAGCCTTCACATTATCCTAATATTCATTTCATCTTTGTGCACTTCAAACCTTAATATGGAGATTCACCAAAGGCTAAACAAAATAACCAGAACTCAGTTCATTTGGAAGTTCAGACACGGGTAACATAAACCTTTTCTCATCTTTCCATTGTTTGACAAACTTATAACTTGATTCACTGTGCTGTACATGTATAAGCACCAAAGAAGAAATAACTACAGAAATGAGAAGTATTAACAATATATAACTGTAACTTGATGTATTCACTTGTATAGACTCCACAACAGATATTGTGGAAAACAAAGCTGTGAGTCCAAATTTCAGATGGGATCAATGCTCCATCTTCAATGACAAATCATTACTTTCTGATTTTCTGGTTAATTCTTTGATGCCTACCAACCCCTACCCTACAAGCCCCAAAGAAAAACAAATAGGCAGCCATTCTCCTTCCAGACACTCCAAAAACAATTCTGAGGAGCAAAACTATGGGTCTTTTTCGACTGCCTTCCGATAATGCCAGATTCAAACAAAGGAAAGAAGAGGAAAATGCTCGATTGTTGAAAAAAAAGCCAAAAATAGGAGGCAAATTGTAACATTTTCCTTTCCTTTCCTTTGCACATTCTGAACCAAAGAGTCTATGTACGAAAATGCCATCCTCAGTTTTCTTGTACTAACCCTCAAAACAAAGAGAAACTTTTCCTGTGTCTGGAATGACGGGGAGGACATGCCTGCTCAACTGATGCTCTTGGAGTAGGTCCAGTGCTTTCACCAGTATCTGGTTGAGCATCTGAGGATCGTGGAACAAGCTTGAATCCAAGTTTCTTTGCAACCAAACGAGGAGAACTAAGGGTACTATGTGATTTCGTGACCTTTTTCATTTCTTGCTTTATTTTACTAAATTCTTCCTCAAGTTCCCCAACTCTAGACCTCATCCTTTCCATATCCACCTTTAGAACCTGGTTTTCACGTACTACTGTCACCCACCCGTCCCTCTGTACAATCTGACCTGCCATGTCACCTGGGACAGTCAAAGGACCTGCAGGGGCACTTTCAGCGTCCAATACATGGAGACAGCCAGCTAGTGCTGTCCTTAACTGCATCTGCTCGAAGAACAGAACTTGGAGAACAACTCTAAGTGGCAACCTATCATTTTGGGATGCATGGGCACAAGCATCAATTGATAGCTTCTGGTAGTCAATGACGTTGCAGAGTTCTTCCTTATCCTTCTCTGAAAGCCAAGGGTGTGCCTGCAAAATGCCATTTTTTCCCCTGTAAGTACAATGCTATTATCAATTATAAACCTCAAAAACCAAAAGATGCTTTCACTTTTATAGTAGGTTAAGCAAACTCAGACCTTGAAAAATATATCCACTGCTCTGTATAGCCCATCGTGCAAAGGTCTTGAAGATTCTGGGAGGGCCACCGCAAGCGCGCGAATCTTCCCTGGTTTCAAATTCACATCAGAAGCTACCTCTGCTATATAGCCATCTATCAACTTTGCAACTTTTCTTAATGGTCCAGATGATGGCGATGTTTCCAGGTCAAATGATGATGGAGAAAATGATGTTATCCCTGACTCTGAAGACATAAAATAATGAATGATCCTTTCAACACAATCAGTATTATATAATGTATCAGAATCTGAATAAGTAGGAATCAGAAGACTATCTAGGGTTGCCAGTTCTAGTTGCATTCCTATCCTCCTCTCCAAAGAGTCCTTGCACGCATGAGAGACGCCCAATATCAATGCAACACGAAGAAGTCCCAGTAAGAAACGGCAAAAGGATTTCCCCTTTTTTTCTGGCAGGAGCTTTGCAATGCTTTCCAATAGAACTCTTTGATCCACTGTAGCAGGTGTCAAGCTAAAACTTGCAACTGTTCTGGTTTTGCCACTTTGTCCACCCTGCCATCGGCCTAGACCCGGTAGGTACTTTCTGGCATAGTACATCGTTGCACCAGCTAGGTTTTCAGGTCTTATACCTTTTGCTTCCATTGTCTTCATGAGTTTCTCAAACAAACTCACACTAAGATATGAGATGTCTTCAAACCACCAATCAGATTCAGAGCTTCGAATTCTGGCCCCTGTGTTAATTCCGTTCCATAAGATGCTTCCACCAGGGCTCTGTAAACTGCCATACATCATCATGGGCCAACCAAACAAACTAGGATCTGTACAAACCATCATAGATAGAGCATTAAAACATTTGCTCAATATCTGGAGCTTTTCAGCCCTTGACATGACAGGCTCAGAACTTTGAAGAGCCAAAATACAATCTTTCCAGTTGCGAAGTATATTCTTATGGAAGAAACTCTCTGACTTAGAGATTAAATTTCCTTCTCCATACTCATCTGTCATTTCAAGGTAGTCTGCCACACAGTACACCACTACTATGTTTCTTGGTGTCAGTTCGACCCGGACACCGTAGCAGAATTTAACTGCGATCAAGAAAGTGTCAGGGCCACCAGGGAACTCTTCCAGCACTGCAGTGAAAATCTTCTCAAATTTACTTTGGGATTCTTCATATACTCTTGCTATCTTCCCACATTTTGATATGAGAGGAAACTGTAGAGTCATCCATTGTAATAAATTATAATCTTATTTAATATTAATGCAGTACAATACATAAAGAATAAAACTTACAGCTCCAACTGCAGCAGTTTTCTATGAATTATGACATTCAATTGTATTTCAAATACAATAACATATGAAGACCAAACTAACTGCAAACAATATGCCTAAGAAGTATAGCATGCTTTTTTTTTTTTTGATACGTGAGTTTTGGCCACAAGGGGAAGGGACCTAAGAAATATAACATGCTAATCAATAAAAGTTATCAGCAAGATGCAGATTTCAAAGAATCAACAGTGCATGGTAATTAGGGGAACACATCTAAAAATGGCTACTTGGTCATCATTAAACAAATGCCCTACACTGTTATTTATGCTAAATCTATTGGAAATTTTGATAGCGATGTACATAATATGGCAGACCAGTTATATATAAAACATGTGGAGAACAAGCAAAATCGCTACTCATTCAGGTACACCAAGAAGCTCCCTTTATGTAAAAATTTTCAATGATTTTAAACATATTCATGAAGTTTGTCCTCATGATCAACCATATGAAATTAACTTGTGGACTAGCTCTCCCTCTTGCCTCCCCATTCCCCTCTCTTACTCTTGGTTTGGGACTACTGTTGGTGCAAACTCAAAAACTTGGAATAACAACTTGGGATTTTGGTGCTTGGCAACGACATTGATAGAGGCAGTGTGAGTATTGAATGGATGGTAGAACTGGATTTCTAGCAGTCCCTTAATTCTTGGGGTCATGATGTTTCAAATTTATGTGATTTAGCAGAAGCAATGTGCAATGAAAAAGAGAGAGAAGGAGAAGAAGAGGGGCTTTGTGGTGAGTGCGGTTGGTGTCCTTTTCTGGTGGTGTTTGGCTGTTAAGAAAATCGAGGAAGAGAATATAGCCTTTGGGGTTTTGTCATTGTTGTTTGATAATTTTAAAATTTTTTTTTTCACTTTTGTAATCTTTATTAGAGAATAAATTCTCCATAAAATAGGATTATGGATAAAACCTCAACTTGAACATCTAATTCTCTCTGTTTTTAACTCCCCCAAAACCTATGGGTCTAAAAACAAGTGTCTTTTAACATGTCATCAACATGTATATTAAGTTAATCATAGACTAAAACTTTAACAGATAATACAAAACAAATGAAAGAATTGAGAAACCATTGAATAGATATGTACACACAAAAGAGAAAAGAAGATAAATCAAGTTCTTATGATGAATACCCACAACAGAAAATGGGTAGAAATACCTTGTGAAGATGGAAGTTAATGCCATCCACCACAACCGTAATATCACTCGGCAATCCAGCATTGCAGAACCTGTCAAACCCATAAAATCCACCAAAATTATTAACATAAAAGATTAAGTACTTTTTTCTTCTAAGGACCTTGTAATAACTACCACCAACAGAATTTTTAAGCTATAATTAATTTCCATTGTAATAAGCCTTAGGCCTTTGAGCTTTTAAAGGCCTATTTATTCTAGGACCCAATAAATAATAAAAGAAGATAAACAAGAATCAGAACTAAACAAGCTCAATTAGTAAAAGGAGCCTGAGTTCAAATTTCAGCTAAACCAGTTTTGGCCTGATAATAAAGTGCGATCAGTGGACGCCACAGGTTCAAATTCTATAACACCATTTTTTTTTTTAAATGAACTAAACAGAAAAATTTAAACAAAATATTATGAACCAAAGCATATGAGAAGTGGGGTTTGTGTGAATGAGTACCAGTCATTGCCTTCTCGACGAAACCCAGAGACCTTCCCAGCTGGAGCCATGGCCAAGCGAGAGAAAGGAAAGGCCTTTCTGTCTCTTTCTCTCTCTCTCTTCTACCAAGTCCACTTCTTCATTTTCCGTTGGAGACCCAAATATTAGTTCTCTCTAATAAAAAGAAAAAGAGAGAAAGAAAGAAAACAAAGATACCCAACAAGGAAAACAAACAGAGCTGAGAGCAAGAATCGGAGTCCCACTGAGTCAACTGGGGTCGTGTCGGCAACAGTGGGCCTTTACAGCTAGGAAATGTCCGTGCGTGCGTGCCCACCAAAGATAATAAAACCAAACAAAAGCAATCACTTTGGGATTTTGTGAAAAATAAATAAGAATTTTATAGATCACGACCAAGCAAAAAGTGTGTTTAACGTTGGTGGTGTTAGTTTTTTTCAACTTTTTAAGCACAGAACAATGAAACTATGAAAGGGTAAAGCTTTTTCTTTTTCTTTTAATATAATTTTAAAAAACAGAAAGTGGGTGTGAGAGACAAGGTCAGAGGAAAGGTTGTAGGGGTCATAGCCGGCCGAGGAATGATAGGTAATTATATGAAACCGGCCGAGGTTGAATGATGTTTGTCTCGTGCTTTTTGCCGAACATCTTGGCTGCAACAATCAATGCCAATCATGGTTTTTGTAGCGTGCGTTGTTTTTGTTTGGTTGGAGAAGCCCAGCACTGTGTGTGTGTTATTAGTGTGTATTGGGGGAAAGGAAAGTCTGAAGAGGATTGGGATGTACGCATGTATTTGTAACTGCTCAGACCATTGTTAAGTGGGTTATATTAGTGTTTTACTAATACAATAGTGAAGATAGAGTCTATGGAGGCAAGTTTGTGCCAAATTGGGCATGGTGGAGAAAAAAATAATAGGTTTATATGAATGTGGTTGTCTCCTCTCAATCACTTTATTTAAGTTGTGACAAATGTTATGATTGTAGAAGAATGTTATGAACATAATTTATTTTACAACTGGCTATGGTGGCAATTTTTGAGCTGTGGATACTCGCTTTTACATGGGCCCATGCTGCCTATCATTTATGCTATTTTTATTTTCCATCACTTACTATTTGCTATTTCAATAAGGAGTGAATGACACTAGTTTCAGTAGTTTGTGGGGCTAGTCCTTATCCTTTCTAGTTGTTATCCTCTTAAATATTTGTGTAGAATAATGTTAGGGATGCATATGTTTTTCATAACGGGCTGTGTTTGATTGGAAATTTGGAATACAATTACTTATTCCTATGTTGCATGGCCAACCTTCCTTTTTAGGTGTCCTTTTAAATATTTGTTTGGAATAATGTTAGATATACACAATTTTTTATAACGGTTATTATAGTCGGTTTTGATTGGTATAATATTACTTATTCCTATGCGGTATGTCTAGTCCTTATCTCTTTTAGTTGTTTTCTTAAATATTTTTATGAAATAATGTTAGGGATACATAAACTGTCATATTGGTTATTTTAGTTTGTTTTTATTGGAGTAACATATTTTTTGTAGAAGATGATTGGAGTAACATTAGTTTTAAGTTTTTCAACACTTAATTATACGTGAATCACAACATATATTATTTAAAAAATTAAAGATAATTTTGTTATACTTCTCACTTTTTTTAAAAAATTATAATTTTCTCTTTTAATATAATAGTAAAAGGAAATGTTGATTTTTTTTTTTAAGTAAGAAATGATGAAGATGAATGGAAAGCTAAAAGATTGAATCTTATCATAATTCAGTCATAATCACATTTAATCAAATTATAAACAGTACTTAATGTGATGACGATGTAAATAGGTCTTTCGCATGTTAATAGCATGGAATTGAAGGTCTTTGTCTTTGGCTTAAACTAATTTTTATATATAAAAAAAAAATCATTAATCCAAAACATATTTAATATATTCGTTCCTAAATATATATATATATTTTTTGAGAAGACTAAAAAGAGAGAACTAAATCTTTGTAAGAGATGTTTTCTTTTTTCCAAAAAAAAAAAATCCTTTTTTTATAATCATTTATAAAATTAGAGCTATGGACATTATGTTTTTTTTAATAAAAAAATAGAAGAAAGGACAATTGTGGATTTTGTAAGATCCTTATTGCATTTATCATTTATGAAAAAAAAATATTTATAGTTTTTTAAAATTATCTTGTATATATATTTATGCATGTGAATAGACGTGTATTACATAAATTGTTTCAAATTGATTAAATTTTTATATGTTTAATAAATTTTTAAAAATATTAGCATACTATAATTGTGCAACTTCTAAATTTCTTAATTAAAAGTCTTGATATCAAATATTCATTAAAAAAAAGTAATTGAAACTATTATGATTTAAAAGGTAGTTCACAATTTACAAACTAACTAGCTAGAAAAAAAAAACATATTAAGTTATGTAAAGACTAACTTAATGTAAATATTTTTGTTATATATATAAAAGAAAATAAAATATTTTAAAATCATGTTACATGCATACTTTATGTATGTATGTGTGTATATAATAGGTTATATATTGGATTTAGTTTTTTTTTTCATATGTTTAGTACTCCCAAATAATTTTAAGGCTCTGCCACCGGATATGGCCCTTGTGGGTTTCTATTGCCTTTTGTTTTTCTTTGTTCTTTTTCAAAAGAAGCATATTGATCTTATGATAAAAAACAATCACCATGACAGTGTAACATTACATGAACTCTTTTATAAGATAAAATAAGATAAAATATCTCTCTTTCTCACTTATTGTAACAATCGAGTTATCAAAACATATAAACTAAAGCATTGCCATAATCAGATTCTCTTCCAGATCTAATTATCATAATTATGTTTAAAAAATATCACATGCTAGTCTTTTCAACCTTTTTGTCTAATCTTTCTCTTAAAAAAAAAAAAAAAAACACTTTTGTGTAATGTTTATTTAAAAAAAAAAAAATTGTTTAGAGAAGTCTCTAACACGGAATAAATCACCAAAAAAATCACGCACCATTTTTTACATGGTGGAGCCCAGGTGAAAGGAGTAGAAAGAAAACTGAAAATTTTATGTGAGTGTTTTTTTTTTTTTTTTTCATATGATTTTTATTTCCCTGGTGATTTTGACAGAGTGGGGAAGGGTTGAGTTTTTTAATTAGCACACTTTTAACAAAAAATATTCAGCAAAAAGTTAAATAAGTTATTCCAAAACAAAAATACTTGTTCAAATTATCTTAACGGGATTCAATCATTTAATAATTAAAAAAATGTTACTAAAATTAATGGATTCAACTTAGTAAGAACTAAAAAGTCTCACCTCATAGTAGATAAGGAGTAAGCATAATTATTGATTTTTTTTTTTTTTTGGACATTTGTTGCCCTAACAATAAGATGCCTAGTTTTTCTTGACAAATTGACAAAACCATAGCTCTCAGGCGTTCTCCACTCAAATAATAAGATGATGATTTGATCACTTGAAGCTGACAACTCATTAGGCTGGTCCCAAAGCAACAACCCTTGCCCTAGAGAATAAGTAGAAGACACATGCTTTGCTTGCAAAATAGATCAGATCATCAGGCCAGGAAGTGAAGCTGAGAGATTATGGATTGTGATAACTAGTAATATATAGTGGTTGTGATATGATTATTAGGACTGTCTTTCTAAAATAATGGAAGAAAGAGAGTCGAAATGATGTGTCGTTATTAGAAATTATATACTTGTGATATACTCAAAAGCCCGGCAAGGCAACTTGTCTTGTTATTATCACAAAGCTGGGACATGGGACAACAAGACCTGAAGGAGATGGAAGCAATCTCGATTGGCAAATTATGTGCGGCTGCCTAATAAAACAAAAGGAAAATAAATAGGGAATTGGACAGAACTTCTGGATTAATTAGAAGAGGTAGAACTAGAAGTCTAGAACATAGCTCTGATACAATGTAAAAATAAAAGCAAGAAAATAAAACAATTTAGAGAGAGACAAAATGGAAGCAAGAGAAAAAAAGAAAGGGAATTCATTAAGTTTGGTTTAAATAATAGTTTATTATGTCCATAAAAAGCCCTAATTTTTATAGTATAATATAATATAAAGAGAGAGAAAGAAAACAAAAGCAAGAGAAAAAAAAGAGAGGAAAATTACATAATTCAACCTAAACCTACGTGTACAGAGGATATCATTTTATAATTATAGGTACATCTTTACTATGAACTCTATGTATTACAAATTTACAATGTACCCATAGCAGGATATTTATAGAAGGCCGAATCTTAAACTAAGTATAGTTATAAGAGTAACATCATTATATATTCTAAAAAAATTATATTTTAACACACAAAAAAGTTACTTTATTTATTTTAGCATAGCATTTAACATTATATCTTATATCTCATCTCTTATTTTAACAAGACATCCATTAAAATAACATCTACCATCTATTAAAAAACAAAACAAAAAAGTAATAGAGAGAGATTTAAAGAATTAATTCTTTCTCTTGTCAAAAAAAAAAAAACATAATCACACATCGTTGTAATCAGAAATACAATAATCCATCTCAAATGCTCTTTAGTTGTGTAATAATTATTTTGGTATATATACTATGTAGCATCCTACCCATAGTATATGAGTTTCATAACTCTATGAAACCCCCATATTATGAGGGAGATTTATATATACTGGAACTGGATGTAGGAGATAAACTCTCTTAATTAATGAGATGGGTCAAGTACAATGTTTTAATATGGTATTTATTGTAAGCAGTCCATCAAGAAACAAAAAGATTACCCACACAAAGGGATGAAAAATGTGTCACTTCAGTCATTAAAAGTATTAATGAACTCCATCACAGCGATAGCCCATAGTAATGGACACATTCAATTCAAGAAATGGACAATTAGTCAATTCTACTTGACTAGATTCAAGAGAAATCATTACGAATGTTGGCCCATAACCCTTTTTTCTCCTCTTTTCTTTTGAGTTTATTGTTATCATTACACAACTCTTGATCACATGAATGAATGTGTTTTTCCCCCCTCCCTTTTTATAGTAGACACTAGAAGAATTTGAAACGATTGAAGCGGGAATGGGCAGGAGGGGAAAGAAGTTAAGAGTAGTTCTTAAAACATTTTGTACTCTAAAATTTCATATCTAATCTTACGTTTTGTGAAAGAGTGGTCGCATGAGATACCTTTTAATTGGACATGTCCCCACAATCCATTCTATATTTTGTGAGTGTTTTCAGGCAAATGGGAAGGCAAAATTTATCTAAAACTTAGTCCAACTAGCACCTAAATAAAATTGATTATATATTGATCAGATTTTCTCTAATCATCTTGAAGTATTATTAGGAAATTTGAAAGAAGATACACATCAAAATTAGTTCTAGAATTTTTTTATTTTATTTTATAGATACAATAGAATTTTAAACTATAGTATCTGTTTTATGATGATTGCTTTCTATTATCAGGCTAAGACATCATCATTTGGTTTTTAGTGAAAACGGGATTTGAAATCTAAATCTCTTATTCAATGACAAAATACTAAATCAGTTAAGCTAATTGAAAATCACAAATCCTAAAAATTCTATTTACAAACAACCAAACAAGTGAACTACAAACTTTTTTGAAATCTTTTATACTTTGATCTTTTTGTTAAACCATAACATACTTATTAATGAAAAAGAAAATAATAGGTAAATTTATCACTTCTATGTTATAGATCTACATTATAGGCAGACATTTTTGAATATACACCACTGTAAGTTTCTTTAAGACCTTCTCCCCTCTCCCTGTATGTGTGTGTTAAAATATTTAGTATTCTAAAAAAAAAAAAAAAAAAAGATCTACATTATAGGCAAAAGGATGAAACAATGATAAAAAAACATTAAGACTAGTAGTTTTTTTTAAAAAAAAAATTGTGAAAAATTAATACTAGTAGTTATTACCATAAAAACGTATAAGATAAACTTTATTTTCAACGTTAGAGTTTGGGGGTGGTTAAATTAAAAAAAAAAAATCAATTAAACGTTTTTTTGCTAAACACGCGTGCCTTGAAGTTGAACACTGACCCAAATCCACATGTGCCTAAAGGACATTTTAAAAAGGGGAATCAAATTTGATAGATCAAAATAATAATTAAAAAAATCTCAAACGTGGATCAAAATAAAAAAGAAAATTTAGTCATAATATTATTGTAGAGATTGGGATTTGGATTGGACCCAATATGGATTTAGTTCTAGCCAAACAAGCCCAAACAATTAATTTATAGAACGTGGGTGAAAGAACTAGTTCTATTCCGCAAGAAAGATAATAACCCTTGTTTATTTGAGAGAAATCAATGTAAATAAAATTAAAAAATATGTCCTCGGCGTCGTCCGAGGAGCTATATATTAGGTTTAGTTCTTGATCTTAATTACAGGAATTTATAGGATCATTACAAAGATTTTTTGATTCTTTTTCTCTCTCTTTCTTTTAGGCCACTCTTCCATGCTATATACTATAATCCTGGTATCATCTCGACCATACACGTGTAGATTAGGTTCTAAGAACTCCCTTCTGTCACATCCAACACCTATCAGAACCTTCAACTAGTAGCTGTAAGGCTGCTTAACCACTGTTCAGGTATCACCTCTACATTAATGCGGCCAGAGAGTTAGTTGGGGGACATTTAATGTGGAGGTAGCAGCTTTGAAGATATTTGTTGCCTCCCTTTGCTCATCCTTTATCTAATGGCTGACTTCTAATCATGATGCAACCTTGAAGAATGTCCAGGATGATAAGGCCTTCTCACTAACCTCGGATCTTTGCTTCCGAGGTGACTTTTATCCTCGGACATATTCTAGACTATCATACACAATTCTTATTTCTTCTACTCATACCCTTCCCATAATAACCTTATTTGGCCATCCTCGAATTAGTTAATATCCTCGGATTGGGCCATAGGCCCAATTCGTACAGTCGTAATAGTACACTCTGGCTGACTGGCCCCCATAATAACCCCTCAAAATATTGCTTTTCGACTCCTTGGGAGAAAAAGGGGGATTTTGACATTCTCAGTCTGTCCCATTTATGGTTATACCTTGTCTACCCGAACTCCCAAACGCTTTTTACATGCTCGAGGCACGCTCCTGACGCTTCGGCGTCCTGAGCGTGCCATCATTAAATTTTGGTGGCATCTTTGTCCCCCACGTTCGACGGCAGGATGTAAATCCAACGGTGGAGGATTTTTCTTGATTTATGAGCGGGAATTCTCCTGCCTGTAGCTTCTGCGTCACTATAAATAGTGTTTCAAATCAATTCCCTTTCCTACTTTCAGCAATCATACAATCCTAGAACTCATACATTGAACCTGTTCACTCTCTCTCACTTCCCTGTGCGTCTTCAAATACAAAAATTTTGTCCGAGGACCTTATGTTCAAACTTGTAATTTTCCTCGAACCTTCTTAGTTCTTGTTCAAACTTGTTAACTTCTCTTCGAAACTTCTTAGAAAATGGGTAGGTTCAAGTGTAGGCATGAGATACGTTGCCCAAGGGGAATGGGTAGACGATAAGAAAACAGGAGAGGTGGTCATCCCACTGATTGCCTTCATAGAGGGAGGGATGACCATTCTCATGGGTACCATCACGAGAAACTACCTTAGGTTCTTTAGACTTTCTCCCACACAATGTGCCCCAAATATGTTCAAGGTATTAGGGAGTATAGAAGTCCTAAATGAGAGGATGAACTTAAATTTGACCCATCACGATGTGAACTGGGTATACAACCTACACCATTTAAAGGGGCAGGGGTATTACCTTAAGTCGAGGTACTCCGAAGTAAGGTTAATCCAATGCCTCCCTTTATCAAACAAAGGGTTGAAAGATGATTTTTTAATCTTTTCTGGGAGATGGCATGATGGCCTACCTTGCCCGACTGAGGAAGGAACACCAGGTGGGGGTTGAATTACAAATTTACATAACTGGGCTTGTATTTTCCTTTTGTTTTTCATTATTTCTGTTTCTGATGAAATTTTCTTTTATTTCAATGGTTTTGCAGATAGACGTTCTACCAGACCTTTGCTCAACTTAGTCAACAGAGAGAGCTTAGATAGAATTCTTCGATCTAAAGTGTTCGTAAACGAAGCCGACAGCCAATTACGAGCAGCGCACATAATCCTTGGGTACACGCCCATTTCTTTGGCATTTCAAGCCCTCAAGTGCGTGATAAAAGCCAAAAATTCTCGGCTCCACCGTATCAGTGTAGCCCACGAAGGATTCATCGTTCCTGAGGGTATTCCAATTCCTAAGGGCACACTATTCACTTAACCACTCTTCGTGGGCATCCCCTCAGTAGGAGCATCTTCATCTCAGCCTGTCCTTTTGGAAGAAGAGGAGGAAGAAAAAGAAGAAGAAGAACACCCCGAGGAGGCTTTAGCGTTGTCGGATTCCTCGAATAGATTTGAGGTGTTCAACCAACCTCCATCTCCTAAGAACACGTCGGCTGACCTTGACGACCAGCAACAAGTAGACGTCATTGCCTCGGACGAAATGGGTATTCAGAGGAAATCTCAAAGGAGTTTGCTGGATTTAATAGAGTCTCAGCCTGGGAAAGGTGCACCAAGAAAGTCTACCCAACCCAAACTCCCTCCTCCTCCTCCCAAATCTCCTCTTCCTCCTGCTCCTCAGCCGCCCTTGCCACCCAGACCTGATTTTGTTGACCCAAAAAGAAAGAGAGAGCAGAAGGACAAGGGTGTGGCAGAGACTGGGAGGTCTTGCCCCGAGCATGAAGGTGAAATCCAACGAGCTGCCAAGCAGCAAAAGACTAGCCAGACCTTACTGAGTGGTGTGGAGAGAGGAGATAATCGGCCACTGGAGTCTCAAGCCTGGCTTCTAGCCTCCATGCTCAACGGTGAACCCTTAAGGGAGGATGCGTCACTCAGGAATTTTAATGGGGGAGTTGGATGCCATGTGGCCTCAGCTCTAGAGGAGGCTCTGTTACTCCCCACTGATATGGCCAAGCTGCGGAATATCAGGAGGAACGAGGTTTTCTTTAACCTCAAAAGATATTTGGGCATGGTATGATGTTATCCCCTTTTTTTTTTTTTATTGTTATTTGTTATGCTACTAACTCTTTTCTTTTAGGCTGTGCAAGCCACTTTCAAGGGTGAAGAGATAACCAATTCATGCTACCAGCAGTTGGACAACGAGAGGAAAAGGCGCGTAGCAGCTGTGCAGTCATTCAATATTGCTGATCAGAGCAACAAGGATCTAAGGAATAAGCTGACTGAGGAGGAAAGGGCCAGAAAGAGTGCTGATTCAGCTCTGGAAAGCACTCAAAGGCAGGCCGAGGAGCAGAGACTGCTCATGCGTGATGCCAAGGAGCAGTTGGCTTCGTCCAAAGACCAAATAGCCGCCCTCCGGAAAAAATTAGAAGAAACCTAGAAGTTCCAAAAGCAAACCGAGAGGCTGAAAAATGAGGCTGAGAAGGCCAAGATGGAGGCCGAGAAGGCTAGGGATGAGGCTGAGCAACGAGGTTACAACCTCGGGGTAGCTGAGACCGAGGAAACCCTTAAGGTAGAGGTCTCAGCTGTGTGTCATATCTATTGTGCTCAGACTTGGGACGAAGCCCTAAATAGAGCTGGGGTTGAGGCTTCTTCTGAGCTGAGGAAACCAGAAAGCATCCACTACCCATCAGCCATTCGAGCCTCGGACCTTCCCTCCACTCAAGGTGAAGTAGCCTCTACAGTTGCTGAGCCGATTCAAGAGACGCAGCCTAAGGATCCTCTTCCTCCCAACTAGCAGGAGCAAACAAAAGAACCTGAAGATCCCAAGGACATATCCTTAGACAAGGCCGCAGAGGTTCCAGGAGATGGGGTAGCTTCACAAGATTTTGAGCAGGCCTTAGCTTTAGTTACCTCGCTTGCCGAGGAAGCCCCTAAAATGAAAGAAGAAATAATTCCTACCAAAGCAGATAAACCAGCTGACAAGACTTCCAAGGACAAGATTCAGATAAAATTGAAACAGTGAATCTTTATTTTTGTGATGTAATACCAATTTTTATAATGGAAGTTCTTCTTTCTAAGACATGCTTTAATGAAATACGTATGTTTCTTTCTTAATTTTGTACGAGTTACTGTCTTTACTTTATGTAATTTTAACTATTCTTTGCTTAAAAATAAACATATACCATAAAAGTGCAAAATTGTTTACACAAGGGAAAACAAGGGTTATACATATTTGAGAAAATATTCAAACATTTGACCAATCAACAACCAAATCCATGGCACCCTGAGATGCTTTAAGTGATGCTCATGGGCTTATTTCGATTTACATCTTCATTGGGTGATAACAAACCTTGTGATCCAAGAGAGACTTAGTGCATTGATTTCCATTAAGTTTGTGGTCCGTGGAACCTGACATGACTTAGTTTCTGTTCAATACTTTAATAGATGTCAAAGGGTATTAATTTTCACTAAGTCTGTGGTCCAAGGAACCTGACATGACTTAGTTTCTGTTTAATATTTCAATAGATGTCTAAGGGTATTAATTTCTACTAAGTCTGTGGTCCGAGGAACCTGACATGACTTAGTTTCTGTTTAATACTTCAATAGATGTCAAAGGGTATTAATTTCCACTAAGTCTGTGGTCCGAGGAACCTGACATGACTTAATTTCTGTTTAATACGTCAATAGATGTCTAAGGGTATTAATTTCCACTAAGTCTGTGGTTCGAGAAACCTGACATGACTTAGTTTCTGTTTAATACTTCAATAGATGTCAAAGGGTATTAATTTTCACTAATTCTGTGGTCCGAGGAACCTGACATGACTCAGTTTCTGTTTAATACTTCAATAGATGTCAAATGGTATTAATTTCCACTAAGTCTGTGGTCCGAGGAACCTGACATGATACACAATTGGGATGAATTAAAAAGGAACTAAACATGACTGTTTTTATTAATAGTAATACCTCTTTAGGTTGTTTACATTTCAAGGATGGAGTACAGTTTTCTCATCTAAATCCTCCAAATAGTACACACCTATTCCTGCCACCGACGTGATGCGATATGGTCCTTCCCAATTAGACCTTAATTTTCCCAGGCTGGATTCTTGGTAGTTCCCAAAACTTTTATCAATACCAAATCCCCTGGGGACAACGGCCTTTGCTTTACATTGGTATCATAACCTTGCTTGAGCTTGTGTTGGTAATAGGCCAATTGGACCATTGCATTCTCTCTTCGCTCTTCAATCAAGTCTAAACTTTTTTTCTAGCAGCTCATTATTGCCATCCGAAGTGAATGCATTTGTTCTCAGCGTTGGGAAACCAGTTTCCAGAGGAATTACAGCCTTGGCCCCATACGTCATTGAGAAGGGGGTTTCTCCAGTTGACCGGCGAGGTGTTGTTCGATACGTCCAAAGGACATGTGGTAATTCCTTCACCCATTTTCCCTTTGTATCGACCAACCTCTTTTTAAGTCCGCTCACTATAACCTTATTGATAGCTTCAGCTTGCCCATTTCCTTGTGGGTAGGCTGGGGTAGAATATCTATTTTTTATCCCCAACTCAGAACAGTATTTCCTGAAAGCTGTGCTATCAAATTGAAGGCCATTGTCCGAGATGAGAGTATGGGGAACCCCGAATCGAGTAACGATATTCTTCCAGATAAACTTCTTGACATCCACATCTCTGATATTGGCCAAAGGTTCAGTTTTGACCCATTTGGTAAAATAGTCCGTGCCGACCAGCAGATACTTTTTACTCCCTATTGCCCTAGGGAAAGGACCTACAATATCCAAGCCCCATTGGGCAAAAGGCCAAGGGCTAGAAAGAGGATTTATAACTCCCCTAGGTTGATGAATGTTTGGTGCGAATCTCTGACACTGATCACATTTCTTAACATATTCTTGTGCTTCCTTTTGCATGCCCGGCCACCAGTATCCTTGAGTAATGGCTCGGTGAGATAAAGATCTTCCTCCTGTGTGACTCCCACAAATTCCTTCATGCAGTTCTTCTAGGAGTGATTCTGATGCCTCGGGGTGTACACAAAGCAGATATGGTCCAGAAAAAGAACGCTTGTACAACTTTCTGTCATCGGACAGCCAAAACCGAGGAGCTTTCCTTCGTACTTTCTCAGCTTCTGACCTCTCCTCAGGCAATATATCCTTTTCAAGAAACAGCAGTATAGAATCCACCCAACTTGGCCTTACCTCGATTTGATGGACTTGGAGCAAGTCTCCTTTCATTGGGGTAGGGGTGCATAGGTCTTCAATAAGTATTACTCGGGGTAAACCTTGTGCCAAGGAAGTGGCAAGGGTAGCCAAGGAATCTGCATGGGTATTTCCACTCCTAGGGATATGCAATAAGTCAAAGAACTCAAATGTTGTTTGTAGACGCCTAACTTGACCCAAATATTCCTGCATTCTTGCATCTTAAGCTTCCAATTCCCCTTTTACCTGACCCACTACCAGTCTTGAATCGGAGAACATCTCCACTGTTTTTCCACCCAATTTCTGGACCATCGCCATTCCCATCAACAAAGCTTCGTACTCTGCTTCATTGTTTGTAGCCGAGAACCCCAATCTCAATGATTTTTCAATGGTGATCTTATCAGGAGATACCAGAACTAGGCCCACTCCTGATCCCTGCTGGTTTGCCGCTCCATCCACATATACTCTCTAGGATGAGGGGTCTTGCATAGAGATCAGGCCAACCGATTTTTCATCCATGCCATGCTGCTTTTCCTCTATTTCTTCGGGAAGTTCAGCAAACTCAGCTACCAGGTCGGCAAGGACTTGTCCCTTTACAGAGGTCTGAGGCATGTAGTTGATATCAAAAGCCCCTAGAATCGTGCCTCATTTAGCAATCCTTCCGGTATAATCCGCGCTCCGAAGTACTGACTTGAGCAGAAGCTGAGTTAGGATCATCACGGTGTGTGCCTGGAAGTAATGGGGAAATTTTCGTGTAGCATGTACTACTGCCAAGATGGCCTTCTCTAGGGGTAAATAACGCACCTCGGCTTCATGAAGTGACCTACTCACGTAATAGACTGGCCGTTGTATGCCACTATCTGATCGTATCAAAACAAAACTTACCGCATGAGGGGCTACTGCTAAGTAAGCAAATAAAACCTCATCCACCTCAGGACTGGACATGATAGGTGGCCGAGATAGGTAATCTTTAAGCTGTTGAAATGCCACGGCACATTCTTCGGTCCATTCAAATCCTTTCCATTTATGTAGCAAAAGGAAGAAATGTCTGCACCTGTCTGCTGACCTAGATATAAATCGATTTAAAGCGGCAGTCATTTCGGTCAATTTCTGGACCTCCTTGGGATTTCGAGGTGGTTGCAAGCTATTGATGGCCTTGATCTGATCAGGGTTCACCTCAATTCCCCTGTGGGTCACCATGTAGCCCAAAAACTTTCCCAAACCTATGCCAAACGAGCACTTTGATGCATTCAGACACAACTTATGCTTCCTTAGAATTTCAAATATGTTCATGAGGTCTCCCACATGCTCGGACACTAACTTGCTATTTACAATCATATCATCGATATAGACTTCAATGCTCTTGCCCAACTGTGGTTCGAACATTTTAGTCATCATCCGTTGGTAAGTGGACCCTGCATTTTTCAATCCAAAGGGCATCACCTTGTAATGATAGTTTCCTATTGGAGTGACGAAAGCTATCTTTTCCTGGTCGTCCGATGCTAGTGGTATCTGGTGATATCCTTGAAATGCGTCCAAAAAACTCATCCGAGGATGGCCTACCGTCGCATCCACCATCTGATCAATCCTAGGCATAGGGAAAGGGTCTTTGGGACAAGCTTTATTGAGATCTGTGAAGTCCACACACACATGCCATTTTCCAGTCTTCTTTTTCACCACAACCGTATTAGCTAGCCATTGAGGATAGAACACTTCTTTAATAGCCCCTGCCTGTTTGAGCTTTGTTACTTCATTTCTGACAGCCTCAGCGTGCTCTTTGGATGGGCGCCGAAGTGGCTGCCTCTTCGGAGTAATGGATGGGTTAACGTTCAAATGATGACAAACAAAGTTGGGATCTACACCCGGGGCTTCGTACGCATCCCATGCAAACACATCCACATTTTTCATAAGAAATTCAACCAGTTGCTCCCCCTCCAGTAGAGGCAGTTGAGCCCCAATTTGAAAGAACCTCTCCGGATCATCACCAACAATTACCTTCTCCAGATCTTCACATTTCACTTCGTCGGCTGGTCTACTGAAGAGAGATGCCGGAGTTTCTGATTGCTATAAACCATTCTCAATAGTGGCCGAGGTTTCAGCCTCAGGCCGATGTTGGATGGCCGCCACCAGGCACTGCCTAGCTGTAAAATGGCTTCCTACTATCTCCAACACTTGGTCCCCAAAGGGATACTTCACCTTCTGGTGAAGAATGGAAGAAACAGCTCCTAGGGTATGAAGCCAAGGCCTGCCCATAATGGCTGTATATGGAGAGAAAGCATCAATTACAATGAAGTCTACCTCCACCACATCCGAGCCAGTCTGCACCGGTAACCTGATCTGACCTTTTGGAATAACCATTTTACCTTCAAAGCTCACCAGAGGAGAACTGTAGGCTGTTAGACTTTTTGGTTTCAAATTCAGCCCCTTATAGAGGTCAGGATACATAATCTCTACTGCGCTACCCTGGTCAATCATCACCCTTTTGACATCATACCCACCAATTCTAAGTGTAACTACTAAAGCATCATCGTGCGACTGTATAGTTCCCAATTTTTCCTCATCCGAAAAGCCTAAAACCAGTGGGATGCCCATCCTGACTCCTTCGGCATTAAACTGGGCCTTTCCTCTAGGTGACGGGATAATGACATTACTTTGGAGGGGCAAGATCCGGTCCTCCCTAAGGCAGCAAATATGACGTTTATTGTGCCTAGAGGGGGTTTTGAAGAAGAATCTCCCCGAAGCTCTGAACCTGTATGGCTCCCTCAACCACTGGAATGATGCAAGAGTTGCTTTAATTTCCCTTCTCGGACCAATTGATCTAAATGATCCCACAAGTTTCTGCAATCCTCGGTGATGTGTCCATGGTCTTGGTGATATTGGCAATAAAGGCCTTGATTACGCCTCATAGGATCTCCTATCATCTTACCCGGCCATTTGAAAAATGGCTCGTTTTTAACCTTCTCCAGAATCTGCTGTATTGGTTCTCAGAACACAGCATTAACCACCTGGGTGTTGGCAGATCCCGGCTGCCTAACAAAGTCTTTCCGAGGTCGGTTATTATTGTATCGGTCCGACCTGAAATCCCTCCTCTCCTGAGGGATCACCTTAGCCTTTCCTTTCCCTTACAATTGGTCCTTTTCTACCCTTCTGTACTTGTCTATCCGATCCATAAGTTGGCGCACACTAGTAACAGGCTTACCAGTCAGAGATTTCCTCAAATCATGCTCGGCTGGGAGGCCAGCCTTGAAAGTATTAATGGCCACATCATCATAGTCTCCATCTATTTTATTAAACATTTCCCAGTATCTATTCGAGTAGGTCTTCAGAGTTTCCCCCTCCCACATGGACATAGATAACAAGGAACCCAAAGGCCGGGGAACCCTACTGCAAGTGATAAAGCGAGCGCCAAAGGCTTGGGTGAGCTTCCTAAAGGAGTCAATTGAGTTTGGCATTAAACCATTAAACCACCTCATTGCCAGCTGACCCAAACTAGATGGAAAGACCTTACACATCAAGGCCTCATTTCTGGAATGAACTGCCATCCTCTGATTGAAGTGATTGACGTGTTCCACCAGATCTGTTCGATCATTATAAATGGTGAACGTGGGTTGATGGAATCGTTAAGGAAGACTCATGTCTTCTATGTTTCGAATGAAGGGTGATTTAGAGATTTGACTCAACGCCTTATTCATGGCATCGTTCCCCAGACCTTTACGAGGTGGGCTCTTATACCTACGTCTGCGGTGGTACTCTTCATCATAGGAAAAAGACTCGTTGGGTGGAGTTCTAGACCTCTGTCTGTAACTAGCATCATCTGCATCCTCAGAGGACAGTTTGGAGTTAGGTGATAAACGTTTTCACTGTGCGTGGCGCAATTCCCTTTTTAATCCCTCGATCTCACGTTGCACATCCCTATTATTCTTTGCATGGGAAACACGGCTCTTCCCTCGAGACTGACTTTTACTGGTATGTGTTGTGCGCACACTTCCCTCACGGTCCCCTCTCCGTTCGAGGTTTACAAACAAATCGCTATATTGAGACCCCCTTAATTCTGCTTGGTGTAGATTAGCATCCACCTGTTACGGACCTGTCGCTGCCTGGTGTGGACCTGCTCCTTCCATCTTAAACGTAGCACTCGGAATGTCTTCAGAATAGGCAAGTTCTTCCCACAGACGGCGCCAATTGTAGGGACTGGGATTTGGATTGGACCCAATATGGATTCGGTTCTAGCCAAACAAGCCCAAACAATTAATTTATAGAGCGTGGGTGAAAGAAGTAGTTCTATCCCGCAAGAAAGATAATAACACTCGTTTATTTGAGAGAAATTAATGTAAATAAAATGAGAAAATATGTCCTCGGCGTCGTCCGAGGAGCTATGTATTAGGTTTAGTTCTTGATCTTAGTTACAGGAATTTATAGGATCATTACAAAGATTTTTTGATTCTTTTTCTCTCTCTTTCTTTCAGGCCACTCTTCCATGCTATATACTATAATCCTAGTATCATCTCGACCATACACGTGTAGATTAGGTTCTAAGAACTCCCTTCTGTTCCATCCAACACCTGCCAGAACCTTCAACTAGTAGCTGTAAGGCTGCTTAACCACTGTTCAGGTATCACCTCCACATTAATGCGGCCAGAGAGTTAGTTGTGGGGCATTTAATGTGGAGGTAACAGCTTTGAAGATATTTGTTGCCTCCCTTTGCTCATCCTTTATCTAATGGCCGACTTCTAATCATGATGCAACCTTGAAGAATGTCCAGGATGATAAGACCTTCTCACTGACCTCGGATCTCTGCTTCCGAGGTGACTTTTATCCTCGGACATATTTTAGACTATCATACACAATTCTTATTTCTTCTACTCATATCCTTCCCATAATAACCTTATTTGGCCATCCTCGGATTAGTTAATATCCTCAGATTGGGCCATAGGCCCAATTCGTACAGTCGTAATAGTACACTTTGGCTGACTGGCCCCTACAATTATAAAGTGTAATTTCTCTACTCTTTAGGATTTAGAAATTAAATAAAAAATTGTCGGCTTCAAGACTTAATGGTAGCCCATTTGACAAAAGTGGACAAGATGCTCACATTCGAAACATATGTAAGCTAAAGGACTTCGAAAAAAAAAATTAAAACCTATTACTTCAAAAATAAAAACAGACCAAATATAAAGGGTGTAATGTGTAATTACTAATTAAGCTAACCTTCTTTTTTTAGAAACTAATTAAGTTAACCTTAATTTGATTATACAGTGAAGTTGAACTATTAAAGTGACTAAATCAAAGAAAATTATAAAATAATATTTCGGAAGTGTCATAAATGCATAATTTTCTTCTAATATGAATTATGGATTCCACTATGAATTTATTTGGTAAAACTCATTATTATGTGAGAAGAATGAGTATGCATTTATTGTACTTACCGAATATTCTATAATTATCTGTAAGTCAAAATGTAATTCTTTCTATATTTCGTGGACTGATTATATAACACCTCAAAACATAAAAGGGATTATCTTCTCGTTTCAACATTTCCAAAACAGTCAGCACCCAGCATCTTCATAAAGATTACTAATATATTTCCCAGTTGGGAGAATTTTTCATATAAAAAAGAAGGGCAGCAAATTGATTGTCAATTTCATGTGACATAGGTAGCCTCTAATTTCAACAGGCCAGGCAACTGTCGTGCCAACTGCCAATATGAAAATCCAAAGTAGTTATAGGTCAATTTGTGTGAGAAAAACATATGATATTGTGCCTCTGGGAGCACAAGAATAACGTGGTTTCTTACATCATATAAGCAAAATGCCATTATACAATTTTTTTTTATTTATTTTTTTTTTGATAGAGTCATTAGACAATTTTAGTTGTATGAAAAAACGTAAAGTTTTGTACAAGTGTCAGCATCCGCTTTTGCTCTACATGTAGCATTGAAATTTTTTTTTTTGGTAGAAAGTAGCATTGAAATTTTATCACATAATGCTATCAGTTATTACTTATTACATTGTTTAAAGTATATGAATAGGAAACTTTTTGACTAATATAGTGTCAAATGTCAACGTACCCATGTTTTATTCAACAGTATTGTTTCTTTTACGGACCGGTGACTGAAATCTCAAACAGCACCAAAATCCTCAACCCTTTTAGATTTATCTCTATATTATTATATAGTTGATTTTTTTTTTTTTTTTTTTGAGAAAAGTTGAAATTCAAACTGAACAAAGAATTAAAATAATCTATTATGATTTTATGCCAAGTGTCCCTCCAATTTAACAATATTTTAAACCAAATAATATTTGCAAAAATCTTTTGGCAATTTATTTTGTATGACAACACTTCTTCTTTTTTGCTTGTATGACAATACCTGTCACATAATGATTGTTACTATTATATAAGCTCACACCTATGTAGGGAGGATTACAAGTTAATACCCCGCACAAACAAACAAAAATCTACCTACACAAAAATTCAATTAGTATATTGACCTGAGCAGCCTAGGCGACCTCAAAAATAAATAAAGCAGTCCCATACATCAACCAGTTATAGCATGGGACTCCAATTCTTTTCAAGTCATTGTTCTATTCATTTATTGATTTGATTAATTATATTTACTTCTATGAATTGAATGACTAGACTAATTTATAATTGTGGCATAGTTGCATCCTGCATGTCAAAATAAACTCTACCTAAGAATTTAGCAAAAAAAAAAAAACCTACCCAAGACCATGGACCCATCATTACCATGGATGAGCTTTCTTTGACAGGGAAGTCAAAGGGCAGTTTAATCAAAGATCAGGTAGAACAACTTCTACCTAAAATAAAATGGAGTAATGCTATGTCCATAAACTATTTTACAACATTTTTATAAAATGTTGATGTGACCAACCTCTTATTGGTTTTCATCTAAACCCATCATTAATATCATTTTTTCATTTACCAATAATCACTCACTACATCAGCAGTTTATAACATTTTTTGTAAAATAGTTTGTATCTTTAACATTATTGAATAAAATGTACTAGCAGATTAAAAAATAATAAAGATCTGAAGATTTCCATGTTTAGAACATAATGGCAAACAGTATTACAAATTTAAAAGAGTAAATTACAAAAATCTCCTTTGAAATTTAGAAGAATGATACTGCAGCCCAAGTTTTAAAGGAAATGACTTTTTTATCCTTTGACGTTTTGCAGAAAATCAATATAGTCATTTGGTTAATAACAATAACAAAATATTCCAAATTTAAAAAATATTAACTTGACCAAGCCATAACCATGATTAGTGAAAGCTTTTTGGGTTAAATATTACAATTCTTTATCACCAAACTTCCACAAAAAAAAACACCATAACTACTAGCAAATTTTATGCACAACCCAATAACAAACAACTAAGAGTATTAGTATTGGGGGTGTAAAACTCTCCAAGTTGCTATTTTAGCAACCCAACCGCTTAAATTGAGCTTCATCCTGGGGTGGGTTGCTAAAAACATTTAGCATCCATGAATAGTAAGAGCACTAGCATTGGGGGGTGTAAACACCCCCCAATTGCTATTTTACAACCTAAGTCACCCAAAGCCCAATCCAATCGGGTTTGTAAACTTAAAAAATTTGCAACCTATGAACAGTAAGGCTGCATACTATCCATAGGTTGTAAAAAAAAATATTATTTTAATATGTGGTTGTGTGTGAAGAGAAAATGTGAGTAGGGAAAAAGAGAGAGAATAATACTTTTTATTATTTTATTAGATAGTTTATATTATTTTATTGGGTTGTATGTAAAAATAAAAACTGGTGTGTAGGATGAGTTGTAAAATAGGTTGGTAAAATAGATAAAGTAATGTTTGAAGATGCAAAATATGTTTTTTTTTGCATCTCCGAATGCTAATGCTCTAAGGTTCTATATATACAACCTACTATTCATGGTTGCCAAACATAAAAGTAACTATAAAAGTACACGAAAGTACAAAAAAGATGAAAGAGAGAGATGGGAGAGAAGAGAGAGAATGAGTTGATAGGTTAGTTTATATTATTTTATTGAGTTGTATGTAAAAATAAAAACTATGATGTTAGGTGTATTGTTGGATGGGTTGGTAAAATAAATAAAGTAGTATTTGAGGGTGTAAAATATGTATTTTTTTGCATCCCCATTACTGGTGCTATAAAAGTAAATTAGTACTTAGTGATAAGTCATCAATGTCGATAAGTTTTAGTAATAAGCACAATAATGTGAATGTTACTACCATTTATTTAGTTATAGTTTAGTTATAGCCATTTTTTATACAACCTTTTTATAAAAAGGGGAGAGTGAGCACTTGTAATTAGGAACCAAGTTGAATAATACCGAGTTCCTTCATTTCCTTTCTTACTCATTTCCCTCTAATCTGCCCCTCTTATTCTTGAGTCTAAACTAACCTCGAATTCAGTCTATCATTTCCAATTTTCACACACTCCACTTTAGTCATTAATCACCAAAATATAAAATACTCATCACTTTAATTATTAGTTTTATTAAGTAGGTCCATCAAAGCCTAGTGTAGTGTGTTTTTTTTATTTTATTGAATCCCCCTTTTACCAAAAGATATTAGCTATTTGATTTCTAATCAGACAACTTATTTATATTATTAATATTATTGTTGTAGATCACGAGTCAAGCACAGCGCCCGTGGCCTAATGGATAAGGCGTCTGACTTCTAATCAGGCGATTGTGGGTTCGAGTCCCACCGGGCGTGTGTGATTTTCTTTTTCATTTCGGGCTGGGCTACCTGTGAACAATTCCATAACTGTCGGCTTACTGCCTTCTGGGCCTCTTACGAAGGCCTCAAATCTTATTCCTTTTGTTTTCTGATCATTCAAATATTTTCTTCGAAATTCTTTTGCCAAACAAAAATTTATTCGAAAAATATCTTTCATATCTATTTCTTTTGTGTTGTTTCATAGCATTACTGTTAGACAAATTGCAAACCTTAGTATGCCATTGTTTCTACTCTTGTTCTGTAGAATGCTTCAAAATAATTTTCCATTTATTTGACGTATATCTCTGCATGCGAGAAATGTTTGACTAGATTTTTTTTTTTTTTTAAGAGTAAATGTATTAAGAGAAAAGGGGGGAAACGGGTCCAGACCCATCTCTACCTTCTATATAGAAGATCCAATCTAGAAGATTAGAGATTGTTATGGGTCCATCCCAATTACAAAATGCTGCCCAAGAAGCAATGTTATGGGCTAAAAAGTTTAAGTTCCTAGGAACATAACAAAATTCCCAACAAGAGAGGGATCTTAAAGAGGCATCTACATTTGACATAACATAGACAGGGAAATCAGGAGGGGAAGCTGAAGTCTGAAGAGCCTCAATAACTGTGCTTGAATCAACTTTAAATCGAACAAAAGTGAGGTTGAGCAAGGCAGACAATTTCAAGGCTAAAAGAGCTACAATAACTTTCCAAGAAGAGGATCCGATGGAGGAAGAAGTGAGTGAGCAAATAGGATATCATCATTGTCTTTCCTGCAAACAGCAGCAACCATGGAGTTGTTGGGCCTGATTGATACATCAAAATTGATCTTGACCCAGCCTAGAGGAGGAGGAAGCCATTTGGAGGGTTTTGGGTTTTTGAGAACAGCCCATGGTTTGATTAGAATGTTACTTTTGGGTTGTGTTGATATTGATATATTGTACCCATTCCAATATATTTTGAGCTAACAACATTTTTGATTGGCACCAACGATGACGAATTGGTATCTTAAATTTAATCTCAAGATATTAAGATTTAACATCTGAATAATATATATGATATGAAAACCTTTAAAATTTATTTAATTAAAAAAAATTAACTTTTAATTGATATCTTCAAAGTGACACTCATCTCCAATTTCTCACAATTTTTAATATCAAAATTACAATATTGGTTCCCAGAAATAAGAGATCCACCAAGTCACCACCGTCAATGCCATGTGATATTTTAAGTTTTTAACAGCCACATCAACAACAAATATTAATGGTAGTGACCAAATCCAAATACTATATAACATAAAGAGAATGGATCAAAATTTTAAAATTTTTATGGTTTGTTTAGATCAAGTGAGAGTAGAGTAAAATTGGCCCAAAATTTGTCTATTTTCAGCCGACTCTACTCCACTCCCCCTCCCCTCCCCCTCAATCCAAATAGGCCCTGTGTAAATCAAAGTTACACTAAATTATAACGGTATAATTTGCAATTTCATTTTTCTGACTGTTGGGTCTGGTGGTGGTTGCAGAAATGGAGTAAAAGTAGAAATCATTCACTTAAACTATATTGTAAGAAAAGGAAACGCATTTAAACCAATCTTTGACCCAAAGCCATTATAGCTAAATATTGAGAACAAGGTTGTTCCACAAGATATATACATGACTAGATGTACGTGTATAATAAGCAAGCACGTCAAACATTACTAGAACTGCTACTGCTGAAATTTTGGTTAGAACTAGAAGTAATGACTGAGAATAGAGTTAAAAGCTTTTCCCTTTCTTGAACAAACTATTTTTTTATTCAATAACTCTCATCACACTTCATATATAGAAGTAGAACCCAGCAACCAAAAGAATTGCCTGAGATTAATAAATAATAATAATAATAATAATTTAGGATATATGACACATTGCAACTCAAACAACACGCCCTATGAGTGACAAAATAGGGAAATGACAACCATTACCCCATGAGAAGGTGAGAACATAAAGCAGGCTTTCCTTGTATAATGGCCCCCAACATGTCGTAGCCAAGCTCTACCGACAGTTACAGTTATACGATAGAGTTCAGTAACAGAATCTAAGGTCTTCTTTAGAGATATCCGGAACATATTCCTGAGCTACTTCAGCTATAAGACTAGTGACACCGGAAAGGATAAAAAAAACCAAAAAAAAAACAAAAAATAGGGTATGTAGGAATCAAAGATTAACATATATTATAGGACTTCCGTAAAAAGAATTGTAGACAACAGCAACCTAAGCAAGAATCCCCCTTCTCGTAAGTGCCACCGAACACCAACTTGCTTTAGTTGGCAGCTGGTTTTGCGATGGCCTGCTTCATAGCCTCAGCATATGTCCTGTGTTGATAGGTGAGTGTTGATTCAAGCAAATCCCAGAGCGATGTCTTGGGGTCCCAACCTGGAAAACCCATAAACTTCTGTCAAATTGTTTCTAAATCTCGAGGCTTTACGAGATAAAAGTAGAGTAGAAAAGAATCCTACCAAGTTGTTTATTGATTATGGTCATGTCAGGAATTCTCTTGTCACTATCGTCATATCCCGCACCATAAAATTCTTGGGAGCTCACATCAACTGTAGGTTCTTCCAGAGAAGGTTCACCACTTACTTTTGAATAAACCTGTATAGTGGAAGAACATTAATTCTCAAATCCCAAAAAAGCATAAAAAGGCAAGAATTAAGCCAGTCTTTTCCCAACCAAACACACATAAAACAATCCTTCAACTCACATCAGTCATCATTTCAGCAAGCTGCCTAACTGTAACTTCATTGTTAGGGTTGCCCACATTAAAAATATGGCCATTGGCTCTAGCAGGATTTTCCTGAAAAAAAAAGAAAAGGATCACAGTACTCAGCCACTGTCATGTCAAACATAAATTTAAAATGAAAGAAAAAGGCAGCATATCAGAACGCACGATCATCAACATAACAGCTTCAATTGCATCCTTTATATAAACGAATGTTCTCTGGGAGACACCACCATCCACAAGCTTGAGTGGCTCATGACGCAGTAGATTCTGATACAGGAAGGACATGATTAAAACAAATATACAAAACAAAAGAGAAATACTCTAAAATATCTACATACACTAAAGATGCGAAAAAACTGATCATACATTGCTAAAGCATGCCAGAACTCTGGGAACGCCCTCACTTGGACCGTCAATGCCAGGAATGAAATCCATTCTGGGTCCAATCCAGTTAAAAGGTCTCACAATTGTGAACTCCAGACCATTCTCTGCACCTTCAGCTGTAATAAGACAAGAAGTCAGAAATATTCATTACAAAATACCAATTAGGAAACAGCCAAGCCAATGGAAAAGGTAGCAAACCATAAATCAGCCTCTCAATCAACTGCTTTGCACATGCATAGGACCATCGCTGCTTCTCAATAGGGCCAAAAATGCATGGGGACTCATCTTCTTTAAGAACGAAATATTCAGGCTCCTGGAACAAAATAGCAAATACAATGAGTCAGCTCATAGAAAGTAAGGTATAAAACAAACCACATTGACTTCAAAGTAATGTAACATATTCATATTAATCTAATATCTGCAGATAAACTTAAAGCAATAATAAGAAGAGAAAAGGGATTGTTTCTTCGAAACTTGCATTAAACTCTGAAACGTCAGTCTGACCCAACCAAAAATGTCAGGGCAACCATTAACTCACAATGTCAAAAGTGAGTTATAATTCTATCATAAGAAAAGCAGTTTTATACCTCAGTGTATAGAGAGAATGGTTATTACTCCAAATAAGTACTCAGAACAAAGAGAAACTGCCAGCCAACCTGATATAAAAACGCACACAAACACCCACAAAAGCTACCCCTCATAAAACACACATGCCTCATAACCAACCTCATATAAACCTTAAGAAACTTGTTGACCCTGAAAAAATTAACCAACCTTGTAACTCACATAAGCAAACACACCTCATAACTAACCCCTCTATCTCTCTCTCATATGATAAAATTGTAACATTAACCTGAACCAATTCTTGTTACTTTTTTCTTTTAAAAAAATGGCACTAAGCTATAGCTCAACTGGCACTTACTACTCCCATAATAATGGGATGGTGAGTGAGGTCATGTGTTCTAGACCCACAGGTGGGTTGCGTGTATTAAAAAAAAAAAAAATACTAATGTCATTCTAGAATCTTTCCACTTCCGAAATGTACTCCAACCATCTCTCTCTCTATTTTTTTTTTAAATTAAAAAAAAAAAAGAGTAAATTCTCTCGTCATTCAAAAACACCTAATGACAGGAATAAATAAAATTACTGAGATTTTCGTCATCTAAAACTTTCATCAACTTCTAGAAGACTAGAATTCTCAACAAATATATGCATATGATTATAGGCTACAGAAATTATCAATTTTTTTTATTGAATGCTACAACTCAGTCAGCTATGTGTGACAACAACAAAAACAACCAACCAGCTACAGGCCCACATAAGGGAGGTGCGAAAAACCCATATCTAAAATAAACACACAAGAATAACTACTTTTAGATGAAAACATATAAACAAATAACAATGGCATTAGTAAGACTATCTTCAATAAAACAAAAATATATAAAAAAAATAAATAACATTCTCTACAAACAACCCGCATTGTCTGAAAACGGCTTTAAACTCATAATGTAAAGAAGATGGCTACCTAAAAGAGAGCTCTTGAAAATCAATAATTTCTATAATAAATGAATTACCCGTGCTTTTGTACAAAGATCTTCAATCTATACAGTCATTCATGGCAGTTCAAACTACTAGTATTATTTATTACACTTAAAATTAATAATCAATCATTCCTACACATATCATTTCAAATCTTGATCCACATTATACATCCAAAACATATTTACATCAAAACAGCAAATGCTGAGCCACAAACTATCTGAATTACGCAACCGCCAAATTAATCACAAAAAAGGTAGCAAGAAAATCACAGATCTGAACTATATCAAGAATTGGCAACAAGTAAAAAAAAAAAAAATGAAGAAAGCGAAGGATTACCTTACGAAGAGGACTGTCTTTAGGAAGAAAGCTCCCAATCGTTTTCCCGTACACCTCACAAGTAGAGAAGTGAATGAGACGCTTATTGTTCTCTGAGCAGTACTTAACCTAATCAAAATCAAAATCACAATCACACACATCACCGTCAATCAGATAACAACCAAATCTTTGTAAAGCGAACATAAAATAAATAAAAGTTCCAATCAATCAAATCAAATTCCAATTGATTCCAAATGCAACAAGAATTGAAAAAAAAAAAAAACCGCGCCGAGAAAACGCGATTTTGTTCTCAATCAATGCGTACCACTGGGAGCGCATCGATGAAATTGCTGTAAATCGTATCGAGTGGACGCGTGTTGTAGTCCGCCGGAGTACAAATCGCCGCCAGATTTATCGTCTACCAAAAATTCAAGAAGTGTCAAAAAAACGAAGAAATTGAGAGAAACTGAAATGGAAATGTGGAGAGAGAGGAGTGGAACTAACCAGATCTGACATCTTGATGAGGCCTTCGAGGCGAGAGTCGTTCTTGATGTTGAGGCGGTGGAACTGGATGCGATCGGACCAAGGGTGAGCCCCCGCGGGCTCGAGAAGGTGCTTGATCTTGTCGCTGTAGACATCGAGACCCAACACCTTGTGCGGCGTCTCCGCCATGAGCTTTTCGCAGAGGTGGGAGCCAATGAAACCACCAGCTCCGATCATGCATATCGTCAGAGGCTTGATTGGTTTCCCGTCCAGATCTACCCTCGCCGCCATTTTTCTCTGTTTGAAGCTTTTCTTTGCCTTTTGTGCACTGAGAGAGTTGAGTTTGTGAGAGAGAGAGAGAGAGGAATTTGGATTGGATTGGAAGGAAAGGATGTGAGGAGAAGAGAGGTGAAAGAGTTATTTGAAGGGGGAAGAGAGAGCGGAAAGGGAGGGAGGATGTGTTTCTGTGAGTGGATGTGACTCCTCTTCACTTCTCTCTCAGCCTAAATTAATTGGAGATTGGATTTTGTTTTGGAACACTCTCGCGCGTGTCAATGATCTGGCTACTCGCGCTATTTCTGGCCCCGCTCAGGTGTGTTTTTTTTTTATTTTTTTTTATTTTACATACTCTTTCGTAACAAAACCTAGTTGTCAGATTTGTTTTTGAGTAAACTGTAATACTTATTAGAATATATACAAAAATAATAATAATAATAATAATAGTGTTTTAAATTAGGTTTATAATACATTATATAACCAAAATACAACTACAAAAGAGCCTAAACTTTGTAATTGGCAAATTGTTACAAGTTTTTAATTTGAATTTATTACTAAAATTACTTTATTGCCCATTAGTAAAAACAAGTAATAACTTAACACATAAAATTTGTTATGAAAATATTGAATAATGAGGTCTAATATAGATATAAATTATTTATTTTATTTATGAGGAAAAGAAGTTATTTCCTTTCTCAAGTCAAATTTGTGTATGTTAAAATTTTCTATTCCTCTCTATTTAGGATTTTGCATTATTTAATCAGTTAATATAGATAAAAGTGTGATAAAACCTACCAAAAAAATGAATACTGAAATAATTCAATAATATTGAAGTCATTATTTCATGGATGAGTATGAGTGTTTTTTTTTTTTTTTTTTTTTTTGTGCTGAGAATTACTATAGTAAGAGCTAGTTTGACAAAGAATAGGAGAAGAAATTATTCCCTTTCATCAGTCAAATTTGTGTATGTTGAAAATTTTCGTAATAACAGGCTTTTCAATTTTTTAAAAATGTTGAAATTTTCTATTCATCTCAATTTAGAATTATGCATTATTTAATCACTTAATATAGATAAAAGTGTGATAAAACCTACCCGCAAAAATGAATACTGAAATAAGTCAGTAATATTGAAGTTGTTAGTTCATAGATGAGTGTGAGTGTGTCTTTGAGGGCATAGTTACTATAGTAAGAGCTAGTTTGATAAAGAATCGGAGAAGAAATTATTCCATTTTCTTCGGTCAAATTTGCACATGTTGAATTTTTTTTTCCTCTTGCAATTAAGAGGCTTTTCAATTTTTAGAAAATCTTGAAATTTTCTATTCATCTCAATTTAAGGTTTTGCATTATTTAATCACTGAATATAGATAAAAGTGTGAAAATGAATATTGAAATAAGTTAATAATATTGAAATCATTATTTCATGGATGAGTGTGTATCTTTTTTGAGGGTATATATATATATATATATATATATATATATATTTAATAACATTTTTGAGGGTATAGTTACTATAGTAAGAGCTAGTTTGACAAAGAATGGGAGAAGAAATTATTCCATTTCATTAGTCAAATTTGCAGATGTTGAAAATTTTCGCAATAAGAGGCTTTATTTATTTATTTTTTTAATTTTATAAAATGTTGAAATTTTCTATTCATCCCAATTTAGGGTATTGCTTTATTTAATCATTGAAAAAAAATATAGAAGTGTGATAAAACCTACCTAAAAAATGAATATTGAAACAAGTCAATAACATTGAAGTCATCGAGGATGAGTGTGATTGTAATTGTGAGTGTGACTGTTCTTTTTTGGGATGAGTCTCGTCATGCTTCTGTCTATTTTTAATAATTAAAAATTGCAAAGCCCTAAATTGAGATGAATAGAAAATTTCAACATATGTTTAAAAATAAAAGCTCTTATTGGAATAAATGGAAAATATAAACTTTTTTTTTTAAAGAAAAAGTTCAAAAAGGCTGGTATATATAAAGAAATAAGGAAAAAAGCGGTTTGCTATGGGTTTTATTTATTTATTTTTATTTTATCAATATATGGTCCGTGGGTCATAGCTTTTATTATATATATATAAAGATTATAAAAAAAAATTTAAACATATATTTAGTTACACGTAATATATATATATATATATTATTTTTTATTAAATTCAAACACATGATAAGTGGGATCCTTAATTAAGTTCTCCCGTGTGTGTGTTTTTTTTTACACTTTTCTAATTTATACAACTTGGAGATATAATGTATTATCTTTTTATTATTTTTATTTTGCTGATTATTTGTTACCATCTTATGGTTGCCTATAACATTTCTTAGAGACCCTTTTTTAACACCGCACCTCCTTATCCATGTTAAGTGTATGTCTCCATTCTAATCTTTTATCAAGAAAGTATATGCCGCCCCTCCCCCATAAAAACTTTGAAAATACACACGTTTATTTTTATAATTTACTAATTTCAAAAGGCACACATAGAGTTCTTTCCTTTATAATATAGTTGCAAGCTTTTCCTCTATTGTTTTAGTAGGTGAAAACTTGGGTGTGTATATTAAGTTATCTATTGATTACATTGACCATTAAAATACAAACAAAAAAAAATATCTAATTGATTATACAAATGCGGACAAATGAATACATCTTCGATGTGGATGATTTAAAAAAAAGAAAAGAAAGAAAAACTGCCACTGAGCACCCGCGTTTAAGGTTAAGAGTTTTGAGAAAATTCCAAAATAATTAGGGTAGAAACATGTAACAAAATTAATGATTTTTGAAATATGAAGTGAGCTTGAGCCCCATGTAAATAGCTTACAAATAATATTTATTAGCCTAGTTGTTATCACCTAAATACATCACTCTATATGTTTATTAATGATAAAATGTATGAAAAGTTGGAAATGTTTTTATTTTATTGCTAAAAGCTTTGTAATTCAGTTGACATTTTTTATTGTTTACAGTGCAGACATTCAGAGTTTAAATGGCCCTTACCCAACTACCACGTCGTTAACAAAAAAATTACGTCACTCTATACATAATTAACGGTCATATATGAGGTTTCATGTCTTTATTCTAGCTCCATTTGTTTTTCTCCTAAAAGAGACATCTTTAATGTGAACAAATTATATTGTCTCATGCTTCTCCACAACTATACTTCCAATGCAAGAAAACAACAAAATAATTCACAATTCATGAAGAAAGGAATAAGGACAAATGTAAAATTTTATTAATCATAACTATTAAAAACATGTATGGAAAAATGAATAAAGGCATAAGAATTCTCTTTTAACCTTGCTCACGGCAAGCCCACAGATTCTCAACCAAAAAAAAAAAAAATCAATACAGAGAATCAGAAATGAAACCCATCACGTCACTGGCAGAGAAATCAAACCCATCACGTCGCTGGCAGAGAAATCAAACCCCAATATTGTCTATACAGAGCAAAAGCAAAACAAACTCCAGCAAACCAAACACAGAGGTGTTTATCAAAAAAAAAAAAAAAAAATCCCCAATACACAAACCAAAACCAAACCCCAGCAAACCAAACCCAATAACCCACGGTCACGTCACCGTAGCTCGCTCGTCGTCGCTCGCCCCTCATCGCAGATCGCAGATCTTAGATCGGAGATCGTAGATCGCTTTGCCTCTACTCCGGTGCTCGGCCCTCCCTCCGGCCCTCCCTCAAGGTATTTCTCTCTTTTTCTCTCAGTCTCTCTCTTTATCTCACTGAAATGAAAAAATGAAATGAAATTTTCGCAGATTGTAGATTGGTCATCAGAGATCGCAGATCGCTCTGCCTCTGCTCTGGTGCAGTGGTGCTCGTTGCTCCCTCCGGCAGTCCGGCCCTCCCTCAAGGTTTTTCTCTCTGACTCTCTCTCAGTCTCTCTCTCTTTATCTCACTGAATGAAAAAATGAAATGAAATTTATGAACGAGTCTCTCTCTTTATTCTTTAATAGCCTATCTGATCTTAGTAAGTCTCTCGCTCTTTTGAACTGTGAGTCTCTTATTGGTTGGCTTTTGCTTTTTTCCTGTTTTTGTCTTTTTAAATTTGGCTTTATCTTATCCCTTTTTGTTGGTCAGTGTGTTGGTGTTGGTGAAATATTGATTGTCATTAAGTGTAACGTGTGTTGTGATTTGTGATTGGCATTGCGAAATTTTCTGATTGCAGCTGGCTATTGTGATTGGGGCGCATGTTGTGCTTGTCTGTTGTCTGTTGAGTGGGGTGGGGAGGGGGTAGATGGGCTCATGGGGCTGGGTAAACAATAATTAAAGCAATGTAATGTGCAGCACATTACATTGCTTTAATTATTGTGCTGCACATGGAATGTATAATGTTCGGCTCTTTTAATGTAATATGTACAAGGGGCTAAACAATATAACAAATTAAAGCAGTATAATTAATGACAAATAAATTAAAGCAATATAGTTTATTGTTACGCTAAACAACAATAATTAAAGCTAAATAATTAAATTAACCAATACATTATAAAAGACAAATTAATTAAATTATTTTTGTTTTTGTTTGAGGGGTTATTATTAATTAAAGTTGTATTAAAAATGGGTTGACTGTTTAAATTATAGTGGAAATTTTGTTTTTTTCTTGAGTATGAATAACATTCATATAACTAAGTAAAAATTTCTAATTAAAATTTTATTTTTTAAAATTCTTTTCAGGTTAATTTTTGAGTCATATTCTTAAAACTAAAAGAATTATGAGCAAACGAAAAACAATTGATGCATTCTTTAAGAAAAAAGATGTTAGCAATTCAGATTTTAGGACACCTGTGGCTGTAGAAAAAAATGTTAATACTTCAATGCCTGATAAACACCCCTCCAAATGTCCAAAACTTCAATTTGAAGAGATAGATTGTGATCCAGGATCACGTAAACATATATGTGAATTTCCTATCAACAAACAAGATGAAATCCGACGAGCTTATCTCATAGAAGGTCCATATCAACCTAAAAATATTGACTATCCATACAATGATGATACTCATCATCGTCGATTTCAACCTTCATGGTTTGATTCACATAAGGATTGGTTGGAATACTCACCTTCAATGGATGCGATATATTGTCTACCTTGCTACCTTTTTAGTAAGAAACCAATAGGTCGTCCCGGATCAAATGCATTCATTTCAACAGGTTTTAATAATTGGAAAAAGGTGAAAGATGGAATGAATTGTCCTTTAATTCGTCATGTAGGGAAAGAACCAAACTCCCCACATAAAATTGCTGTGAAATGTTGTGAGGATTTAAAGAATTATTCACGACATATTGACAAGCTAATTGAGAAACAAACGTCAAAAGAATTAGAGAATAATCAGTTGCGGCTCAAAACCTCAATAGAGTGTGCTCGATGGCTAGCATTCCAAGCTTTTGCTTTTAGAGGTCATGATGAAAGCCTTGATTCAAAAAAATAGAGGTAATTTTATTGAATTGATAAAATTCACATCAACTTTCAATGACAAAGTAGCTTGTGTTGTCTTGGAAAATACTCCAGGAAATGCCAAATATACATCATCCACAATTCAAAAGGAGATTTTGCATATTCTTGCTAGTAATGTGCGAAATGCTATTCGTGAAGAAATTGGAGATACAAAATTTTGCATTCTTGTTGATGAAGCCCGGGATGAGTCGAAGAGAGAGCAAATGGCCATCATTTTGAGGTTTGTTGATAAAGAAGGTTTCATTAAAGAGCGTTTCTTTCATGTTGTGCATGTTAGAGACACTACTGCATTGACTTTAAAGAATGAGATATGTGCTGTCCTTTCTCATTACAACCTCCACATTGAAAATATTCGAGGTCAAGGATATGATGGGGCTAGTAACATGCGTGGTGAATGGAATGGATTACAAGCTCTTTTTCTTAAAGATTGCCCATATGCTTATTATGTACATTGTATGGCTCACAGGTTGCAATTAGCTCTAGTTACAACATCTAGAGAAGTAAAAGATGTTCATCAATTCTTTGATCATTTGGTTAATATTATCAATATTGTTGTTGGTTCTAGTAAGCGTAATGATGAATTGCAACATGCTCAAGCAGAACAAGTTGAGAATATGATTGCTTCTAATGAAATTGAGACTGGAAGAGGTGCAAACCAGATTGGTACTTTGCAACGAGCTGGAGATACTTGGTAGGGATCTCATTTTCAATCTATTTGTAGTTTGATTAAAATGTTTGATGCTACTTGCAAAGTTATCAACACTATCTCTGAGGAAGGGGCTAACTATAAACAATGCGGTGATGCCGAGGGAGCTTATCAGGTATTAACATCATTTGAATTTATTTTAATCTTGCATTTGATGAAAGAGATAATGGGAATTACTAATGTTCTTTGTCAAGCTTTGCAACAACATTCTCAAGACCTTTTAAATGCCATGCATTTAGTTTCAACTACAAAATCACTTATTCAAAAGTTGAGAGATGATGGATGGGAGCCTTTACTTGCTAGTGTTATATCATTTTGTGAGCAACATGAAATTGATATTCCTGATATGAATGCTCGTTACACTAAAGGTCGAGGTAGATATCGTCGTCAAGATGACGATTTAACAATGGAACATCATTTTAGAATTGGCATATTTACAGTTGCAATAGACTTTCAATTGCAAGAATTGAAAAGTAGATTTTATGAGCTAACAACGGAACTTGTCATTCTTAGTTCAGCTTTAAATCCCAAGGATGCTTTTAGATTATTCAAAATTGTTCATATATGCAATTTGGTTAAGAAATATTATCCTCAAGATTTCACTGAACATGAACAAGAACTTTTGGAGTCTCAATTGCAACACTGTGAGCTTGATGTGATAAAACATCCAGATTTTTAGAATATGAGTACAATTTCCAAGCTATGTAAGGGATTAAAAATTTCAGGAAAGTCTAAAATCTATTTTTTGATTGATAGACTTATTCGTCTTGTGTTGACCCTTCCAGTTTCTACAGCAACTACAGAACGAGCTTTCTCAACTATGAAGTTGTTAAAAACAAGATTTCGCAATAGAATAGAGGATGAGCTTTTGGCAGATAATATGATAGTTTATATAGAGAAGGAAATTGCAGGGAATTTCACTATAGAGATGATAATGGATGAATTTTATTCCATGAAAAATCGTCGTCAGGCATGATTTGATCTGGTTGATGACCTGACTGAACCCGAATAATGGGAGATTTACTGAGGCTTAGTCCATGGAGCGGAGGCTTGGGCCGACAAAAATTTTTTGGCCCGTTTTGTAGCCCATTGTGAATCCTGTGCGTAGGATATAAAAGCCGCTTTTTTTTGTGATTAGGGTTTTGTCTTGTTGTTGTTTTTGAGAAAGAAAAACACTGTAGCCGCACATTTTAATTTTCTTTGATAATAGTGAAATCCCTGCAACTCTGTGGACGTAGGCAAATTGCCGAACCACGTAAATACTGTCTTGTGCGTATGATTGTTTTTCTTTTGGCTTTTTGTTTTCTCTATTTTTTTTGTTTCTCACAGGTTTGGAATTTCGGTTGAATTCCCAACATGTTCAAGTATATAATGATATATGAAAGTTGATAATTTTGTATCCAATAGACTTAAGAATTATATTTAGTATATCTCTGTTACAACCTGGACCCCCCAAGTATTTATTCTTGGCTACACCCCTGCTCATATCGGCCTAATCCAATGATAACAAAGAAGGAAAAAACAAGAAATCAAAAATGTGCTGGCGAATGAGACCGCACAATTCCATGGCAGAAAATTCAACAATTTTTTTTTGTTTTTTTTTTTTTGAGTAACATCATCATGAAATACAGGGACGATGCCAAGTACTAATGAGGGTGGTCATTGGACCACCCTGAATTTTTTTTTTTTAATATATCTTAAAAAAAATTTGAGTTTTAAATTAATATGGGTCTTTTGACCACCTTAGAAAAAAAAACTTGACCACCCTGAAAAAAAAATTGAACACCCTTAATAACAATTGAGCCCATTAAAAATAAAATTCAACCTCTCCAAAATTTTGGTCCATTGAAAGTTGAACAAAAAAATTGCAAGAAATGCAATGTTCACAATATTAACATAACAAATCCTAATAGCAGGTTGTTACTGGTAAACAAAAAAAATAATTTCAATGGTAAATTCAAAATAGAATCAGTAAAAACTTACCACCTAGGTTTTGTTGTAAAAGTGTTGCAAAAATGTTGTGGATATAGCACTTCTTAAAAATTGCCCAAACAAAAAAATTAGCCTAAAATCTCAAATTAAACGTTCAATTCTGATTTTTTTAAATTGTATTTTCAAATAGCATATTTTAAAATCGCTATTTTTTTATATAAATGTACACTTTTTAAATAGTTAGTCTGCTAGTACTTACTTTAGTCTTTAGCCGAATTTGTTGGATTTATGTGATATATGTTTTCAAAAAGATAATGTATTTTGTTTATATTAGCCAACCACCACCTCAACAATAAAACCCAAATCCAAAAAAAACCCAACAAACCCACCACGGCACCACCATATCTCAACCCACAACCACCACTGGCCACAAATCTCAACCAAATCCACAGCAACAAAACCCAAATCCTTCAACAAAACTCAAATCCAAAAAACCTGTAGTAAACCCACCACTCCATCGGAACCAACAACCACCCCCACTGCAAATCCAACTCAGCCCACAGATCTATTATTTGAGACCACAACCACCACCTCACCACCATCGCTACAAAGCCCACAACCACAAACCAAAACCATAAACCACTGCAAAAAGTTTCGCATATGTGGCCTGGGGAATTTGGACGAAGAGGAACACAGCAAGAATGAGACAAACATCCATGCCCTACCAAAAACTTTATGCAGAAGCAGGACAGACAGCAAGAATTCCATTCAATGCAGTTCGAACAGCCCTTAATAGTACCATCTGTTGAGCAACCTCGTTGGTGTCCACCTCTATCTCCTCTGATCAAAGTAAACTTCAATGGAGCTCTGTTCATGGACTCGTTTAAGGCGGGCATTGGTGTAGTGATAAGGGATTTAGCGGGGAAAGTTATTGGGGCCCTGTTAGAAAGGATCCCCTTAACCAAAACTATAGAGGATGTTGAAGCGCTGGCCTGCAGGAGAGCAATTGAGTTTGCACTAGAGAAAGGCTTGCAACAGGTTGTCTTAGAAGGAGACTCGGCTACTATCCTAAATAGCATTCAGGGGGGCTTGCCTTGCATGGCACCTTATGGGAACATTATTGAGGATTCTATCATCTTGGCTTCACAATTCAGTCACTGTTCGTTCTCCCATGTTCGTCGCTAGGGCAATGCGGTGGTAGACAAGTTAGCAAAATTAGCTAAGCATCTTAATGTACCCAAAGTTTGGTTGGATAATGTTCCTAGTGATGTTAATTCTCTTAAACTTATTGACAGCAGTTCTGCTGAAGTTTGAATAAAATTACTGGACGATTTCTCAAAAAAAAAAAAAAAAAAAATTAGCCAAAAGATGCAGGGTTATTCAACTTAATCATTGTAAATAAGTTTGGATGAGCTTATTATTATTATTTTCATTTTATTTTATTTGAAATTAAATTACATAAAAATATATCTATACTTTTTTTTTTTTTGAATAAAAATATAACTTTACTTTTTCTTCGAATGATAAATATATTACTATACTTTACCGAATTAAATAAGTAAAAAAAAAACCCAGTAAAAAATCGAACTTACCCGAATATCACAATGTTTTATAGCATTCATATTTACCATTTATAGGCGACAATCTCATTCAAATTCTACCACGCATGGTGTTAAAAGCTATCAATTACGAAGAGTTTTTGCTTTATTAATTGTAGTTAATATGAGCTTAATTAAAGTTCTCTGTTACGAATTTCAGGCATATAGTATCGATTTAAATTAAAAAATTTCAAGGTCATCAGCAAGAGCTTAAGCTGCGCCTCCCACCTTCGACTTATAAGTGCTAGGCCTAAGTGAAGGTGTACCCGATGTGGGATTGAGCAAATCCGTGAGGGTATTCACCCAAAGCGGACAATATCTTCTAAGGGAGAGGTCACATGATTGGGTACACCTTCACTTAGGCCCAGCGCTTATAAGTCGAAGGTGGGAGGCGTCTCTCTCCGATGTGGGATTGAGCAAATCCGTGAGGGTCTTCACCCAAAGCAGACAATACCTTCTAAGGGAGAGGTTCGTCCCTCCACATATACTATATAATAAAAGTTTGGCTTAGAAGCCGTAGTTGCGCCAAATGGCTACACCAAATTGCAGAAATTTTTTTAGATTTTTTTAAAAATAAATAAATATTTTTTTTTTGTTCTTATATATCTTCTTCTCCTATAATTTCTAAGTTGATAAAAATATTAATTTAATTACAATCCAAACTCTTCATTTAATCCTTTTTTTAACTTAAATTATATTATCATATGTAACAAAAAACAACATAGTACACGTAAAAATTAAAAAAAAAAAAAATGCAACAATTTTCATCTAATCCTTTATTTTTATTTGAATTATATTACTACGTGTAAAAAAAACATAGTACACAATTTTTAAAAAAAAAGAAAAAAAGAAAAGCAACTTATTCAACTACATATTCAACGTATTCAATCTATATGACATTTTTGCTTTTTTTTTTTTTTTTTTTTTGAGATATTACTTCTAATTTTTTTCATTCAATCTATATGACATTTTTTTTTTTTTGGATAAACATACATTCTAAGTTAATTCTTCTTCTCTTATAATTCCTACAATGATTAGAAATCTAATTTCCTCACAATTGAAAACTCTCTCTCTCTCTCTCTCTCTCTCTCTCTCTCCACCAAATTGCAGAAATTTTGTTAGATTTTTTTTAAAAAAACAGACATATTTTTTTTGTTCTTATCTTCTTCTCCTATAATTTCTAAGTTGATAATTTGATTACAATCCAAATTCTTCATCTAATCATTTCTTATTATAATTTATAAGTTGATAAATAATATCAATTTGATTACAATCCAAAATCTTCAACTAATCCTTATTTTTTAATTTAAATTATATTACTACACGTATTAAAAAAAAATAATAAAAAAAAGCAACGTTGTGCACTTTAAAAAAACAACAAGGTAGTACATGTAAAAAAAGCAGCAACTACTCTTAGTATTTAAATAAAACACTAAATTCTTTGAATTTTTTCTTGCACTTTTTCTAAGATTTAGACTTCAGCTTTACGCTTCCACAAAATTAGACTAACATTAGACTTTTTGTTCATATCAACTTCTTCAATGTGGAGTGTATATATACTAAATAATTTATAATGAATATGTACCATACGGTTCTTTTTCTTTATTCTTTACTTCTTCTACCTACAACCTTTCAGGTATGTATTTGTTTGCTCTAATTTTTTTTCATTAAATTGAATAGGTTTTGTGTATTTTTTGTTTTTTGTTTAACCTAATTTGCTTATGTTTTATACAATTTATATGATTATGGTTTGAGAATTAATCATTAAATATGCTTAGGCATGATTTTTTAAAATTATTTTCTGTTTTATGACATGGAATCTGATGGTAATATGTTGCTTTCATCCTCTCAATTTTGATTTAGAGAAAAATATTCTTTTTAGCTTACTAATAAGCATGTCTTGATATAAATTAGATTATAAATTGTTTGTACGATTTTAGACCCCTTAAAACACAAGTTGTTTAACCTAGTTATTTAGCCAAGTGGTTACTTAGGTAAATTATACAAATCTAGATTAACACAAGTAAATCATATCATGTAAACAATGCGGAAAATAAAAAACACAACGATATGATAACCCAGGAAAACCAAACCGGTAAAAAACCTGGGGATGATTTAACCTAGCTATCCTCAAGGTAAAACAAATCCACTATGAAAGAATTGAAGTTTTACAATAGCGACTTAGACCACTAACATCCTATTGCTACCTCGAGTAGAAAACTTACTACCACGACTATGTGATAGCTCCGAGTTCACGGACTACTTCTTCCTTTGATCCACAGCAACCACAAGTACTCCCAATTGTGTTTTCTTTAAGTTCTTGAAACAGCGACTAAAGAGATCACCAAGCTATTGACATTAATCTTGATCTTGATAACCCTAAGTATGTATGAAGGTAAACACCTCTAGATCACACAAGAGATTCACACGCACAGCATAACAACAACAACCTCTAAAATGTGGCTAGGGTTTTTCCTTTTATACTTGAATCAAAACATAAAACCCTGCATGTCATATGGGCTTGGGTTGAGTTGGAGAATTCTGCAGAAAAACAATCTGCACGAAATTCGATCAATCGAGTCTAATTTTCAATCGATCGAGCCTTACAGAATTTGAATAGTAATTTCCTGCAATTACTCGATTCCAACTTTACACATAACCACACTTTGAGCAGCCTAAATCTAGACTAAATGTTTTGATCATGGTTTGCCAACATTACACATTGAAGTTCTATTACATTTAGATCCTAAAGTCTTAGAACCTAACAAACTCCCCATTTGGCAATCCGTGACAAAACACATACCAAAACAAAAATGCTCAAAGTTACAAAACAGCTCATTAAACATCAAACATGCCTAAAAACAATTTAACCTAACTACTACCTATCAGTTGCCAGTGTAGACAGCAGCACGACTGAATAAACCTGTATATTCCTGAAACACTTCAACAAACACATAAACGCATGTGTGGAAAATACAAGTAAAAACAAAATAAATTCTTGATTTCACAAAACAGAAAATAAAAGACATATATCATGAATAACCTTATAATATAAATCAATAATCAATGTAGCACATGTGAAACAAGAAACAATAATAGAGATAAAAAAAAAACATAATGTCTCTCCCTAACATATACATCCCATAAAACAAATACATCATGAGCCAAAAAAAATGAATACATTATGAATCTCCGAAATACAATCTAAATCTCCCCCCATCAACAAAAACACAAAATCTCCCCCTATCAACATGTATAAATACTCCCCCTTTTTTGTGACGAATTGCCAAAGGGCAATCAAGTCTCATCATCAAAAGGTGAAGGCGGGGAAGAATGTCGAACACTCGCCAAATCCACACGTAAAGCCTGAAGCTCAGCAAGCACATCTACCAAAATCTGTCCATACGCCGCCTGAACGGTCATGACAGTCTCCAACATACTCCGAATGGAAGCATCACTAGATGAAGAAGGCGGAGGATCAACAGTGGCAGTGGGATCGACAAACTCCTCAACAGATGGATCACCAAATGGAGGAGGCCGAGATGCATCACATGTGGAAGACTCAACTCTAGGGCGTTTAGAGCTAGCTTTCATCTGAGCCGCTCTTTGCCTAAGAAAGGTGGCACCTATGGGGGCGATGATATGAACAGGCTCAGATGTAGGAAAATCCTCTAAACCCAAATCTAACAAAATCCTATAAATGAAAACCAGAAAGAAAAGACCATGCCCTTTCGAGCTACTCCTATAAACCTCAACTAAAGTTCTAATAAATAGAGAGGGAAAACAAATAGAAGCATCGGTGACAAGAGCATACAAAAAGGCACATCTCTCAATGGGAATAGTGTATAAATGAGAGATAGGCCAAATGGAATGACATGAAATCCGGAAAAACAGATAATTGAGTTCAGTAAGCTCATGAGAGGTGATAAGAGGATCAGTACCCCACTGAATGGAAGTACTAGTGATGAGTGACATGATGTCGTCAAGAAGAGGGGTCTCATCATAAGGATAAAGAAGCTATTGTACCAAAGGTACACCAAGAGCAGAGGCCACTACCTGAGGAGTAATGACATATTCTTCTCCCCTTATCCAACTCTTCACAAACTAAATGTTGGATGAAGTGGAGTGAACAGAGAGGTTAGAGTAGAACTCTCTGATCAAAACAGCCGGAGGAGGATGATCTACATCTAAAAGAGGCAACCAACCCCTACGATCAAAAATCCTACGAATCTCAGGATCAACCTCATCTAAAATCACTTTCTGCTCAGCCCACACCTTCCTATAGACATTCAGTTTCTCAAAGGTTTCCTAATTTTTTGGGCTAAGAAACCTATCACTCTAGAAAACAGGGGTAGAGGAGATGGAGGGTTTCTTATGGGCTCTAGACTTCCTAACCATGATGCTAAGGGTTGGAAAGAATGGAAAAAAGAAACAAAGAAAAAAAAACACAAGGGCAGACTGCATTAGAGAGGGTTAGAGCACAAAAATCTCAACAAATAACAATCTATATGATGCATGAAGTGAATGCACATATGATGCATGCTCTAATGCATTGAAAACAGTTCAATTTTACTTTATGAACCAACAATTGACTTGAACATAGAGTTTTAGAACAAAAAACCTCAAACTTTGAAAAATCCAATTTCAAAAAGTAACCCAAATTGAGCAATTAACCATCATAGTTAGGAAACATCATATAATGAATTAATCAATCAATTACACAAATCAATTTTACCAATTACAGCCCAATTGAACAAAATCCCCAATTTCATGTAGTTTCAAGCCCTAGAATTTCAAATTGTTCTCAAATCACCAAATTGATGCATGGGAAACATGTTTACAACATCTAAGAACAAAAACCCAGTGATTAAATTTGAAAGAAACCAACTCAAAAATAAAAAATCCCAAATATCTATATGTCCGAAAAATTCACCTAAAATGCATGAAAAATGCATGAAAATTGTGAATAAAATGAAAAAGAAAGGGTAAAAAGGTCTTACCGGCACTTGAAGACAAAAACCTTGAGAAAAATTAGGAAGAAAACGACAATAATTGACTTGAAGTGGATCAGCTGAAGAAGAAGAGAGAGAAAGCTTTTTGAAAAAGTATGAACAGTGTGATGAACACGTGAGAAAAGCCTTTTAAAAAACTCTCTGACCGATTTTCGATCGGTCGAAAATCATATTGGATCGATCCAGCATCAATCGAGAACCGATCGAGCTAGGCAGATTCAAACCTAATTTTTTATCGCATTTTCAATCGGTTGAGCAACAGGTTCGATCGATCGAAAATCTGGAAAAATCAGTTTTTTTTTTTTTTTTTTGTTGAAAAACATAGCATTTTAATGTAGAAACTCCTTAAAGCACATTGTTTTATGAATAAAATGCATGAGTATGAGATGTAAAGTTTTTCAAAAACACTTGAATTCAACCTAGATCTTCCAAAAACAAGATTTTCAATCAATTTGTCCTCAAAGACTTAAACATTAAAACATGTTTTGCATCAAAATTAAGAAACTTTTAATCTTGGATGGTCACAACAAGATCACACACAATATAATGTACTAAGTTTAGCAAAGAATAACTTGTGTAGTGTGTGCAACTAGCAATAGCCTGAGATACATGTGAGGTGATAAGTAAATAGTGATCAATCACAATTTCTACAAAATTCATCACATAAGTTTGAAAGTGACTATCACCTAAAGAGTTACATCATATAACTCTCACATCTCCTAGAATACAAGCTTGCAATCATGTAAGTTTCTTGATTTTGCCTCATAATGTACACACCAATTTTATTTCAATTTGAATTTATTATATCTCAATAATGTACACACCAATTTTATTATTATAAGCCAAGGCTACACCTTATGTTCTTTTTGTGCATGTGCTACACTTTCTCAAGTACAAAATCATATGATATGCACTAAGGTGTTCATGATTGGCTAGTAAACAGTGGTGAGATGGTTATTTAAGCCTTTCTCTTAGGATTTTTTAGTCTTTACAATCAAAAGCATGTGACTTCAAGATCAAGATCATGTGATCAAAAATTATAAACAACTCCCACACAACATGCACTGCAAAGCTAAAACTAGCAAGGTGCAGTAAAATAAGCTCATCCAAGTTAAACAAGGTACATAAACATGTTACGTAAAGATAATATGGCCAGCCTTGATTTCAAGTCCAAGAAAAATAATGCAAAACACATTTTTCCTTCCTTTTCCTTTTTTTTTTTATGTTTTATTTTTATTTTTTTTAAATAACAAAAACAACCTAACATGAAATGCATGAATGTTATACAATGCAAATCCTAAAAACAAAGAAAACAAAAACAACAAAGAAGAATGGTCACAAAGAATAGAGAGATGAAGCACAAGGACCATGAGAGCCAAAGATGACTAGGGACACAAAATCACACCAATTACTTGACGAAGTGCCTCAAACTTACTTCTATCAAGAGGATTGGTGAAGATGTTAGCATTCTGATGTTCAATAGGGATATATTCAAGAGCCATAATCTTCCTTTCAACCAAACCCCTAATAAAGTGATATCTAATCTCTATGTGCTTAGTCTTAGAGTGTTGAACAGGGTTCTTAGAGATATCGATAGCACTAGAATTATCACAATAGACAACCATGGTGTCTTGTGATATCCCATAATCACTCAAAAGCTTTTTCATCCAAAGAAGTTGTGAACAACAACTTCCAGCAGCAATATATTCTACTTTTGTAGTAGACAGAGAAACAGAATTTTGCTTTTTACTCATTCAAGCAACAAGATTGGCTCCTACATAAAAACACCCGCAATAGTGCTTTTTCTATCATTAGTGTTGCTGGCCCAATCTGAATCTGAAAATCCAGCAAGAGACAAATTTGACTCTTTGCTATAAAACAATCCATAATCACAAGTTCCACTAACATATTTTATGATTCTTTTAACAACATTTAAATGTGAAGTCTTAGGATTAGATTGAAACCTAGAACATACACCAACACTGAAAACAATATCAGGTCGACTCGCAGTTAAATACAAAAGACAACTAATCATGCTTCTATATAAAGTAACATCAACAGACTCACCCGATGGATCATTAGTTAACTTTGCATTAGTAGCCATTGGTGTTCTAGCATGTACAGCCTTGTCAAGTCCAAATCTCTTGACTAGATTTCTAGTATACTTTGCTTGGTTGATGTAAATTTCAGAATCCGTTTGCTTCACTTGCAATCCCAAGAAATAAGTCAGTTCACCAACCATACTCATTTCAAACATCTTCTTCATTTCATCTGCAAAAGATTGAGCAAGAGAATCATTAGTAGCCCCAAAAACAATATCATCAACATAAATTTGAGCGACTACAAAATAATTCTTATCCTTTCATATGAAGAAAGTAGTATCTGCAAATCCTCTCTTGAATCCATGCTTAGTGAGATATGCAGTTAACCTATCATACCATGCCCTGCGAGCTTGTTTCAAACCATAGAGGGCTCTCTTCAACTTGTAGACATCATCCAGTCTGTGAGGATCAACAAAACCCTTTGGTTGTTCAACATACACCTCTTCTTATAACATCCCATTCAAGAAGGCACTCTTGACATCCATTTGATACAGCTTGAAATTCAAATGACTAGCTATGGCCAAAAGTATCCTAATGGATTCCAATCTTGCTACCGGTGCAAAAGTATGATCAAAATCAATCCCTCCCACTTGTGTGTATCCTTGAGCAACAAGTCTTGATTTGTTTCTAATAACAGTACCATGTTCATCTGACTTGTTCTTGAAAATCCACTTAGTTCCAATCACATTTACTCCCTTTGGTCTAGGAACTAATTCCCACACATCATTCCGAACAAATTGATGAAGTTCTTCATACATAGAATTAACCCAATCAGCATCTTGAAGTGCTTCATCCACCTTTTTCAATTCAAATTGGGATAGATAGCATGAGTGAGTAATTACATTCAAGGCTTTAGATCTCAATCTCATGTTATCATTCAAACTACCCAATATGTTTGTGGCTGGGTGATTTAACTTTACTCTAGAAGATGGACATTTGACCAGAGATGTGGAGGTACCTTTTGTTCTGATGAAGGACTAGACTCACTTTGTTCTTGTTGAGTTTCATGAACCGGTATGGATGGTTCTGAACTTGATGGTACTGAAACAACATCATTCAACAACAGTAGCTCTTCATCACTATGCTTCCCAACATAATCATCAAGAATAGAATCATCAACCTCCACATTCTTTTCTTGAACCGGAGGAGTGTTTTCTGAATGAGTTTCTGAACACAGTTCATCATTGATCACCACATTTGAAGACTCCATGACTATTTTAGTTCTCAGGTTGTATACTCTATATGCTCTACTAGTGGAAGAGTATCCTAGAAAGTATCCCTTGTCGCTCTTTGCATCAAACTTTTCTAGGTTCTCCCTATCACGCAGAATGTAACAGTCATTGCCAAATATCCAAAAGTATTTGATAACAGGCTTCTTTCCTCTCCAGATTTCATAAGGAGTTTTCTTGGAATCATGTCTGAAATATACCCAGTTGAGTATATGGCAAGCAGTGTTAACTGCTTCTCCCCAAAAGGACTTGGGCATCTTTTTGTTATGTAGCATGACACGAGCCATCTCTTGAACAACCCTATTCTTCCGTTCCACTATTCCATTCTGTTGTGGTGTCTTGGGTGAAGAGAACTCTTGATGTGTGCCTTGAACATTGCAGAAGGTAACCAGCTTTGTGTTTTCAAATTCCCTTCCATGATCACTTCTAATTCTAGCTATCACAGTACCTTTCTCAACTTGCAATTTCTTGCACAAGTGTATCATCTTTTCAGAAGCCTCAACCCAAGTATATCTAGTGAAATCATCCACAACAACTAGAATATATTTCTTCCCACCTAAACTCTGAACTCTAGCAGGACCCATGAGATCAATGTGCAACAACTCTAGAGGTCTTGAAGTTTGAACTTCAGTCACAGACAGATGTTTGGACTTCACTTGTTTACCCATCTAACATGGTCTACATATGCACTTTTCTATCTTTTCAAACTTGGGCAAACCAATAACTGCATCACACTTGGAAATATTCTCTAATTGCTTGTGACTTGCATGTCCCAACCGTTGATGCCATAAGTCTACTTGATTTATCTTTGTATTGAAACACTTATTGCTTATACTTGGTGTTATATCATAACAGTTGTTAGCTGTCCTAATAGCAATACACATGTAGTCACCTCCTCCATCAAGTATCTCACATTCGTACTTGGTGAAGAAAACATTCAACCCATTGTCACAAATTTGACTGATGCTAAGTAAGTTAGCCTTCAACCCGTCAACATACCAGACATCTTCAAAAACCGGCAACCCTGGAATGTCCACAGTTCCAATGCCTCTGATCACAGATTTGCTTCCATCTCCAAACGTGACTGTCCTAATCTTTCCTTCAAAGAGTGTCTTGAATAAAGCTTTATTTCCTGTCATATGTCTGGAACAACCACTATCCAAATACCAAAGACAAGAATCACGTGCCTTTAAAGTGGTTAAAGCAGTATAACACAAATAATTATCATCACATGTAATTATACCAAGATACTCAAGGAAAGACTTAACAAAAGCAACAAGAGACACAAACCAAAAGTAGACAAGTTGGAACTTTAGCAATAAGAACTTCTAAGAATCTATGACAACAGGGGTCAAGGATCAACTCTTAGATCAAAGAATCTAAATACTAGAGCTAACCCGCTTTAATACCACTTGTACGTTTTTAGACCCCTTAAAACACAAGTTGTTTAACCTAGTTATTTAGCCAAGTGATTACTTAGGTAAATTATACAAATCTAGGTTAACACAAGTAAATCATATCATGTAAACAATGCGGAAAATAAAGAACACAACAATATGATAACCTAGGAAAACCAAACTGGTAAAAAACCTGGGGAGGATTTAACCTAGCTATACTCAAGGTAAAACAGATCCACTATGAAAGAATTGAAGTTTTACAATAGCAACTTAGACCACTAACATCCTATTGCTACCTCGAGTAGAAAACTTACTACCACGACCACGTGACAACTCCGAGTCCACGGACTACTTCTTTCTTTGATCCACAGCAACCACAAGTACTCCCACTTGTGTTTTCTTTAAGCTCTTGAAACAGCAACTGAAGAGATCACCAGCTCTTGACATTAATCTTGATCTTGATAACCTTAAGTATGTATGAAGGTAAACATCTCTAGATCTCACAAGAGATTCACACACACAACATAACAACAACAACCTCTAAAATGTGGTTAGGGTTTTTCCTTTTATACTTGAAGCAAAACATAAAACCCTACACGTCATATGAGCTTGGGTTGAGTTGGAGAATTCTGTAGAAAAACAATCTACACGAGCTTCGATCGATCGAGTCTAATTTTCGATCGATCGAGCCTTGCAGAATAGTAATTTCCTGCAATTACTCAATTCCAACTTTATACATAACCACACTTTGAGCAGCCTAAATCTAGACTAAATGTTTTGATCATGGTTTGCCAACATTACACATTGAAGTTCTAATACATTTAGATCCTAAAGTCTTAGAACCTAACATTGTTCATAACAATTTGATTTTTTTTTTCCTAATTGAAATAGCTTTGGCTAACTATTAGAGTTGTACACTTTGATCTATAAAAGAAGTCAATCTATCCATTTAGTTTTTATTTTTATTTTTATTTTTTTATCAATCATTAAATATGGTTTGACATGATTTTTTATCAATCGTAAATTTTATTAATAAAGAAAAATGCAAACAAGAACAAGGATACACTAAAAATATAGTGCATAAAGAGGTATTCAACAATCTCCCAAAGATACAAAATTCTCATTAGAACACAATTGGTAGGCTACAAAATAATAATTTTTTATTAGGTGTTATCATTTTATATTTGATAATTATTATACCAAAACAAAATTTTCCTTTTGTTATTATAATAATTATTTGAGAGATTATTGTTTATCAAATAAAATGTATATTCTATAAGTTTATGATAAAACCGTGCAACGCACGAGCCTTTAATTAGTATATATAAAAGCAGAGATCTCATATGCGAAAGCATGAGGTTTTGCCAAGTGGCACATTGTATGACATTATTTTCATTTAGGCTTCCACCTCATCTACATTTAGCATTATTGTCAAACTATTAAGTAATGACAAATGCATTTATTAATTTCAATATATTTTTTTATGGGAAAAGGAAAAAATTTGTATACATTTATAACTTGTTGCTTTGAATAGACACGGATGGATCTAAAAAGTCATGGAAAATACAGAAATTAAAAAAACCTTTCAATTTTTTGCATAAGACTAACTGCAATGCAGAATTGCAAGAGTTGGATTCAATGAATTAAGTAAATACTATTTGTCTCCACATTTGTCCAATATAAATCCCCATTTCCATTGGACTTAAAAATTAAACTTCCATAATTTTTCTCACAATATCTTTGGTTTCTTTTTGAGAGGTATGTTAATTTTGAAAATATTATGTTCATCTTAAATATTTTGTTTAGATTTTATGTATATGTTTTTACTTATGTAGCATTGTAATGTATTTAGGCTTATTTTTTTCATATTATGTGCCAATTTATATTTTTGGTTTTCTGTATGATGCATATACTTGGTAAGGATTTGTTTTTGGCTGCTTTTAGTTCAATTAAAATTTGAAGATTAAATTGTGATATTATTGCATCACTATGACATTAATTTTTCTGTTGTTGTATCATGAAATTCTAGAAGTTTTTATCGCTAATTGATATATAAAGCATAAATCTTACAAGAAAAACACGTAAAAACCAACAGTTTTGTAGGTGACAATGTGAACTATTTGATTTGGTGACATTTATTGGTTGCACAAATTAGAGGAATTTTCCTCTAATGTATTTATTTTAAATTTAGTTTTAGTAGAAAATTTCATAGATTAACCGTGACTAACAATAATAGTATTCATGAAATCTATGGGACATAAATAATTTTTTACAAAATTTATCAAAATGCATCGCGCATCGCATAGGATTTCGACTAGTTCTACTTAAATATATATACCTATGGACAAGAAATGAATAATTTATTTCTGCTCCTTATGCTTTATTGTTGTCAAATCATTTTTTAATTCCTTAAAATGGTATTGTCATGTAGATGCCAAGCGATTGATTGGTAGGAGATTCAGCGATCCCTTGGTTCAAAGTGATATCAATCTTTGGCCATTCAAGGTCATTGAAGGTCTTGGTGATAAGCCTATGAACATTGTCGATTATAAGGGCGAAGAGAAGCACTTCTCTGCTGAGGAAATCTCATCTATGGTCCTTAGAATGATGCATGAGATTATCGAAGCCTACCTGGCGAGAACAATTGTGAAGAATGCAGTTGTTACTGTCCCTGCCTACTTCAATGGCTCACAACATAAGGCAACAAGGAATGCTAGAGGCATTGCAAGCCAGAATGTCCTGCGTATAATTAATGAACCAATTGCTGCCGCCATTGCTTACGGTCTTGATAGGATGGCAAGTAGCATTGGCAAAAGAAATGTATTGATTTTTGATTTGGGTGGTGGCACTACAAATGTCTCACTAATTACCATTGAGAAGGGTGTCTTTGAAGTAAAGGCTGTTGTTGGAGACACTCACCACTTTGATAACAGAATGGTAAAGCACTTCGCTAATGGATTTAAGAGGCAGCACAAGGTGGACAATAGTGTAAACTCCAAAGCTCTTAGGAGGTTAAGAACCGCATGTGAGAAAGCAAAAAAATTCTTTCTTCTGCCATGGAGACTGCTATTGAAGTTGATTATTTATATAATGGTATTGATTTCTTTTCAACTATTACTGTGCCAAATTTGCGAAACTCAATATGGATTTGTTTAGGAAGTGTATCCATATCGTGGAGAAGTTTTTGACTGATGCTAAGATGGACAAGAGCTGTATCCATGATGTTGTTACAGGTGGTTCTTCCAGAATTCCTTGTCGAACAAAAGACTACACAATGAGCTATTATTAAAAACTAGTCGTAAACTCACGCGATGTGTGAGAATAGATAATTTTATTTTAGTTATAGTATAATATATAATTTGTTCTCTAAATTTTGAGGAAAATAATTTGTTCTCCCAAAACCTCAAACAATTTCTAAAATTATTTTTCATTTATCTATCTCAAAAAATATATCATCACTTTATTATTTGGATTTATTTTTCCTGTACAATTTGTTTGAGTTTCAAATATATTATTCAAAAATTTTATTGTCTTAAAAAGAGATTATTATATTTATAATTTTTCTTATCGTAGGAGTAGTTTCAAACTATTGATCGAATTTTGTTTACTCATATAAATACATGAGATTGGAACTGCATATCTCTTAGACATTCCTAAGAGACTATACCATATTATAAATTTAATATTTCAAATAATATGCAGGAAAAAAAAGTAGACTTATGTCTAAAATTGAACACTTCACTTATCGAAATGAAAAAAAATAATCTGTATAACAACATAAAGAGAACATGATCTAATTTTTTTTTTTACTGCATACACTTTTATTTATTAAGATTTAATTGTCTTTAATTGGATCTTCATATCACATTTTTGTTGCTATGCTCCTGTTGAGCGTTCTTATTCGTTACATCATTGGCCACATCATTATTCTTTTTATTATTTAGTTTTTACTTTTAATTTTTGATAATATTAAATATATAAATATATTGGTTCTACAAATTCATCTTAGGTAGTTTTAATTTTACATATTCATTTACTTTAATTTTGATGTTATAACTAAGTAATAAATCAATGAAAAATAAAAATAAAAATATTGTCTATAAAAATATTCATCTTGGGCTGTTTAAATTTAATAGTTGATAGGCACATTCAAATACATAGACAACATTGTATTTTGATATAAATTCAAAATCTCACTTCCAAAATAACAAAGTATTATGTCAAAAAAAAAAAAAAAAATCAAACAAAAGCTAAAAGAGGGAGAGAGAAGACTTGTGGCGAACAACTTAAAAAATCAAACACACTATCAAATCATATTAACCAATAATATTATATAAAAAATACAATATTCATCAACCTAAAGTAATTTTGCAAAAAAGAATAAATAATATATATATATAGAGAGAGAGAGAGAGAGAGAGAGAGAGAGAGAGAGAGAGAAAGAGAGAGAAATCACCTTTTTCGGGAGATAAATAGAAGATGAGAAGAAGAAGCATCAAAATGAAATATATATAGTTATAAGTCAAACCCCAAATTATCCAAGCCATGATATATAATAGAATAACATTATATTCTTGTAAACTATATTTATATGCAATAGAATAACATTTAACAATCATAGAAAAGAAAAGAAAAAAAAAAAGACAATAACTTAAAAAAACAAAACCAAATTGCAACCCAAAGTAAAATTCTAAAGAACACATAAATACATCAAACTAAAGTATAGATACAAAAAATAAAAAATTCACAAAAAAAATAAAAACATGAGAGAGAGAGAGAGAGAGAGAGAGAGAGAGAGAGAGAGAGAGAGAAAGAGTAATAACATTTTTCATGTGAGAAAATATGTATAGAATGTGAGAGAGAATATCATATTCATAGTAATAAAAAGGAGATAAGAAGAGTCAAAATAAAAGGAAGAGGAAGAGATAGATGAAGAGCGACATTAAGGTTGAAAGTAGTGAAGAATTAAAAAGGTAAAAGGGAAGTTATGGTTGGGAAGTAGTGGAGAGAAATAGGAAATAGGTAGATGATGTAGTTGCTGATGTGGCTTAACAGGAGCGTAGCAACAATAAATACTACGCTTCAACTTTTAGATATATATAAATATATATATTTATATATATAAATATAGACTAGGACTCTTTAAATTACAATACTTTACAAGCACTAATGCTTGACTCCCACACATTGACACTAGTGCACTGCACACACGGCACTTACTCACCAAATACACTTGCACACACCTCACTTCTTTACACACCTAGGTACTGACACCAGCCAAGTCTTATTTTCAACTTTGCTTCACACCACTCTACACACTTGCTCATGACACACACCACACTTCACTTCACCTTTCACCACTTCACACTGCACCTGACTTCACACTACTTCACCTAACACTTCACACACACGGCTTGGTGCTTTTATGACACACACAAAAACTGAGCACCACTTCCATATTTGTACTTGTTCTATATCGGTTAAGAAGCTTCTAGCTTCATTTTTTTAATGACAATAATATACTATCTTTCACCAAGCTTCTAGATATTGTATAAAGTTGTGGCTGAAATTTATTTAGCCAAGGAAGTCTCTAAGAAATTCCGCAGAGAGAGAAATTAAGATAAACTCTAGATATTTCTAGAGAAAGAGAGAGAGGCAATGCTTGATGTTTAATATTCCCAAGGTGCAGCAATTGTTGCGGGACTTCTTTAATGGGAAGGAGCTTTGCAAGTGCATTAATCCAAATGAGGCTGTGGCTTATGGAGTTGCTATTTATGTTGGGCTTTGTGGAGCCTAGATGTGTTTGATCTAAATTATGACCCGACCCGAAATAATGTTGTTACAGTTTTTAATGGAAAATTTTTTGTATTTACTCTGGGTGGTCCAGCTATATCTTGGGTTTCAAATTCATGAAAGATTGTTGCTTTGTCTACTACAGAAGTTGAGTATGTTGCAGCAGCTGAAGTTGGAAAGGAGATGATTTGGCTACGTAGCTTCTTGGATGAATTGGGTAAGAAGCAGGAGTTGGGCATTTTACACAGTGATAGTCAGAGTGCAATTTTTCTTGCTAAAAATTTGGCTTTTCATTTAAAGTCGAAGTATATACAGATGAGATACCACTTTATCTGTTACCTTGTTGAAGATAAACTAGTAATACTTGAGAAGATTAGTGGATCTAAGAACCCAGTAGACGTGTTGTCTAAGGGTGTTACTATTGAGAAGTTGAAGCTGTGTGCAGCTTCAATTGGTCTTCTAGCTTGAGGACAGGAGGATGAGTTGCAGTGATGAGGGATTGTCTTTGGAGGATTACGGTTGATGTTGGTGATTGAACTAGTCTCTAAGTGGGAGATTTGTTGGGCTTTGTGGAGCATAGTTGTGTTTGATCAAGATTATGACCTAACCCGAAAATCTCCCAAGCCTCCGCTCCATGGACTAAGCCTCAAAAAATCTCTCATTAAAAATCACGCAACATCATTTAGGGTCGGGTCGTCATCCGAATCAAACACAACTAGGCTCCACAAAGCCCAACAAATCTCCCACTTGGAGACTAGTTCAATCACCAACATCAATCGCAATCCTCCAAAAACAATCCCTCATCCCTGCAACTCATCCTCCTATTCTCAAGCTAGAAGACCAACTGAAGCTGCACACAGCTTCAGCTTCTCAATAGTGACACCCTTAGTCAACATGTTTGTCGGGTTTTTAGATCCACAAATCTTCTTAAGTATTACCAACTTATCTTCAACAAGGTAACATATAAAGTGATATTTTGTCTGTATATACTTCGACTTTGAATGAAAAGCTGAATTTTTAGCAAGAAAAATTGCACTATGACTGTCACTATGTAGAATGCCCATCTCCCGCTTCTTACCCAATTCATCTAAGAAGCCATGTAGCCAAATCATCTCCTTTCCAGCTTTAGTTATTGCAACATACTTAGCTTCTGTAGTAGACAAAGTAACAATCTTTTATACATTTGAAGCCCAGGATATAGCTATACCACCCAGAGTAAATACAAACCCAATAGTACTCTTTCTACTATCAATATCACCAACAAAATCAGCATCTACATAACCCTGCAATTTCAAACTGGCACCTGTGAAGCAAAGACATGTATCTGATGAACCCCTCAGATATCTCAAATCCACTTGACTACCTCCCAATGCAGCTTTCCTGGCCTACTCATGAATCTGCTCACAACTCTCACTGCATGTGCAATGTCTGGTCTTGTACATACCATAGCATACATCAAGCTGCCAATAGTTGAGGCATAGGGCACCTTGCTCATATGGTCCATTTCTTCTTCTGTCTTTGGTAACTGTTCTTTGCTTAGTTTGAAATGATTATCCAAGGGTATGTTCACTGGTTTAGCTTCATTCATGTTGAACCTGCTGAGAATTTTCTTCACATACTCTGACTGTGAAAGCTTCAATATACCATTAGCCTTGTATCTAATGATTCTCATACCAAGGATTTGCTTTGCAGCTCCCAAATCCTTCATTGCAAACTGTTTTGACAATTACTTCTTTAGATTATTAATCTCCTCAACGCTAAACCCTGCAATGAGCATATCATCCACATACAACAGTAAAATGATGTAAGAATTGCCAAAGAGCTTAACATAGCAACAGTGATTAGCTTCACATCTCTTGAACCCAATTCTATGCATAAAACTGTCAAATTTCTTATACTACTATCTTGGAGCTTGTTTTAGGCCATACAAGCTCTTTCTCAGTTTGCAGACTAGATTCTCTTATCCCTAAACAATGAACCCTTCTGGCTGAATCATGTAAATGTCTTCCCCCAAGTCACCATGAAGGAATGTCGTCTTCATATCTAACTGCTCAAGATGTAAATTTTCTGCAGCCACCATTCCCAGTACCAGTCTGATTGTTGACATCTTCACAATTGGAGAAAATATTTCTAAGTAGTCAATGCCATTCTTCTGCTGGAACCCTTTGACAACTAATCTAGCCTTGTAACGCTTGCTACCATCATGCTCATTCTTTATTCTATATACCCATTTGTTGTGCAAAGCCTTCTTTCCTACTGGCAATTCAATCAATTCCCATGTCTAATTCCCCAACAAGAAATCCATCTCATCCTTCATGGCCAACTCCCACTTGCTTGAATTTTCATCCTGGAAGGCTTTATCATAACACTCTGGCTCACCACCATCAGTCAACAGGAGATAATTTAGAGCGGGTGAATAACGCTGTGGAGGTCTAATGGTCTTGGAAGATCTACGGACTTTAGCTACAGGTATACTCTAATCTACCTATGAATCTACATTCTCCTTATCTTCTTCACCCCTTTTCTAAACAGTACTTTCAGTCAATTCATCTAAGTTGACAAACTCAGATTTCCTTTGATCTATCTCCGTAACATCTGGCACTACAGTTGACCTGTCCTTGTACATAACCTGTTCATTAAATATCACATTTCTACTTCTGATGATTTTTCTGTTTTGTTCATCCCAAAACTGATAGCCAAATTTCTCATCATCATAGCCAATTAAAAAACATATTTTAGACTTTGCATCAAGTTTACTACGAGCAACAGAATCAATATGAACATAAGAAACACAACCAAAAACTTTTAAATGGGAAAACTTTACCTCTTTACCGCTCCAAACCTCTTTAGGAAGTCTGAACTCCATGGAAACTGATGGTTCTCAGTTTATCAGGTAAGCTGTAGTACTAACAGCATCAGCCCAAAAAGTTTTTGGTAATCCAACATGCAACCTCATACTCCTAGCACACTCATTGAGAGTTCTATTCATGCGCTCAGCCACACCGTTCTGCTGTGGTGTCCCAGGAATAGTCTTCTCCATCTTGATTCCATGTGCAACACAATACTCACTGAACCCTCCATCTATGTACTCTCCTCCATTGTCTGACCTTAAACATTTTACTTTCAGACTTGTTTTTATCTCAACCATAGCCTTCCACTTCTTAAAAGTCTCAAATACATCAGATTTATTTTTCAGAAAATAAACCCATACCTTTCTGCTTGAGTCATCAATGAAAGTGATGTAATACCTTGAACCTCCAAGGGATGCAACCGGAGAAGGCCCCTACAAATCAGTGTGTACTAACTCCAATTTTTTAGCCTTTGGTGTCCTACCAGTTTTCAAGAAGCTCATCTTTTTCTACTTTCCTAAGATGTAGCTCTCACACATGTCAAAATCAATGGACTTCAATTCTGGTAGTTTCCCTTTTGACAACAGCATCTTTATCCCTTTCTCGCTCATATGACCAAGTCTGCAGTGCCATAGGCTTGTATCAGTACTTGCTTCAGCAACTGCAATAGTGTCTCTTGGACTTGAGGTCATATATAGAGTACCAGTCTTCTTTCCACGGGCCAATACTTTAACTCCCTTTGTAACCTTCCAAGTACCACCAACAAACAGTATTGCTTGCCCTTCATCATCAAGTTGTCCAACAGAAATTAAATTCCTTCTCAGGTCAGGAATATGTCGAACCTTCTCTAGTAACCAAACAGACCCATTGGGCAACAATATCCAGACGTTTCCCATACCTACAACATCTAAGGCTGTACCATCAGCCAAATACACCTTTCCAAAATCACTTGCAACATAGTTCTGTATGATTTCTTGGTATGGAGTGGTACGAAACGAAGCTCCTGAGTCCAAAACCCAATCAAGTGGACTGTCTACTGCAAGAAGTAATGCATCTTGTACCTCTTCTGTTACAGCATTACCAGAATCATCTTCATTCTTCTTCTTAGGACTTTTGCATTGCCTCCGAAAGTGACCCGTTTTCCCACAGTTCTAACATTGTACTTGTTGGCCTGATCTAGATTTACTTATGTTCCGATTAGAATTTCTAGATTTTAATCTGTCCCGATTTGAATTTTTGTCATTACCTCTGCCTCTTGTCTCAAGGTTTAGGGCAGAACCAGATCCTGAGGTTTCACCTGCATCTCTTCTGCGAATCTCCTCAGCCAGAATCAAATCTCGTATGTCATTGTACTTCAGCTTTTCTTTTCCTGTAGAATTGCTTACTGCTATCCTCATTGCCTCCCAAGTGTTTGGCAAAGAAGCCAAAACGATCAGTGCACGGATCTCGTCATTAAAATCAATTTCTACAGACGACAATTGATTTGTGATAGTGTTAAATTCGTTCAGATGTTGTGCTACTGATGCATTCTCTGTCATCTTCAAATTGAACAGTTTCTTCACCAGATGCACCTTGTTGTTTACTGATGGCTTTTCATACATACCAGACAAAGCCTTCATCAGATCTGCTGTGGTCTTCTCTTTTACAACATTGTGTGCAACAGACCTAGACAGAGTTAACATGATGACTCCAATACCTGTTTGTCAAGAAGAGCCCATTCCTCATCCTTCATAGTTGCAGGTTTTTCCCCTAGAAACGGCAGATGCAACTTCTTCCCATAAAGATAATCCTTGATTTGCATCCTCCAAAATCCAAAGTTTGTGCGATCAAACTTTTCTATTCCAGACGCCTTTCCTACTTCCTCTGCCATTGCTCCCACTCAAACCTAACCCTAGGCTCTGCTACCAATTGTAGGGAATTAACAGGAAATTCTCAAACCTGTGAGAAACAAAATAGAGAAAACACACGCCAAAGAAAAAATAATAATCACACGCACAAGACAGTATTTACGTGGTTCGAAAATTTTCCTACGCCCACGAAGTTGCAAGAATTTCACTATTATCAAGGAAAAAAAATACAAAGTGCGGTAGTACAGATTTTCTCTCTCTCAAAAACTACATCAAGAAACCCTAATCACCAAAACAACGGTTTCTATATCTTGCACATAGGATTCACAATCGGCCTAAGCCTCCGCTCCATGGACTAAGCCTCAGAAAATCTCCCATTAAAAATTACGCAACATCATTTCGGGTTGGGTCGAGTCGTTATCCGAATCAAACACAACTAGGCTCCACAAAACCCAACAGAGATGACCACTGGTGTGATGAGTAAGACCACTATCACTAATGATAAGGTAAGACTATCAGTGAAGAGATTGACAGGATGGTCCAGGATGTAGAGATATACAAGACTGAAGATGATGAACATAGGAAGAAGGTTGAGGCTAAGGTAACTTTGGAGAACTATGCCTACGATATGAGGAACACTATCAATGATAAGAAGATTGGTGAAAAGCTTGGCCTTGTACGTAAGAAAAAGATTAATGATGCTATTGAACAGGTGATTCAATGGTTAGATGGCCTCCAGCTCGTGGATTCAGAAGAGTATAAGGACAAGCTGGAAACGCTTGAAAGCATTTGCAGCTCCATCATTCAGAGGATTTATGGGCAAAATCAAAAACTTTGAGTAGCAGCTCTCAAAAATACAACATATGTAAGGATGCAAATCATGTCACCAGTGTGACTATTTTGATTTTGTGAGGGATTTCACAATTCGCTCTAATACTAATGGGCTTGGTCTGCGATCGAATGCTATAAAAGATTTGTGCCCCCTCATCCTTCACCAATTGGTCGTTGGATGGATTAGTATGGCACACGGTCCGACAAGTGGTATTAGAGCCCGGTCATAAGTTCAAGTCGTTGGAGCCGCATTGTGAGGGAGGGATTGTGAGGGATTTCACAATTCGCTCTAATACCAATGGGCTTGGTCTGCGATCGAATGCTATAAAAGATTTATGCCCCCTCATCCTTCACCAATTGGTCGTTGGATGGATCGGTAAGACACACGGTCCGACAGATTTTATTTTTCCAACCCTTTTTAGTCTTTTATTTTCATAATTGCAAGTAATTTGTCCTTTTTTGGAAACTTATGACTCTTAATTTTTGGATTTGTCATTTTATGCCAACTGATAAGGTTTAGCTTCAAGCTGTCTAGCTCGGAAGTTGATTTATCCTGGTGAAAGCCACAGTTTGTTTGCATTTTAGAGTCTTAGATTAGATTAGTAAGCAATACGAATTGATATTAAAGGGTTAGCCTGGACTCTGATTCATGGAGAGGATAAATTGCCCTGTTACGTAACCTTTCTGAAATGTAACCTGACCCCTGAATTTATATAAAGAAAAAAAAAATCCAGATTCAAGGATAAGAGAATTTTTATTTTTTGGTTGTGAGAGAAATAGTGGACAGCAAAGGATTCTGAATCAATCCAGATACCAACACTGGGATTTCTATATTCTACTGGAAAGTCGAAGTGAGGATCTTTAGCTTGTCTTGCCATAAAAGATAAAGAGGAAGGAAACCTTAAAATTAATTTCCCCTCCCCATGTTTTCCTTTACAATTCCACTTGAATATTCAGTAGTAATTGATATAAGTTAATAAAAGCAACCTGTGCCTACAATGACAGTTCGTCTTCGTCATGTACAATTTTGTGAAAATAAAAGATACAACCTATTATTTTTAACATATTGTGAGAAAGGTTATTGAAATAGTTATCCTTACTATTAAAAACAATAGACCTAGTCATTGACCCGTGTAACACATGAAAATGCTAGATAGATAAATTATATGTAAAATTTTTTAATTAACAAGTTCAAATATAAAAGGGAATTAGAGTTGTTGAAGGACTTCTTTGATGGGAAGGAGCTTTGTAAGAGCATTAATCCAGATGAGGCTGTGGCTTATGGAGCCGCTGTTCAAGCTGCTATCTTGACTGGTATAGGTAATGGGAAACTTCAAGATATCGTGCTCTTAGATGTCACCCCTCTGTCCCTTGGCATATCGGTTAATTTTACAGAAGATATGTTTGTTTTGCTTCCAAGGAATTCTGCCATTCCCACCAAAAAGGAGAGAAACTACACCACTATTGTTGTATATATAGGTATATACATGGATAGGTTGTAATAATGATGTTTGATTTTGGAGAGTGTTGTTTCATAAAGTGAAAATTCAAGTTCTGAAATTTTCTAAGTGAAATTCGAACTAAAGAATTTTTGATTGGTTGAAGCTTTTGCTCGATCAATCAAAATGATGAAGAAAATAATCCTGGAATCTCTGGATGATTTGATCGCTATTTGATTCATGTTCGATTGATCGAAAAGAGCATTTGATCAACCAAAAGGAACTTGTTTGAACAAGTGCTCTGATACCACTTGTTTGGACAAGTGCTCTGATACCACTTGTTGAGAAATTTAGACCCCGGTTGATAGAATTAACAAGTTTTAAATCCAAATTGTTAATTAAATTTATTATGAATAAAACTTGTTAAAACAAACAAACAAACATCAATATCATGTCAAAATCATGCAACGGAAAAATAAATAAGATAAGATATGATGACCTAGGAAAACCAATGAAACCAACCAATTTCACAGTAAAAAAAAACCTGGGGGGAAACCTTCCCGAAAAGCAATCCACTATAATGAAAAGAAGTTTCAGATCTAGTACAAAACCTTTGTCCCTAGACTCTACAATTCCCGTAGATGAACTTACAGCAGAAACCTTCTACCGCTTCAGAACCTCTGAACTCTTCAATATATGAATGCCACCCTTTGATGCACGAATCCCAGTACGTGACTAACCAATTGCGCGGATCCCAGTACGCGACTTCAATCACCAACTAGAAGAGGATGTTGGCTGCAAAGTTCTTCACTTCATCAACAATGAAGATCAAGAAGCACTTGGTTACAAAACCCTACGGCGCAAAGACGCAGTAGCTTCTTTCAGAGAGAATAAGGCATCGGTCACCTTTTGCATATGTTCTCCTTGTATTCTCTTATGTTACGGTCTCTAAAATAAGCCTTATATAGGTCTAGGGTTGTGAGAAAAGAAACCCTACACAAATACAAAAGCCTGGCCCAAAAATCAGATCTGAAAATTCTGATTTCCCGTAACCTCGATCGATCGGGAGGTGTCGAAGAGGTGTCAAGCTTTAAAACATCAGACACAAGAGATGAGGCTCGATCGATCCACCAGGTGTCGAGAAGCTATCGAGGGAACAAGAGCTTTCTCGATCGATCCACCAGCTATTGGGAAGGTGTCGAGATTGCGATAAGAAACACCTTAAGAGGCTCGATAGATAGCTAGCTGTCGAGAGGTGTCGAGCAACTGTCGAGCTATCTGTCCGCAGGTGTCGAGCTATCTGTCCAGTTTTAATGAATAGCTTTTCTTCACTTGTTTCTTGGTTCAATCTTCATGGCTTTAATACTAGAGTTGAACAACATGTTTCTTGAAGTATTAAACACATCCTAAATCTACCCAAATACAAGTAAAATGCGTTTTGTCAAAGGATTAGCCAATTATATAAAATATGTCCTTAACAGAACTCTCGACCGATTGAAACTCATAAAACTGAGTTTTTTGTAGAATTTTCTAGTAACTGGTCTAAATGTTTAAAGAGGTTTCAAGCCTTGTGAACGGTTTTATGAAACAATTTGACTTTCCATACATGCCTTTTGATGAAATATAACCCTATTGTGGCGTTTGGTACGGGGGAATCCACATTACTCCTAGCATCCAGATTCCTAGGAATGTGATTCCTTGCAATCTGGATGCCTAGAAATGTAGCTATTCATATGTTTGGTTTCATTTGGAATCTCTTAAAATTCCTAGGAATATGAGATAATAATGTTTGATTTATTCTTAGAAATCTTAAATGAATTATTTAATTTTCTCATTCTATCCTTCGATTTGAATGTGAACTACCAAGTCTTTTAAAAAGAAAAAAATCTTCCTCTAAATAAATAATGAAAAACAAAATATAAACTATTAATAATTTGTTGCGCAACACACACGCAACAACAAAAGTGAATACCTGGCAATAATGGAGGGTCCCCTTCAAACTTTTTTTTCTTTTTTTCCACACATGAAACCTAAATAGAACTTTGTTAAAGAATATATCAACAGAGTTATCTATCATGTTTATGTTATTTTGGTAGGAAAAGATAAAGACAAGGGAAAAGATATTGATGATTTGTTTTATATTTTATCTCAATTGCTTAAATGATAAGGAAAAAGGGTTAAAATTGTCAATTTATAAAAAATACAATTTTCTTTAAGCTTGGGAATCTAGATACCTATCTGTTTTAAAGGGAATCCACATTCCTACTAAGAGGGGTTTAAAGGAGGAATCCAGATTCCCCTAGCATCTGATTCCCTAGCGTGATTTGTAACCAAACATGGGAATTTTTAAACATTCCTGGAAATCCTAAAACATTACCACGTACCAAATGCCACATATGGGTATAAATAGAGGCTTATGTAAGTTAGAGAGAAACACAAAAAATCTTGTAGTCATTCTTCAGAATTGCTATTTATAGAACCCAACAACTTGGTGTATCTTGGGGACAAGTTTGCAGTAACCCTTTAGCAATAAGAGTGTGAGGGCAAATATTGTCTAAAAATAATAATTTTGTACCTTTTAGTTATCTATTTCTGTTTGTCTTTTATATTATCCTTGTTCTTCCTTTATTACTTTGTGTATTATTCCCAACAACTCCATGTGACAACCAAACTTCTATGATCATCTCTGTTTACGAGGGTGAGAGAGCAAGAACTAAGGATAACAACTTCTTGGGGGAATTTGTGCTTTATGGTATTCCTCCAGCACCCAGGGGTGTTGCTCAGGTAAAAGTTTTCTTTGATATTGATGCCAATGGTATCTTGAATGTGTCTGCTGAGGAGATTTCCACTGGTTTGATGACGAAGATCACTATCACTAATGATAAGGCAAGACTATCCAGTGAAGTGATTGGCAGGATGCTCCATGATGCAAAGGCGTACAAGGCTGAAGATGATGAACACAGGAAGAAGGTCAAGGGCTAAGGAAGCTTTGGAGAACTATGCCTACGACATGAGGAATACTATCAATAATGAGAAGATTGGTTCCAAGCTTGCCTCTGCAGCTAAGAAAAATATTCAAGATGCTATTGAAGGAGCGATTCAATGGTTAGATGACCATGAGCTCGTGGATTCAGGACTGTATGAAGACAAGCTAAAATGGCTCCAAAGTGTTTGCAATCCCACCAGTATTTGAGGCGGCACCAAAAAAGATGATAATCATTAGAGTCCATAGCACTACTGTAGTATTTTTTTTTTATTTTTTGGGTAAATTATAAGTTTGGTTCTTAACCTTTACATTTAATATTAATTTTGTCTCTAACGTTTTAAATGCGTCAGTTTAGTCTCTAACCTTTTGGTGTTGTGTCAAAATGGTTCCTGCTGTTAAGTGATGGATGGAAAATACTAAAATGGCTAACGGCCAAAATAAAAGATTAGATGACATGCGTACTGTTACTTGGAATAAATTTTTATTTTAAAAAAAAAATTTTTTGTTAAAATTGGGATCTCAAAATCGTTGTACTCCATACAAGCGACCTATGATCATCTGAATTCTAAAGCATCAATGTCGAGAATGTGGACCTCTCAATTGCTTTCCAATTAGACTACGAGTCAGCAAGAAAGTCTTCAAGCTTTGGAATAACTTGTTGGTTCTTGTTGGTTTTGGCAATCAAACTTGTAAGAAAAGAAGGAATCTGCAAGGTTTTGTGCTTCACTTTCTTTGGCTTGATTTTCTCCTTCTAAGCGTAGAACACTTGGGAGTTGGGGTTTGGTTAATCAACAATGAAAAATTATTATAATTAATAGATTTATTCCATACATTTATCCCTATCATTAAACTGACTGAACAATATTACTTCAATCTGAACCTAATGCAAACATATTCTAGATCTATAGCTCAGTTATCTCGGGCACAATAGAAGAAAACCTTCAATTTTTGAAAACATGGAAAAATCACAAAACAAATATTCAAGACCGTATTTCCATTGGTTTTCTCAAGTTTCCCAACAACCAAATAGATGTCCATAAAAAGCTGCAGTCTTTTTCACAAGGCTCAAGTAAAGATTTGAGTTAGTGATTTATTAACATAAACTGGTTTTGAGATCCCAATTTTAACATAAACTGTTCTTTAAAAAATTCCAGATGGCAGTGCACATGTCATCTGATTTGGCATAAAAATAATTTTTTATTTTAACTGTTAGTAATGTAAGCATTTTCCATCAATTACTTAATGGTAATGACTATTTTGACACAATACGAAAAAGTTGGGAACTAAACTGATACATTTAAAATATTAGGGATTAATTTGACATTTGGTGTAAAGGTTAAGAACCAAACTTATAATTTACCCCTTTTTTTTACTACATTGGTGTTCGTTCTAGTGTTTTCTTGTTAGTTATTTGGTCTTTGTTAGGAAATTGTTGAGAATTTTAAAGACATGTCCACTGATAAGGATTTAGCTTCAGGCCTTCAACCCGTAGCTTTTTTTTGAGGAAGTTCAATCCGTAGCTTGGTGTCGTTGAATTCTATTTCGGTATGCATATCTAATTTAATTATTATTTTTGTTTAAAAAATTAACTTAATTTTATAAGGATTTATTTGGTATTGGGTTACTTTAATAGAAATAAATAGTTTCTAAAAAAAAATAGAAATAAATAAATAATGTGTGGGCTTTAATTCATTTAAACAAACATAGTTTATCAATATTTGTTACTTTAAAAATCAAATTGAAAATATGTATTTGACTAGTCATGTGAAAAACTGTGGATTTTTTATAACTTATATGGTAACTTTAAAAAATATCTCATTTTATATATATATATATATATATATTAGAAAAGTAAAGTTTTTTTAACCAATATTCAGTGGACTCGTTCCCTTGAAATCGATAAAGGTTTTTTTTTTTTTTTTTTTTTTTTTTTTTTTTTTTTTTTGAGTGAACAAAATTACTTGTCCTTTGAACGGAAAGGAAAACTACGCAAAATGGTGTTGAAACTAGATCTTAGGAAGGCTTATAATCATGTCAAAGTGTGATTTGAATAGGAGAGGACAATTCAAATCCTAGATATCTTAAAAAAGACTAAGATGATGCCTAATATAAATGGAGTCATTGATGGGCTTATGTGAAAATTGTGTTGCTCCAATCATAATTTATTACTTTTAACATATTGTGTGAAAGGTTATTGAAATAGTTATCCTTACTATTAGAAACAATATACCTAGTCATTAACCCGTGTAATACATTAAAAAAAGTTAGACAAAAAAAAATTATATATAATAACAAGTTTGACAAAAAAATTATATATTATAAAAAGTTAGACAAAAAAATTTATATATAATAAAATTTTAATTAAGTACGTAAATAAAAAGTGAAATTAGAGAATTTATAGAAAAGAACATATCAAATTTAATTATTGTTTTTAAAAGATAACGTGAATTAAAAAGGATTTATTTGGTTTTGACCTGCTTAATTTATTAAAAAATGTGTGGTTTTAATTAGTTTAAAGAAGCATAGTATATCATTATACATTCATAGCTATTAAAAATCAAATTAAAAATACATGTTTGACTAATCATGTGCAAAACTATTGATTTTTAAAAACTTATATGGTAACTTTAAAAAATATACACAAAAAATCAAAAAGATTTCATATTATATTATCTATACTATATATAAGAGGATTCTCCTCTTTCAATTGGACTTTTATGTGGTTCAAAAATATCTTCATTAATGAAGGGTAACTTCATTTTGGGTTATAAATGTCAAATAACAAATTTCATTTTGAATTTAAAAAGAGAATTCCTAAAATTTATGATTTTTTTTCCCTTCATGTTCAAAAAAGAAATTAAAGTTATGGCTCTCTAAAGTTTATCATTTTTATTTGTTTGAAAAATAGAAATATATATTTCTAAATTATAATAAATGCAAATTATTAACATTTACCCAAAAAAAATAAAAGAACCTCTCACGTGCGTGCTAAGAGTCTAGTATATAAATATTGATGTTAATATAGATATAGATTAGAAAGAAAATGGATTGATTTTTTTAATATTTTGTATTGGTCTTGTCACCTTGAAATCCTACAAAGTTTATTTCAAAAAAAAAAAATTTTCCTTCAGCAAGCAAAATTGCTTTTATTTATTTATTTATTCATTTTAGAAACAAACACACACACAAAGGAGAAGAAATGAATATTTTACATAAAGACACATCACAAATTCTTTATCCCTTGTATGTATGTTTGTGTTTGTTTTTTTTAAATAAAAAAAAAATTTCTCACACTATTTAAGAGAATTTATTATGTATAGTATAATTTACCTCATCCTCTTTTAAAATTACACCTCTTCTAAATAAATAAACAAGGTGAAATGATGTTGAAGCTGGATCTTAATTAGTAAGGCTTATAATCACGTCGAGTTTGATCTGATAAACCTGATTTTAGTGCATATCCTAACTGCTTTCTACTCTATCCTCCTCGTTCCTACTAAGCCTCATTCGATAAAGGGGATCCCAAAACCAACAGAGGAGGTCCTCATCTTAATCTTCTTCATTTTTTTTAAATAATAAAATCCTCTTCTATTATTTAATTTTTAATAAACGTACTATTTCAAATTAAAATCTTATTAATATATAATTTTAAAATGACATTATAAAAATCGTTATAGCTTAATTAAATTAGGCAATGAAATGTTAGCAGTTTATATTATTCTTCAAATTTTTATGTTTAAATGTAAATTAAATTTTTTACTGTGTGTGTATTTTTTTCAACAATGTCATAAAAATTAAGGAAAAAAAAGAATAGAAAAAACACATGGTAAATTGAACTTAACTCTCTTGAGATTTGTCGTTATAACACTCATCTCTCCTCTAGTATGAAATAAGAAACTCATCTCCCTAAAATACAAATTATTTACATAGATCTCTCTTGAATGATTGAATATTACCATCCACTTAGAGAACTAGCATCAAGTATGCTAAATATACTAAATTTGTAGCATTTAGCACACTAAACACAAAAAGACCACCTACATCTTCCAAATGCTAAAAAAAAAAAAAAAAAATGGGTATTGATGAACAATACCATTCTATTAACAGAATGGTACGGCAAAAATTATAAAATTTCATTTCTTTATTTTATTCTACTTTCCTCTCTCTCTCTCTCTCTTATTGTGGAGGTTTTTTTTTGGGTCATTCTAGTGGGCTGATTTTGGTGGATTGTTGTGGTTGTGGACTGATTTTGACGGATGTGTTTTCAATGGCTAAAGGTGGTTGGGTTGACTTTTAGTGGTGGTGGGTTGAAGTAGTGGTGGTTTGTGGGTGGTGGTAGTAGTAGTGGTGGGTTGTGAGTTATTATATGAGTTTTGTATTTATTATTATTTTTTTAAAATATTATATGAGTTTTTTTAATTAATGTATTGTATATATTCTACTTCCCTCTCTCTCTCTCTCTCTCTCTCTCTCTCTCTCTCTCTCGTTGTGGAGGTTTTTTTTTTTGGGTCGTTGTAGTGGGCTGATTTTGGTGGACTGTTGTGGTTGTGGACTGATTTTGTTGGATGTGTTTTCGATGGCTGAAGGTGGTTGGGTTGATTTTTAGTGGTGGTGGGTTGAAGTAGGGGTGGTTTGTGGGTGGTGGTAGTAGTAGTGGTGGGTTGTGAGTTGTTATATGAGTTTTGTATTTATTATTTATTGTTTTTTAAATGTTATATGAGTTTTTTTTTGACAGGCCAAAAATGTATTGACCCCTTATGATGAATTAATTGATTAATTAGCCAAGTTTATTAATTAATCAAATTAACATGCAAAATGCGTGGCAGCACAAACAAATCACCAATTAAACTAAGTGCAATGGAAAATAAATTGACACGGTGATTTATTTACAAATTGTTAAAATCTACACGGCAAAAACCCCATCGGGTGATTTTAAGGTCACCACTCCTAAGAATTCACTATTATCAAAACAAGTGGTTACAAGTAAAGCAATCCCAGTACTTTATACCAATCTACAGTTGAACCTTTACCCCAATACACAATTGGACTTGCAATGTAGTGACAATCTCTCATTTTCAATGCACGGCTCCCAGTACGTGACTAACCAATCAATGCGCAGATTACAGTATGTGGCTTACTCCTTTGCACGAATCCCAGTACGTGACTAACACCACAGCAACCCTTTGATTGTTGTAGTTAATTTGCAGTAACTTCACATAGAAACACTAATAAGATCTTCAATGTTGATGCAAGAGATTTTACTTGGTTACAGAATCCAAAGGCATACAAGAAACGTAGCAAGAACTCTTTCTTCTATAGGAGAAGGCTAGGGTTTCAAAAAAAAAAACCTTATGAAGCTCTCTAGAGTTAGGTTTTTCTTTTTCGACCTCTTTTAAATAGGAGTTTAATGGGCTCTCCTATTCCAAATAGATTTACACAAACCTTGAGCTTTCCTAAATCAATAAGGATTATACAAACCCATAAACAAATAGCTTTTTAGAATAAAAAATGTTGTTGGCTATAGTCTGAATCCCGTAAGCTCGATAGATCGAGACATGTGTCGAGCTTTAATGAATCTCGATAGATCGAGCTTCTATCGAGGAGGTATCAAGACCTGCAGATTGCACTTTTCTTGAGCAGTTCTTAAGTAATCTTCATGTCTTCAATTTAACCACTTGTAATGATCATCTTGAACCTTCTTAGATTTACCCAAATACAAGTAAAGTGCGTTTTGTCAAAGGATATGCCAATTACATAAAATTATGTCATTAACAATCTCTCCCTTTAGCAATCTATGACAAAACCACAAGAGTACATTGAATGTCCTAGAATACATTCTACTCAAGATTATAGAATAAATAATCCTAGTCTAAAAGATCTGAACCTTGGAAGTTGCTACAAGAAGAAGGTTCAGAATCTTGACTTGGTTTTAATTTGTCTTTCCTGAAAGGCACTAAACAAAACACATCAAGGTACCATGTGAAAAATAATGACAAGTTAAATAAACATGAAACATGTGTATAAAGAGAGAAAAGAAACAACACATGTGAGATAAAGAGTGAAACACATACATCATCATTAAATATAAAAAATAACACGTGATGTATGTAAATGGTTACAAAACCAAAAGATACACAACACAAAATATATATCAATATCAAAGTGTATCAAACTAACTCTCCCCCTAAGTTAGTTACATCAAAAACTTTCTTCCCTTTAACATAAATTCTCCCCCTAAGTCTATTACTCCCCCTGAAGAAATACATTCAATTCTTAAATTTCTCCCCCTTTTTGACACGATTGTCAAAGGGCATAAAAAGCCAAAAGACTTTACCAGAGACAGACAGAAAACTGAAATAGAGGGAACGAGGAGAACAAGGAACCATAGACCTACAAGAAAAATAAAAACAAGATGCTATGGACACAAAGAAAAAAAAAATGCAAAACAAAGAAAAATGAAATGCATGCAAGGATATCTCGATTGATCGAGGAGGTGTCGAGAATCTATTGAGCATCCATAAAGTTTCTCGATAGATCGAGAAGCTATCGAGAATGCGATAAAAAGAAGCTGAAGGGTCTCGATAGATAGCCTAGCTGTTGAGAGGTATCGAGAAGCTATCGAGATTACTTAAAAACAGTTTTTCAAAGAAGAGAAAAACACAGATATGAATGCAATCAAGCATGCTGCTCAACCAAAGATCTAAACAACATTTTAACCTCTTAAAAACATCTCTCAACAAGAAAAATGTTAAGCACATAGATCCCAAAACACACACACACACTAAACTCTAACCAATTTTATATTTCAAAAACAAGTTAAGACAGTTTAGTGAGCATACATTAACACAAGTATTCCTTGTGATGGCCAAATCATATTATACCTGCACATGTATCAAAAGTAGCAAAGAATATTGCGTGTTGTGTGTGAAAAACATCGCAAGATTGCATAAGTGACTACATATTATGACGATTTAAGATATGAGAAAATCACTTTAACTCACACACAATCATAGCTATTTGATGGGGACTATCACCTTCGAGGTACATCCTATAACTCTCACATCTAGAATACACGCTTGCAATCATATATAACATTTTGATTCTTTTTGCTTTTTGTTTTTCTTTGCATATTTTTCTTTTAAGCAAACCATGCATGGACATATAAGAGAGAGAAAAGAAATACCCAATGATGTTAAGCATTTGACATTCCACTTTTTCTATGCCAAAGCATACAAATGTCATTTCATGATTGGCGGGTAACAGTGATGAGATGGTTATTTATGCCTTACTCTTAGGATTTTCTAGTCCTTCCCGTCAAAAAGAGTGATACGAGTGTTAAGTATAAGAGATTACTTAATCTTACTCATCACAAACACGAGCCACAAAGCTCACTTGCTTAGTTGTGCATAGAGATGCTCATCTAAGTTACAAAAGATACAAAGTTTAGAAAACTTTGTTTCAATGGCCATCCAAGATACACAAGTACCAATGAACACAAACACACTGTTTTTGTATTTTTCTGATTTTTCCTTTTTATTTTTATTTTGAAAACAAAACAAAATAAAAACTAAACAACCAAACAAAAACAGACAAATAACATGAAAGCATGAAAGAAAGATGCATATGCATGAAGGCATGATAGAAGGGTGCAGATGCATGAAAACATGATTCCAAAAATAGATAAGAAATCAAGCAAAGAGAGTCCTACTTTAGATAGAAAGAATTAAAGTAGAGGACAAACAGAAAAGACAATTAAGTCTTAGACTCCTTTCTCACCCACACAGCACGAGTCTTTGGCCGTGAAGATGAAAATGCACGTGTTCTAGTATGACTACTAAAGAATATAGAGGAATTAGAATTCCCCTGAAATTGAGTCAAAAAGCTCAAAACTTTTAATAACTCACCAAGAATAGGTACAGAGCCTTTAGACAAAGGATGAGACCTATTTGACACTTGCTTATGAGGAAACAACTTGAAACAATTAAGACGAGTGTGACCAAAAACACCACAATGGTGACAAACATGAGTAGCTTTCGAACTACTATGTTTCCTAGAAGGAGGTCTAACCTTAGACGTTGACAAAGACCTTAATTTAGGACAATTTGGCCTAATATGATCAACAATATGACAATGATGACAAGTGGGGACAAATTCAGAATTTTTATTCTTCTTAGGAGGAGTTTTAGACATAGGTTTAGAAACTTCAATGTTAACATCAGAATTTTTACCTTTGTCTATCCTAGCAATTTTAGCCTTCAACTCTTCATTATTCATTTTAAATGGAGGAATATAAAAATCTTTTCTTTTGAGTTAGGCTCAACAAGAAGTTTGGCACTAGTTAATTTTTCAATTTCAGTTTTAAATTCAACTAATTGCTCTTCCAAACTCTTAATTTTGTCCACCTGAGATGAAATTTGATTTTTAAAATTCTCTTTCAAATTATTAGCTTCATCCAATTTTGCAATTAAATCATCTTTTTCAAGCTTGACTTTTTTAAATTTAGCTTTTAATTTTGTAGAACTTTTAAGAGATCTCATACAAAAATTATAAAGCTTACAATAAGCATCTTGAATATCATCATCATCATTCAACACAAGATCATGCAACTCAAAACAGTCAAGAGTTTCCATGACAACAGGGGTCAATGGATCACACAGCAAAGATTAAAACCTAATCAGAGTGTACCTGCTATGATACCACTTGATAGGCCAAGAATGTATTGACCCATTGTGATGAATTAATTGATTAATTAGCCAAGTTTATTAATTAATCAAATTAGCATGCAAAATGTGTGGTAGCACAAACAAATCACCAATTAAACTAAGTGCAGCGGAAAATAAATTGACGCGGTGATTTGTTTACGAATAGGGAAAATCTATACAGCAAAAACCCCACCGGATGATTTTAAGGTCACCACTCCCGAGAATCCATTATTATCAAAACAAGCGGTTACAAGTAAAGGAATCCCAGTACCTTATACCAACCTACAGTTGAACCCTTACCCCAATACACAATTGGACTTGCAATGTAGTGACAATCTCTCATTTTCAATGCATGGCTCCCAGTACGTGACTAACTAATTGATGCGTGGATCCCAGTACGTGGCTTACTCCTTTGCACGAATCCCAGTACGTGACTTACTTCTTTGCACGAATCCCAGTACGTGACTAACACTACAGCAACCCTTTGATTGTTGTAGTTGATTTGCAGCAGCTTCACATAGAAACACCAATAAGATCTTCAATGTTGGTGCAAGAGACTTTGCTTGATTACAGAACCCAAAGGCGTACAAGAAACACAGCAAGAACTCTTTCTTCTGTAGGAGGAGGTTAGGGTTTCAAAAAGAAAACCTTATGAAGCTCTCTAGGGTTAGTTTTTTCTTTTTCCACCTCCTTTAAATAGGAGCTTAATGGGCTCTCCTATTCCAAATAGGTTTATACAAACTTTGGGCTTTCCTAATCCAATAAGGATGATACAAATCCATAAACAAATAGCCTTTTAGAATAAAAAACGTTGTTAGCTATAATCTGAATCCCGTAAGCTCGATAGATCGAGACATGTGTCGAGTTTTAATGAATCTCGATAGATCGAGCTTCTATTGAGGAGGTATCGAGACTTGTAGATTGCACTTTTCTTGAGCAGTTCTTGAGTAATCTTCATATCTTCAATTTAACCACTTGTAATGATCATCTTGAATCTTCTTAGATTTACCAAAATACAAGTAAAGTGCATTTTGTCAAAGAATATGTCAATTACATAAAATTATGACCTTAACATTTTTAATTAATGTATTGTATATATTGTTTTGATGCATTGAAAGAAGAATAAAAAATTTGATGTATGGTATAATGTTAAATGCTATGTTAAATATATAAATAAATAAAAAGTTTTGGTATGTTAAAATGACATTTGACATAACACAACTAATGCTTATACTCTTAAACTATCATTCACATATCTTTAAGAAGAAATTTGGAATTTTCTTAAAGCCTATTTTTTTAAAATAATTTTTTAAAACATCATTCCATTATCTAGAAAAGATTAATAAAGATTAGTGTAAATAATTTATATTTTGAAAAACGTGAGTATCTTGTTTCAAACCAAAAAAGAAAAAAATAGAGATTTTTTTTATTTTTAAAACAAAAAAAGAGAGAAACTGAAGTGAATGCAATATACACATAGTCTATATAAATATATATATATATGTACTTTAATTGTAGGACCCATTACATTTTAGACTTCCTTTTTCCTTTTCTTCTTCTTTTTTTTTCTTTTTTTTTCCCCCTGTGGGTGGAAATGAAATAAACTTCGAGGCAAGGCATATATATAGTACTCTGATAATAATAATAATAATAATAATAATAATAAAAGGCATATATATGGTACCATCTTTGACCTTTCATTGCCAAAGTGGCTCATACACTCAGAGTCTACCTACTTTCTTCTACTTATTAGTTTCGGTTTACAAAAGTCTTTGAGCTTCTTGTCCCGACGACAATGGCCAAACATAGAGAGGGCCTGGCGGTTGGGATAGATCTGGGTACAACGGACTCGTGCATAGCAGTGTGGCAAAATGAAAGAGTAGAGATAATAGTGAATGATCAAGGTAACAGGACCATTCCCTCCATTGTTGCTTTCACTCCGGCGGAGCGCTTTGTTGGTGATGCAGCCAAGAACCAGGTTGCCAGGAACGCCACCAACTCTGTCTTTGGTAATCTCTTTACAATGAATAGATGAATAAAAAGATTTTCTTTTATTTTTTTTTTTTGAGAAGATTTTTATTTTTTTTTTAATTCTTGAAAACTTGTTTTTCCACTTACCAATATTAAACTATGTTCTTAAAAGCCTCTTATTTTTAACTGTGCTAAAAATGTCGTGGATATATTATTTTTTCTTTTTAAAACTGTTAATAGTTATTAGATGTAGGTGAGGTGTATGTTGCGAAAATGTCATAAATATAACACTTTTTTTTTTAGATAAAAAAAAAAAATTCAAAAGTTAATAAGGGAAAACAATCCTGCTCTTATTATTTGGACTCGCGTAGAGCAAGTGTGAAAAGATGCTAATATGAATTGAGAGGAGTTACATCTATATCATTTTTACAACAAATCATAGATGATTAGTTGTTATTGGTTCAAATTTAAACATAACACTAAAATTACTTTTTTGTCCCAACAATAACAACCAGTAACAATTTGCTACTTATGATTTGTTGTAAAAATATTGTGAAAATATTGTGGACATATCATTTCTCATATGGATTAGTGGGTGACGAGTTTTGTGGAAAGCAAAAGATATGCAGTTTGTATTCACTGTTAAATTTTGTTTTTAATTCTCACCACTTAAGTTTTGTTTCTCAAAAAAAAAAAAAAAAAACCCCCAATAAAGTGCGTAGTAAATTGAGCGCTTAGCTCCTTGAATGTGCTGATGGAGTTGGGCATCAACCGGCTGAACCAAATCCTTACCGCACCCTTCAACGTTGTGGGGAAGGCCCTACACATGATTTCATCCGCTACTCCTTGAAGGTGCATCAAGGTTTTGAAGGTCTCCAGGTGATCTAGAGGGTCCTTGACTCCGTCGTAACTGTCGATCTGTGGCATGCGGAACTTATGTGGTAAAGGGAAAGAGTTGACCGCCGCAGTGAATGGCGAGTCGGTACGATTGACCAGATCGTCAAGATCACTAGACACCCGCCCCTTGAGGGCATTCATCATAACCTCCATCTGCTCCTTCATCGCTTGCATCTCGGCGGCAATATGTGGAGGTGTGGCATCCGTGAGGGACGGCATGCTTAGGAATTGGAGTGAAGATTAAAAGTGTTCCCAAGGACTTCTAATCTTTGTTTTGAAATTCACCACACAAAGGTACACTCTCTTGTTCTTATATTCTGAAATTTACATTGTACATGTTATCAATTGCGAATGAAATAGATCCGTTAATTTTCCGCTACGTATGTTTAGTATGCGATACAAACATGCATTTTTCCTTCAAATGGTATCAGAGCAGTCTTCAATTTTGAATCTGTATAACATATTTTGTGAGTTTTGGAATTAGAGATTATAGTTTCATGTTGTTAGAAGATTATGCATTTAATTTTCTGCATGGTTGTTGAAATTATGTTTTGATAAAAACTGATATTGATGTTATGATATTGTTTAAATTTGTTAATTTAAGTATGTTAAATTGAACTTTAAGGCTATAGCATCAATGAAATTCAATTTTGATATCAATCTTTGTCTATCATGTTCATATGATGGTTGTTTGTTCAAGAAAAACCGTAGAAAACTACCTTAGAAGATTTCTGGATATTCAAGTTTCACGAGTTTCGATCGGTTGAAAATTGCTTTCGATCGATCGAGTGAAACAGCGGACAATCTACTTGATTCGATTGATACCTGATTGCTAGTCGATTGATCGAATGTTCTTTTTCAATCGATCGAGAAGCGATCGAGTATCGATCGAGCCCGGCAGATTGTCAGGTTCAAATTTTTTAATTTTTTCGACTAATTGAGGGGCACGTTCGATTGATCGAAAATTGGGAATTCAGAATTTTTCTAAGTGTTTTCACATGTATAAAGAGCAAGGCTATGTGTAATTAGATTATGCATGTTTTAAAACTAAAAGCCTTTCCTTTAAAACATCTAGTGGGAGAGAGATACAAGGGTTGGATCTCACGGCCTCCATTGTCGGTTCATAGTAATGTGGAATATATACTTTGTATTTGCCTCGAGCTTAGCATTCCATGTGGAGAGTATTTATTTCATGGTCCTACAAGATTGAATTTCTTGGTTTATAGTGGTTTGATCAAACACCTTGTTAGGAAATTTAGACCCCGGTTGATAGAATTAACAAGTTTTAAACCCAAGCTGTTAATTAGATTTATTATGAATAAAACTTGTTAAAACAAACAAACATCAATATCATGTCACAAATATATGCAGTGGAAAAGTAAATAAGACAAGATATGATGACCCAAGAAAACCAATGAAACAAACTAGTTTCACAGTAAAAAACCTGGAGGGAAACCTTCCCGAAAAGCAATTCACTATAGTAAAAAAGTTTCAGATCTAATACAAAACATTTGTCCCTAGACTTTACAATCCCCGTAGATGAACTCACAACAGAAACCTTCTACCGCTTTAGAACCTCTGAACTCTTCAATATATGAACGCCACCCTTTGATGATGCACGAATCCCAAGTACGTGACTAACCAATTACGCGGATCTCAATACGCGACTTAAATCACCAACTAGAAGAAGATGTTGGCTGCAAAGTTCTTCACTTCATCAATAATGAAGATCAAGAAGCACTTGGTTACAAAACCCTAAGGCACAAAGACGCAGTAGCTTCTTTCAGAGAGAATAAGGCACCGGTCACCTTTTGCATATGTTCTCCTTGTTTTCTCTTATGTGATGGCCTCTAAAATAAGTCTTATATAGGTCTAGGGTTGTGAGAAAAGAAACCCTACACATACATGTCATCATAGGCCGAAAATCAAATCTGAAAATCTGAATTCCCGTAACCTCGATCAATCGGGAGGTGTCGAGGAGGTGTCGAGATTTAAACTTCGACAGATACAGCTATCGAGAAGCTATCGAGGAGCTGTCGAGGAGACAGGAGCTTTCTCGATCGATCCACCAGTTGTCGAGAAGCTGCTGGGATTGCGATAAGAAAAAGCTGAATAAGCTCGATAGATAGCCTAGTTGTCGAGAGGTGTCGAGCAGCTGTCTAGCTATCTGTCTGCAGGTGTCGAGTTATCTGTCCAGCTTTAATGAACAGCTTTTCTTCACTTGTTTCTTGGTCCAATCTTTATGGCTTTAATACTAGACTTAAACAACATGTTTCTTGAAGTATTAAATACATCCTAGATCTACCCAAATACAAGTAAAGTGCGTTTTGTCAAATGATAAGCCAATTACATAAAATATGTCCTTAACAATCTCTCCTTTTGGCAATCCGTGACAAAACCACAACAAACAAATGAACATATGAGAGAAGTCATAAATCACTCAACTCATATTCACTTGTTGAATACAATAAAATCTATCCTAACACAAACTCTTGAAAAAACTTTGCAAGAAGAGAGTTTATGGCAAGTAGACTTTGACAACCTGTATTTCTGAAACACTTTAAACAAAACTCATCAAGGCATCTTTGTGTGAAACAGAAATAATAGATTGCATACAAGTAATAAGAAACATGTGTATAAAGAAAGAAAAGAAACAACACATGTAGAGGTAGGTGAAGAAGACATACATCATTATATATATCAAAGATAAGCACAATGTATGTAAACATGGTCACAAGACCAGTGTACACGAAGAAGGAAGTAAGCACTCCTCCTAACAAGATGAAACACAACTCCCCCTTACAAAGGAATGTATTTCTCCCCCTAACATGTAGAATCTTAAAAAAAGAAACCACAATGGCTCCACAATTTCTCCCCCTTTTTGTCATGATTGACAAAGGGTACAAGAAGCTAGAAAGCTTCACCCGAGAAATATAAAGATGATCAAAGGGGTACAAAGAATCCATAAAAATGCATGAATGTAATGAAACAAGATGCTGTGGATGACAAGATAATAGAAGGATGCAAAACATGTGAAAGACAAATCTCTCAAAAAAAAATGTAAGCACATAGATCCCAAAACACACATACACACACTAAACAAATCTAACCAATTTTATATTTTCAAAAACAAATCAAGACAATTTAGTGAGCATACATTAACACATGTAAACATTTGTGATGGCCAAATCACATTGTACCTGCACATATATCAAGAGTAGCAAAGAATATTTCGTGTTGTGTGTGAAAAATATCGCAAGATTGCATAAGTGTATACATGTTATGACGATTTGAGATATGAGAAAATTACTGTAACTCAAACACAATCATAACTGTTTGATGGGGACTATCACCTTCGAGGTACATCCTATAACTCCCACATCTCCTAGAAAACACGCTTGCAATCATATTTAAAGCATTTTTTATCTTTTTGCTTTTCATTTTCTTTGCATATTTTATTTAAGCAAATCATACATGGGCATATAAGAGAGAGAAAAGAAAATACCCAATGATGGTAAGCATTTGACATTCCAATTTTGCTATGCCGAAGCACACAAATGTCATTGACACTGCACTTTTGCTATGCCGAAGCATACAGATGTCATATTATGATTGGCGGGAAACAGTGGTGAGATAGTCATTTATGTCTTTCTCTTAGAATTTTCTAGTCCTTCCCGTCAAAAAGAGTGATATAAGTGTTAAGTATAAGAGACAACTTAATCTTACTCATCACAAACAAGAGCCACAAAGCTCACTTGCTTAGTTGTGCATAAAGATACTCATCTAAGCTACAAGAGATACAAAATTTAGAAAAATTTGTTTCAATGGCCATCCAAGGTACACAAGTACCAATGTACACAAAACACACACTATTTTTGTATTTTTCTGATTTTTTTTTTTTTTTTTGAAAACAAAACAAAATAAAAACTAAACAACCAAACAAAAACAGACAAACAATATGAAAGCAGAAAGAAAGATGCATATGCATGAAGGCATGATAGAAGGGTGCGGATGTATGAAAGCATGATTCTAAAAGCAGATAAGAAATCAAGCAAAGAGAGTCCTACTTTAGATAGAAATAATTAAAGCAAAGGATAAACAGAAAAGACAATTAAGTTTTAGGCTCCTTTCTCACCCACACAGCACGAGTCTTTGGCCATGAAGATGAAAAGGCACATGTCCTAGTATGTCTACTAAAGGACATAGAAGAATTAAAATTCTCCTGAAATTGAGTTAAAAAGTTCAAAACTTTTAATAACTCTCCAAAAAAAGGTATAGGTCCTTGAGAGGAAACCTGTGACCGTTTGGACAATTGCTTATGAGGATACAGCTTAAAGTAATTAGAACGAATGTGTTCAGAAACACCACAATGGTGACAAACATGAGGTCTAACAAAGGATTTAGAATTAGCCAAAACAGTTTTGAATTTCATACCTTTATTACCTTTCTCAAATTGAGGCACAAAGACAGTCCTTGATTCAGAAGCCGTGGAAGAGGAGGGGCCGGAGGAAACATCATATCCTAAGCTAGTCTTATCAGAACTAGGCTTTTGAGCACTCAATACCTCATCAAGCTTTGCACTAGACATCCTCTCTATTTGAGTTCTAGCTTGACTAAGCTCAACCTCGAGATTCTTGACCTTCTCTTCTAATGAGGTGTTCTCTACAACAAGAGTCTCAACTAACCTTGTAGTCTCATCTAGTTTGACTAACAGATCAGCTTTTTCAGTTTTTACCTCATTAAGCTCTTTTCTATAAAGATGAGAAGTCTTTTCAGATTTTATAAATTCAGTGCATAGCTTATCATAGGCTTCTTGAAGGGTCATCTTCTTGGATACTTCATCATCAGAATAATCCTCACTGTCACTAGCACTCTCCATAATCACCTTATCGGTTAAGGCAGCAAAGGCCATAACGTGACGACATTCATCCACATACTCATCAAAAGAGTCATTCTCAGTTTCACTCCAAGTCGCAATCAACCCTTTATCTTTTGACTCCTTGGTTTTTTCCTTCATGAGGTAGTTTGGACACTCTATCCTCATATGACCAAAACCTTTGCACTCATGGCATTGGATGAGGGGTTTCTCATTCTTGCCCTTCCTAGAGGATTTAGATTTCCTAGGAGGTTTGCCCTTATCCTTTTTCCTGAACTGAAGAAGCTTGATAATCTCATCAGTTATTAAGGTTAGATCCTCATCCTCATCATCATCTTCATCTTCATCTTCATCTTCAGAGTCCTCAATCTCTTCCTCTATACCCTTAAGAGCCAAGTTTTTACTCTTTTCACCTTTTCCCATTGAGCCTAATCCCATCTCATAGGTTTGAAGGTTTCCTACAAGCTCAGTCAAAGGAATGTGATCAATGTTCTTTACTTCTTCAATGACAGTAATCTTGCCATGGAATCTTTCAGGTAAGGACCTAAGGATTTTCCTAACAATCTTAGATTCTGCTATAGATTCTCCAAGGTTGAAGGTAGAATTCACAATATCCATAAGTTTAGCATAGAACTCATCAAATGTCTCATCCTCCTCTATCCTTATTTCTTCAAAACTACTAGTGAGTCTTTGAAACTTCACAGTCTTTACTGCCTTGGTACCTTCATAGGTGGTCTCAAGAATTGTCCATGCTTCCTTGGCAATTTTCGTGGATGATATTTTCTTGAATTCCTCATTATTCACCCCACAAAACAAAGCATTCAGGGCCCTACTGTTGAAAATTGCCACTATGATTGTTGCATCATCCCAATCCACAGGCGCTTCCTTTGGCTTAATCCAGTCAACTTCAATAACTTGTCATACCTGTTCACCTAGAGCCTGCAAAAAAACTTTCATACGAACTTTCCAGTACGCATAATTAGTTCCATCAAATAAAGGAGGAATCAAAAGAGATTGTCCACGATCCATGACAACAAGGGTCAAGGATCACACTAAGGAAATTAATCCAATCAGAGTGTACCCGCTCTGATACCACTTGTTGGGAAATTTAGACCCCGGTTGATAGAATTAACAAGTTTTAAACCCAAATTGTTAATTAGATTTATTATGAATAAAACTTGTTAAAACAAACAAACTTCAATATCTTGTCACAAATAAATGCAGCGAAAAAGTAAATAAGACAAGATATGATGACCTGGGAAAACCAATGAAACAAACTAGTTTCACAGTAAAAAACCTGGAGGGAAACCTTCCCGAAAAGCAATTCACTATAGTGAAAAGAGGTTTCAGATCTAGTACAAAACCTTTCTCCCTAGACTCTACAATCCCCGTAGATGAACTCACAGTAAAAACCTTCTATCGCTTCAGAACCTCTAAACTCTTCAATATATGAACGCCACCCTTTGATGATGCATGAATCCTAAGTACGTGACTAACCAATTGCGCGGATCCCAATACGTGACTTAAATCACCAACTAGAAGAAGATGTTGGCTGCAAAGTTCTTCACTTTATCAATAATGAAGATCAAGAAGCACTGGGTTACAAAACCCTAAAGCGCAAAGATGCAGTAGCTTCTTTCAGAGAGAATAAGGCACCAGTCACCTTTTGCATATGTTCTCCTTATTTTCTCTTATGTGACGGCCTCTAAAATAAGCCTTATATAGGTCTAGGGTTGTGAGAAAAGAAACCCTACACATACATGTCATCATGGGCAGAAAATCAGATCTGAAAATCTGAATTCCCGTAACCTCGATCAATCGGAAGGTGTCGAGGAGGTGTCAAGATTTAAACTTCGACAGATATAGCTATCGAGAAGCTATCGAGGAGTTGTCGAGGAGACAGGAGCTTTCTCGATCGATCCACCAGCTGTCGAGAAGCTGTCAGGATTGCGAAAAGAAAAAGCTGAATAAGCTCGATAGATAGCCTAGCTGTCGAGAGGTGTCGAGTAATTGTCGAGCTATCTGTCCGCAGGTATCGAGCTATCTGTCCAGCTTTAATGAACAGCTTTTCTTCACTTGTTTCTTGGTCCAATCTTCATGGCTTTAATACTAGACTTAAACAACATGTTTCTTGAAGTATTAAACACATCCTAGATCTACCCAAATACAAGTAAAGTGCATTTTGTCAAAGGATAAGCCAATTACATAAAATATGTCCTTAACACACCTTGTCTTAGCTTCGAGCTTTGCATTCCATGCGGAGGGTGTTTTGTATCATGGTACTACAAAATAAGCCTGTTAAAGGGATGAAATGTGACTACACATGATTCTAGACAATGATATACACTAGACTAAATATTATAGTATCCTCTATGCTGAGTTCTTACTATTATTATTTAGAGGCCAAATGTATAACGGCATATTATTAGTGTTTGATAAGAGTTATCATGATAGCATTAATAATGAGAATAGTTCTCAATCAATCATAGTATTTAATGTTCACTCTATGCTAAGGGATATTGAATATGGGATTGGGTTGTCGTTGCATATATTATATTATGGTTTTATTAAGGTTCCATACTATATGTTTATATGCTAAATTGATAATGTCCAGTTTACTTATTGTATTCATGTTTATTATTTTCAGATTTGAACATGGCATCATTTAGCCCACTTGTAACCATTCTTAATCAAAACAAACTGACTGGATCCAACTATGTTGACTGGAAAAGAAATTTGGACATTGTTCTCACAGCTGAAGAGCACAAATATGTGCTTACTAAACCATGTCCTAGCTTTCCTTCATTAGATGCTCCTCCTGAGGAAAAACAACGATATGATTGTTGGCAGGAATCTAATGAGATGGCCAAGTGCTACATCCTTGCATCTATCTCAAATGTTCTACAACATTAAATGCAGGATATAGAACTAGCTTCAGACATAATGCTAAGTCTGAAGGAGATGTTTGGTGAGCAAGGCCGTTCTGCAAGGCAAGAAACCATGAGGAAAATTTATAATACCAAAATGACAGATGACAGTTCAGTTAGGGAGCATTGTCTTAAAATGATCTCTAATCTGAATACACTAGAGGTTTTGGGTGCCGATATTGATGGAGAATCCCAAGTAGATATGATACTCCAGTAACTACCAGAATCATTCAAGGAATTCAGACTTAATTACAATATAAACAAAAAGATTTATTCTTTGTCTGAATTAATGAATGAATTGGTAGCGGCGGAAGGCATTCTTGGTACTTCTAGTGTTGATGCCAATATCGCTGAAGCTTCTACTTCTCAACCTAAGTCGAAAGGCAGGGGTAAGAAGAAGAAGAAGAAGGACTTCACCAAGCAAGAGGGTAAACAAATTGCCTTAGGGGTTGCCAATAAAGGAAAGAAGATCAAAGGAAAATGTTTCCATTGTGAGAAAGGACATTAGAAGAGGAATTGTCCAAAATTCAAGGCTGCCAATAATAAGGGTATGAATAGTTCATTCCTCCTTGAAATATGTTTAGTACAAAATCCTACAGATTCCTGGTGTGTGGATTCAGGCTGTACTAATCATATCTGCAATTCCTTGCAGGGGTTCCAGGAGACCAAAAAGCTTAATGAAGGGGAATTATTTCTTATTTTGGCTAATGGGAGCAGGATTCCGGTTGTAGCTGTTGGTGTTTCTAATTTATGTTTTGAGTCTAGGGTTTTAATATTGGAAGACTGTCTGTATGTACCTAATATTCGTAGGAATTTGATTTCTGCAACTTACTTAGGTAAACATGGATATTGTGTTATCCTTAAAGACAATGTTGTAATAAAGAAGGGTAAAATGTTTATCTGTTCTGGCAATATTGTGGATAGTCTTTATATTTTAACTCCTGATAAGCATGAATTAGATAATTCTGAATTAGATAATGACTCTCATGTAAAATCATTAAAGAGAAAGTTTCCTTCTACTAGTGATGCATATCTTTGGCACTTGCGTTTGGGTCATATTAATTCAAACAGAATTCAAAGACTGATCAAAGATGGACTCTTAGAGCCCGTGGACTTTGATGAATTTCTAGTTTGTGAATCTTGTTTGGAAGGTAAAATGACCAAACGACCTTTTAATGCAAAAGATAGGAGAGCCCAAGATTTGCTAGAACTAGTACATTCAGATGTATGTGGTCCTATGTCAATCCAGGCAAGAGGTGGCTATGAGTATTTCATTACTTTCACCGATGATTACTCTAGATTTGGTTATGTGTACCTAATGAAACGGAAGTCCGAAACCTTTGAAAAGTTCAAAGAGTTTAGGGCTGAAATTGAGAATCAATTAGGTAAACACATAAAGGCCATTAGATCTAATCGTGGTGGCGAATACCTTCTTGAGGATTTCAAGGATTACTTAACTGAAAATGGGATTATATCCCAATTGACTGCACCTAAAACTCCATAACAAAATTGTGTAGCAGAAAGAAGAAATAGGACTCTTCTAGATATGGTTAGGTTCATGATGAATTATTCAACTCTACCAATTTTTTTTTTGGGATATGCCTTGAATACTGCAATGTATCTTCTGAATTTAGTACATTCGAAGTCTGTTCCTAAAATACCTGTAGAGTTGTGGAATGGGCGTAAGCCTAGTATGAGACATCTCTATATTTGGGGTTGTCCAACACATGTGTTAAAAGGAAAGTCTGACAAGTTACAGCCTAAAACAGAAGTGATTTTCTTTGTAGGGTATCCAAAGGGAACTGTTGGGGGTTTCTTCTATAGTCATAAAGATAATAAAGTGTTTGTTAGCACAAATGGCAAATTCTTGAAAAATGACTATATGAATAATTTTACTCCTAGAAGTAGAGTTGTGTTAGTTGAAATGAATGAACCTATAATTGAACAACCAATGGATGAAACTAGGGATGATGTGGCTGTATTAAATACACCACAAGATACTACTGATGAGATGTCTAGTACACAGGTGTCACATCGTAGTGGGAGAATTGTTCGGCCTCCTATAAGATTTATAGGTTTAGGAGAAACTTATGAAGCTATCTCAGAAGAGGCTGAAACTGATCCTTACACTTATAAAGAAGCAATGAATGATATAGATGCACATCATTGGGTCAAAGCTATGAAATCTGAATTAGATTCCATGTATTCCAATCAAGTTTGGGATCTTGTAAAGGCGTCTAACGGCATTAAACCTGTTGGTTGCAAATGGGTTTACAAGAGGAAAAGATGGATAGATGGAAAGGTTGAAACCTTTAAAGCAAGGCTAGTGGCGAAATGGTATACTAAAAAAGAAGGTATTGATTATGAAGAAACATTTTCACCAGTAGCAATGCTTAAATCTATCAGAATCCTCTTATCCATTACTGCTCATTATGATTATGAGATTTGGCAAATGGATGTCAAGACTGCATTTCTTAATGGCAATCTTGAAGAGGAAATCTATATGATGCAACCGGAAGGTTTCATAGCTAAGAATCAAGAGCATATGGTATGCAAGTTGAAAAGGTCCATTTATGGACTTAAGCAAGCATCTAGGTCATGGAACACCAAATTTAATCAAGCAATCAAGTCATTTAGTTTTGAACAAAATCTTGATGAACCATGTGTGTACAAAAGACATCAAGATAAAGTAGTAATGTTCCTGGTGCTTTATGTTGATGATATTCTACTCATTGGAAATGATGTAAGGGTAATGTCATCAGTAAAGGTTTGATTGTCAAGCCAATTTGATATGAAGGACTTAGATGAGACTAACTTTATTCTAGGGATCAAGCTTTGGCGAGATCGCAAGAATAATATGTTAGGCTTGTCACAAGCTGGGTACATAGATAAGGTTCTATAACAGTTTAGCATGCAAAACTCCAAGAAAAGATTACTTCCTTTCAGACATGGAGTTCCTCTGTCTGATGACCAAAGGCCTAAGACTCAAGAGGAAGTAGATATGATGAGACTAGTTCCTTATGCTTCTGTAGTGGGAAGTCTCATGTATGTCATGATTTGTACTAGACCAGATATCTGTTATTCAGTTGGCATGGTCAGTCGACATCAATCAAATCCAGGACCAAAACATTGGCAAGCTGTAAAGCATATTCTCAAGTATCTATGGAGAACGAGAGATTATATGCTTGTTTACCATTGTGAGGATTTGATTCCCATTGGCTATACGGATTCAGACTTTCAATTGGATCTAGATTTCAGAAATTCCACATCAGGATGTGTATTCACCTTGCGAGGTGGAGCCATAAGTTGGAGGAGTATTAAGCAATCTTGTATTGCAGACTCCACCATGGAGGTAGAATATGTTGCTGCTTATGAAGCGGCAAAAAAAGCTGTTTGGCTCAAGAAATTCCTTTCTGACCTTGGTGTAATGAGAATGAAGCAAGTTCCAATTACATTGTTTTGTGACAATAGTGGAGCAGTTACACAATCTAAAGATCCAAGGAATCACAAGAAAGGAAAGCACATTAAGAGGAAGTACCACATCATTCGAGATATTGTTGCTCGTGGAGATGTGGTGGTAGCAAAAATTGAAAGTGCAAATAATCTAGCAAGCAGATCCATTTACCAAAGCCTTGCCTCAAAGGACTTTCGAGTCACATTTGGAGGGAATGGGAGTTAGATTAGTGCACAATAGTCTTTAAGGCAAGTGGGAGATTGTTAGGATTAGTGCCCTTAAATCCTATTGTATGATACTATGTATGGTATTAAGTATGACATTATGTATGACTTAATATTGTAATTAATAAAGTTGTTTTATTATCATCTGAAATAATGGTAACATGAATATTCGGACATTATCATATAGTCCATGAGATGAATAGTATGTGATTTATGTGAAAAGTCACAAAAGATATAAATCACAAGTTCTTTGTAAACTCAGAATTTAGTTCGTAGTCAGTGATGAAATTTGGCGTTTCATCTGCGAAGACTATAACATATTAACTAAGATGATTTGTCTTGATCATAGAAGTAGTGACTTCTAGTTAATATGTTGATATGTTTTGAGAGTTAAGATATATTGAACTGGACCGCTGTGAGATTTATTATTCTCTTAACGACTATCAATTGAATAATAAATCTCACGACTTATATTTACATGAACTCTTAATCCTGAGAGAATAATGGACCTGATCATGAAGTGTAGGTTGCTTTGATATATCAGGAGTGAGATCTAAAGTAACGATCAAAACCTCAGTATGTTGGGCAGCCACATTTAGTGTTGATGGAACATATATTCTTAAGATGGAATTCATAGTCTCTTAACGGAGATACAAAATATTCCCTTGAGATAAGTTTAATGGGTTTGTTATTCAGAATGTTAGGCCTAACTACTTTAGTAAATAGTTACTAAAGTATATATTTATGAAATTGGATTTCATAAATATATGATGAATAACTTAAAGGATTAAACCGGGTACTCAAGGATTAAGATGTAGTAATCTACAAAGTGGCAGTCTACATTTATGACTTTGTATTACTACAAATATTTTATGAAGGGGTTGCATGTACAATAAAGTCTTGGGATATAATTTATTAATGAGGCCTAGAGTGCAATTATATTTATATAGTGGTATTAAATATAATTAATAGTAACTTTGGACTTGTCAAGAGTTGACAGAAAAGCCCCAGGCCCATTGAAGCTAGTGTCTTATTTGTTCCCTTTTGGTCCCACTCCAAGCCACATATATTATAGCCCAATTGGAAATGCCTAAAAGGTTAGTCCAATTAGATAATCAGTTATAAGGAGAGAAATATACAGAATTTTGAAACAACTAACAACAAGATACATGAAATGGTTTGTACGTGAGTGTTGGACACTCTCTAATTCTCCCTTGAACAAACACCAAGAAACTGATTGAGAGACCACACATCTTGGGCGTTAGTGGAATTGGAGTGAAGATTAAAAGTGTTCCCAAGGACTTCTAATCTTTGTTTTGAAATTCACCACACAAAAGTACACTCTCTTGTTCTTATATTCTGAAATTTACATAGTACATGTTATAATTGCGAATGAAGTAGATCCGTTAATTTTCCGCTGCGTATGTTTAGTATAAGATACAAACATGCATTTTTCCATCAATATAATGCTTAAATAGGAATAGCAATCAAACAACTTTCTATAGTTATTACTATATGAATTTTACAAATTGATGTGACAATGATTGTGATTGATGGGTTTCAACTATCTTATAACTTAATTTTGAATTGCCTTTTTTCTAATTGTTGATACATTAATTTGTAAGATCAATGTAATAAAACTTGTAATACATGTAACACTACTCAATCACTAAATGGTCTAATATTAAAATACATGCCAAAATGTGGCATTCCAAAACCACAATTTCTATCTTTTTACTTTTTATTTAATGATGTTGGAAATATTATAAATTTTATTATATAATGATTATAAATTGATGTTAAGTTGTAAATACAAAATTAAAAAAATATTATTATGTTTTGAAATAGTACCAATCACATTTATTGTTATGCCGATTTGTAAATTTTTTATGGGTTACTCTATGATGCGTACTTTTATGCGTACTTTTTTATTAATCATGATCTCTCCTAAACCTAGCAAAAGTGGGAGATTTGTGTATTCAGTACAACCTTTATATATATATACTAGCTTCTGAGCACGCACGTGAAAGGCTCTTCTATTTTTTTTGGTTAAAGGTTAATAATTTGTATTCATTATAATTTATGATTACTGCATTTTTTAATCATAAAATACCTAGGGGTGTGATGAAAAAAATATTTCATCCACAAACGCATAACACTAATCACACCCCTAGGTATTTTTTTCATCACACCCGTAGTTATTTTATGATTAGAAAATGTAGCAATCCCAAATTATAATGAATACAAATTATTTACCTTAACCCAAAAAAATAGAAGAGCCTCTGAGCACGCACGTGCTCAGAGACTAGTAATCTTAAAAGATAGTCACTTAGTAAAAAAATCCATAACAATAACTAAAAAAATAAATTATTAAATTTTTTAAAACACCTTGAATATGGAAAGGTTATTAGCTTTTGAATACATTTGTGTAGTACCTTGGTTTTGGATATATACATTTGTGTATTTTTCGTTGTGCATATAGTTTTTTGTTTGATTTAATTTGTATAGCAATTTATTTAATTGTTAGGTTGGATTAAAATTGATTGGTAGCTAATTTTGAATTTCGGTCACACCCTTAGATTTAATTTTAACAAAGCTGGAAATAGGATTAAGGCTCAATTGAAGTAAAAGATAATTTAAATAGTATTAATTTCTTAAAACACGAAGAATACCATTTGAGAAGTCCACATATTCTCTAAGTTTAATATTAAGCGATGTAATTTTTTTGGAGCATCTATTATTTTTTTGAACCCAAGGCCAAAATTTTAATGAATGAAAATTATTCCTTTTGGATTATGAACTTTGTAATGGCAGAAGAAGATATACTGATCATAAAGTGTCACAATTATCATTTTTTTTAAATGGGAGTTATCATTTTTTTTTAAATCATAAAAGGCAGCCACTTAGTCCTAAAAGGTAGCTAGTTATTACACATCCATAACCATAACAAAAATTTCAAATGCTAAAGACTCTCACGATGTAAAAGATAGGCACTCAAAAAAGCTATAAAAAAAAAAACTAAGAAGGGTTGTCAACATTACCATTCCTTCAATTTTAAAAAAGAAATGTATTCTCTTTTTCTATATAAATGTGCGATGAATGGCATAACAAAGGAAAATATTAAATTTCATATGGAAGAGATGTGATTGAGAAAAATGAAGCTAAGCGTAACAGTTTCAATTAATTGAAAACGTAGTGTTACACAAATTAATAAATATAGGCATATATAGGTAGGATATTTACAAAAAAATGGTCTTTAACAACTACTTGATAGATTGATTACCACTTTGCTCACCCGAATTCATCCAATGTGTCTGCCATGCAATCTAACAAAATTGTTGAAATGTTTTCCTAAAAAAAAATACAAAAAAATAGAGAGTAAGACTTACATGTAAGAAAAACAACAGACAAAAATAATAGGAGGAAAAGAGAGCACCACTTAAAACACATACACTAAAATAATGAGTCAAACCCGATAACCACAAAAAAAAAAAAAAAAAAAAAAAAAAAAGACAAATCAATATATATCATTCCCACTCTTTAAAAAAATACTCATTAATTAGATAAAATATTAAACACCCATCAAACTGACCAAATAAAAGAAAAGAAAAGAAAAGATAATATAAGATAATGATATGGAAATGATAATGATAACAATGTGTGGTCCTATTTTGTAGGCAGTATTTTACGTGGGAGTTAAAAGAATTTATTTATTTTTTCCTTTTAGACTCTAAATCACGATAAAATAATAAGTTTTTTTTTTCCTAAACTCTAAGTTAACATTCAACTAAATTTAAAAAAATATATATCAATTTGAGTTTTAAAAAACTAATTTGAGTTCAAATAGAACTCATATATGAAAACGTGAATATAAGAAAACCAAGTGCATTAATGATTCACAAAATAGAACTCATAATTTTAAAGTATTAATGATTCACAGCAAGCAAAATAAGTTCCAGATCCATAAACAATGCTACAAATATCAATTTGAGTTGTAAAAAACTAATTTGAGTTCAAATAGAACTCATATATGAAAACGTGAATATAAGAAAACCACATGCATGTGATGAGATCTCATATTTGAAAACGTGAAAATATAAGTTCACAAAATAGAACTCAAAATTTTAAAGCATTAATGATTCACAGCAAGCAAAATAAGGTCTAGATAAGTTATAAATCCACAAACAATGCTACAAATATGAAATTAGAGAACACTAACCCTCTGTTTCATACCCCAGAACTCGTATATTAGAGAACTCATATATAAGAACTCATATTTGAACAAAACACATGAATATAAGAAACGTGGTCATAAAAAAAAAAGGAATATAAGAAACGTGAAAATATAACAGGAATATAAGAAAACCTGAGAGTTTTTTTATTTTTTAAGATAAGATAATGATATGGAAAGGATAATGATAACAAACTACAAAAACCAAATATAAACCAAATAGAGGAAAGAAAATACTAAATGGGAACTCATAAAAGCAAACGTAATACAGATAACCCAACACGCATGAAGCATTCTAAATAGAGGTCATGAAAGATACTTACATTTTTGTCGTTGAATACACTTCAAGTCTAAAATCCAAATAGTCCGTTGGAGTTGGAGGACAAAGCACACAGAAATCTTGAAGATCAACACTCCAATGCACGTTCCTTGAAGTTTAGATACTAAATCTTGAAGATAGACACCCCAGTGCACATTTCTTAAAGAAATATGTGAAAGAAATTAAAAGTGAGGTTGAAATATAAGGGCTATTTTACACACTGAACTATAACTCCAAAAGAATATCAATGACGACTTAATAGAATTCAATGACGACTAAACTGTAACTCCATAGAATTCAATGACGACTAAACTATAACTCAAAAGGCTTAAAAAAAAACCACATATTTAAGAGATCTATGCACCATCAATCTCAGATCTGAAATTCAAATTCACAACATGTACAAAAAAAAAACACAGAATGAATCAATTGATACTAATTCAATCACTAACAAATTTTTTAAAAAATGGAGTCTTAGATCTGCGTTTGACGAAATCTCACTCTAACCGAGCTTCTGTTTATGACTGACTTGGTTAATGAACCTAAATCAAACTAAATGACTGTTGAGGTCCAAAATATCACAATGATGTATCAAAGCCCAAAACAATACAAAGGATTCAAATCCAGAAAACATTCGGGCTTTCAATAAAAAAAAGGAAGGCCCAAATCCATTAAGAGTCCATAGGAAGGGACCCAAGCCCATGAATGGGCAAGCTTTGGACCTCACGAAACAAAGGAAAAAAAAGGTCCAACCCAGCCCTTAAAGGTAAGAAAATCACTGAGAAGCCCAGGGAGAAAACTAAACCAGGATACCTGGGGATTCCCAGAGGCCTAGGATCCTCAGGATGTGCAGCAAGGCCAGGTTAGGATTGAGATAGTTCAAGGGGGCATGCCCAGAAACACAAAGAACAAGGGTAGATATGTCCCATCAGCCACCCAATGATGCAGAAAATGATCAGAAGACTTGGGAACCAACAACTCATGAATAGGGGTCTGGTACCTCAGGGAACCCAGGAAGATGGCCATGAAGGAATGAGGCTGAGGATCTTTCAGCTTGATAGAAAGGAATTAGCCCATTTAGGAAAAATGACAAAAAGAAAAGCAGCCAAAAGGTGGATCTGAAAAGGTGGAGTCTAAAAGCCTTGGAAAAAGAAAGATCAAAGGTCAGCCCTCTAGGACCCCCTAGAACGGGAAAGTTAGCTAGGGGCTTTTGAAGAAGGAACCTCAAAAGGGGAAAATAGTAAAGAATAAGGAATGGACCATCCACCAATGTTGCTTACACAACATTAGTTCTGGTACCCAGGGCAGCAAATGGAGGGAATCAATGGTACCCCAGAAACCCTAGGATGGCACTATAAAAGGATGGGCAGCCAACAGTGAAGGGTATTCAACAACAGTGAATCAGAGAAAAAGATTCTTGAGAAAAGTCTGTTAGAATTCAAAAAGAGAAAAGAGAGGGAAAACAACATCCGGGATCCTGAAATAGCCACTAGATAATACACTTGGATTCAAAGGGATTCAAACTTTGCAAGTCTTAGAGGCCTGAGGAGTTATCTAAGTCTGTGATTTTTGAACTTATTTGGACCTTGTAACATATCCTAGTGAGCATAATGTATTAAAAACTTAAGAAAATAATGAAACATTCCATATTATCCTAAGGATCTCTAATGTTTATTCCATTTTTTCTCTTATATCACTTCTTTACTATTTCCTTGCTGTACAATACGTATATGTTTTCTATATGTTAGTATGTATGTGTTGTAAGATCCACGCTTTGTGCACAACTTGGTTCGAAATTAGCCCAACTTAGCTGCGGTGAATCAAGCTCAGTCCCTTAAACATAAAGCATTGGGCCCAAGATCCTTGCTTTCTACTTGGGCCTGTGTGCTGTTTTACCAAAAAAAAAAGAACCCACACAATGACAAAATATAATAACAAAGAAGAGTCACACAATACTACGTAGGAACCCAAAGATCAAGTGAAACTGAGTTCCCAACACCTTTCTTATACAAACATTATTATTGTTTAACTGACATCGTGTGAATATATAATTTCGTAAAAATTAAATACATTTCAAAAAATTAAAATTAAATACATAATAGTATTGACCTTAACGCCTACACATTCATCAAGAGTCATAAAAAATGAAACATTTTTTAGTGGAGTTTTATTGTGAAGGCCTGTAAAACAATAGACCAGAAAATATCCAGTAATTCTCAAAATAACAATAAGCAAAACATGGCCAAACAGAGAGAGAAATTGAAGTGAGAAATGTAGAAATAAAAAAAAAAGATCAGAGAAAGAGAGAGAGATAGAGGGTTGAGATTTGATATGAGAAAGAGCTTACCTCAAATCCATCTGTTGTTGTTGTTGTTGTTGTTGTTGTTGTTGTTGTTGTTTGTAGTGAAATCTGAAGTAAAGAGGTGGGTGAGAGTGAGAGTTTCTTAACAATGATGATAATGGTGAAAAGAAAATTAACACAGAATTGAGAGAATTTGAGAACTGAAGAAGAAGCAATTTGAGTTTGAAAACCAACGTGAGTGTACTAGGAGTATGGTCCTATTTTGTAGATAGTATTTTACATGAAAGTTAAAGAAGCATTTTTACCAAGTTTTGCCCCTACTTAAACGTAGGCTGTAGGGGTATTTTGGAACCAAAAAAAAATCTGGTCCAAACAGGAGAAGCCCCTTAAATAGTAGTAGTAGTAGTAGTAGTAGTAGTAGTAGTAGTAGTAGTAGTATATATATATATATATATATATATATATATATATATATATATGAGATTAATTCTATAAGGATGTGATATAAAACTCAAGTTTTACCCCTCTAATCTCAACATGTCACATCATCATATTACATATTAAAGAATAGGCACAACCACACTCAATCAATTTTAATACCTATTTGAAAATCCAACTTAACTTTGAGTTTATTGAGATGTTATTATGTGTGGTAGGATCTATTGAGTTTTATGTAAAAAGTTGATGTGTCATTCTCTTATCGAATGGTGTAAAACATGAGTTTTACACTCCATCCTTACCAAATTCGAACTCTATACATACATACATACATACATATATATATAGAGAGAGAGAGAGAGAGAGAGAGAGAGATGGGTTCAAGTTACACCTACACATTTTTTAAATTATTGGTTTCCATTAGATCTAATGGTCAAAAAAAGACTAGCATCGTGTCATTAAGTCATTAAATTCTCTTCTAAAAATAAATAAAAAGTCATTAAATTCTTTCTCCCTCCACCGTTCTCTTTTCTCTCTCTCTCTCTCTCTCTCTCTCTCTCTCTCTCTCTCTCTCATTTGCCTAGACCCCATGAACTCCTCCAATGGACACACATGAATCAGTCCCAAATAGAAGCCCCTCCTATAATGCAAATAAAAAACGAAAAAAAAAAAAAAAAAAAAAAAAAAAAAAAAAAAAGCCATCCAATTGGCTTTTTTAATTTCTTAAATTTACTCTACTTTTCCTAGTCTTTTTCAATGTTGTAATCCATTAGGTGGTTCGCCAAATAAACAATTGGCCTTCAAATTTTTGCCAAATGATTCTGAATAATCATTGTATATGTAATTAGTTAGAACGTAATTAGCCTCTTCATCATGATGGTTATAAAAATTGTATTTGTGGACCATCTTGTTTGTCTAAATTCCTTCATATTTATAGAGCGGCTGCCTTTAAGAAATTGATACGGTTCCTTTCCATGCTCTTTTGGATCTTCAATAAACGCCACTTGGTAGGAAAATTAGAGTAAATTTAAGAAATAACAAGGAATTAGATGCTAGTGTTCAGGTTTTTAGGCTGAAAAGGTTAAGGTGTTATCTAGTTCTCACAGGAACACCATTACAATGTATATATGAAACCTTGGAACACCTTTTTAATTTTGGGTTATGGGAGGAAGAGCTTCTATTTGGGACTGTGAGTTATGGGCGTCCATTGATGGAGTTCATGGAGGTCTGGGCAGATGAGAGAGAGAGAGAGAGAGAGAGAGTTTAATGACTTTTTGTTTATTTATGAAAGTCTAGCTTATCTCTAGTACTTTTTTAACTGGAATCTCCTTTTGTTTGAACGAGAGACTGCCATGTCATCCACTAACTAAATAAAAAGTGGAGATTAAAATCCACTACCACTTGCCAGTGTATATTTAAAATAAAATGACATGTCCAGTTTAAAAAGTACTGGAGGTAAGCCAAACCCTATTTTTAGAAGAGAATTTAATGACTTAATGACATCGCCCTAGTCTTTTTTTAACCATTAGATCTAATGAAAATCAATGGTTTAAAAAAAAGTGTAACACTTATAGAGTTACACCAAGTGTAACTCCACCTATATATATATATATATATATATATATAGGTTGAGTACAAGTTACGCCTGATGTAACTTTAAGCAATATTACACCACCTAATAACTTGTTATAGAATTCATATTTTGAAAATCTCACCGTTGAATTACATGTTCTATATGTTCTTAACATTCATGCCAATTTTTATGTCAATTGAATGTTATTTATCATTCGATCCATAAACTTATCTTTTATGCATTATTTTAAATTACAAAAACTTGAATTTAAACAATTGATTAATGACATAACTATTAATTTTTTATCACCTTGAAATTTTGCAAGCGTGAAGAATATATGAAGATAATATAATCTAAAGGTGGATTTGTCAAAATTCACATCCAATTAAAAAATATTGAGTGATGTAACATTGCTTAAAATTACACTAGGTGTAACTTGAATCCAATTATATATAAATATATATATATATATATAGGGTTGGGTTCAAGTTACACCTGGTATAACTCTAAGTAATATTACACCACCCAATAACTTTTTAATGAATATATATTTTGAAAATTCCACCGTTGAATTACATGTTCTATATGTTCTAAACATGCACACCAAATTTCATACCAATCGGATGTGGTAACCATTCCATCCATAAACTCATCTTTTATACATTATTTTAAACTACAAAAACTCGAATTTATATAATTGATAGATGACATGACTATTGATCTTTGATCACTTTGAAATTTTGCAAGCATGGAGAATATACAAAGATAATGTAATCCAATGGTCGATTTGTCAAAATTCACATCCAATTAAAAAATATTGATGGGTGTAACATTGCTTAGATTTACACCAGGTGTAACTTGAACCCAACCTATATATATAGATAGAGAGAGAGAAAGAGAGAGAGAGAGAGAGAGAGGGAGAGAGAGAAATTCTCCTAATTTTTTGTGCAAATGGTCAAAAAGTTTTTTTACTATTATTATCTAAATTATGCTCTCGACCGTGAGAATCTTGACTCTTGTCTATATATTCAAGGAACAAAATGTGTGGTTCGCGTAGGATGATGAGATTATTAAGGATTTATGGAGATATCATATGAGCATAAGGGCCAAAGTAATAATTAACAAATTTGTTTTCATTTTTTTAAAATTATAAATATAATAGACTTGAACTGATGGTGTTTGTTCTATAATGATTGTATTTTATCATCAAGCCAAAACACTAATTAAATTTTGGTGTAGGCGGGGTTTAAACTCAAGTTCTTTTCAACGATAAGAAATTTTTGTAGTTTTTTTTTTTTTTTGAGATAAAAGTAAGTAAAATTTATTGAACTAAATCCGATTGGAAAATAATATCCAAATCACTAGGTAGAGATTCTACCCATACATCTGTGTCTGCAAATAAAACTGCTCTTCTAGCTAAGGTGTGAGCTAATCTATTTCCTTTACTTCGAACATGCTGGAACTTGCAATACCGAAGAGTAGCTCCTAAACTTCAACTTTCATCTATCACATGACCAAACAAAGTGCTGCATCTTCTCGAATCAGTCAAGGCTTTGATCACCCGTGAGCAGTCTCCCTCTATTTTCATATTGAACAAACTCAACTCCTTGGCAAACACTACTGCACGTCTTGCCGCCAAAGCCTCTGCCAACTCCACAGACTGAACCAATGGGATCTTTTGACTCACAGCAGCGATAATATTTCTAATGTGATCTCGAAAGACAACTCCAATATCTGCACAACCCGAAGCATCAAAAAATGCAACATCAAAGTTACCCTTATAATTCTGCTTCATTGGAGGAGTCCAACGAACCCCAATAGGCCGAGTTACACCCCGAGTAGGCTGTTTCTTCACATCGAGATGCTCCGAGACTAGCTCCTTAGCACGATTCCCTAGTTCATGAAGCTGCCAAGTTGGTTGGTTATCTCTAAGCCTGTTCCGGCGCTGCCACAAGCACTAAGCTATGGTGGAGAAAAGTGCAACCCGATAAGCTGAGCCCCTATGCATCACCTCCTCCACCAATCCTCAAACTCCCTATATTGTTTCTGATACATAGGAGCAAAACCCGGGTCTGATTTCCAAACAAATTGTGCATGATCGCACAACCAGAGGCTATGTAGCAGAGTTTCTTGATGATCATCACACAGATCGCATGTCTTATCTATCAGAATATGTCGAGCTCTTAGATTTTGTTTCGTTGGAAGTGAATCTTTCACTGCACACCAAAGGAAATGTCTGATTTTATTGGGAGTCCAAATCTTCCAAATACTCTTCCATAAGCTCCACTACTCTGTTGGTGTGGAAGAGCTCGGTGCAGTGCTTGCCTCTGCTGAAGCTAACAAGCGATACGCACTCCTAACACTATAGCTTCCATCCGCAGTCAAAGGCCATACCAGCAAATCCTCATCACACGCCCCACTCACCTAAATTCTACTCACCATATCAGCTTCCCAAGGGTAAAAATTGCTCTCCATTCTCTATAACCTCCTGTGCTTGCAATATACTCCTCCATGCATAAGAGCACTTTGGATGAATAGGGGCATAAAAAATACTCCCATTGGGAAAAAACTTCGCACTAAAAACCTTATAGAGAAGCGTATCTTTCTGGTGAATTAATCTCCACACCTGTTTGGCTAGTAAGGCATTATTGAACTTTTGGATATCTCGAAAACCCATCCCTCCAACAGATTTTGATGAGCACAAAGAACTCCATTTAACCCAGTGAATCTTTTTTGAGTCACCTTGTCCCCACCAAAACTGTCGAATCATTGTTTCTATTTCCTTACACAAACTGACTGACAATTTAAATACACTCATCGAGTAAGTAGGAATAGACTGGATGACTGCCTTTATCATCACTTCCTTACCAGCTTGTGACAGAAGCTTCTCTTTCCACCCTTGCATTCTTGCCCAGATCCGCTTTTTCACATTGGTGAAGCAAGCTTTCTTCTCTCTACCAATAAAGGAAGGAAGGCCCAAATATTTCTCATAATTTTGTATTGCAAGTACATTAAGAGAAACTTTTATAGTTTCCTGTGTTTGTTCATCGGTGTTCTTGCTAAAGAATAGAGTGGTTTTCTCCTTACTTATCATTTGGCCTGATGCCACCTCATAATAGGCCAATAGCTCCTAAATTTTCTGACATTCCTCCTAGGTAGATTTGCAAAGTAAAAGACAATCATCTGCAAAAAATAGGTGAGTGACTTTTGGCACATTCCTACACAGAGAAAATCCCTCTATGTCACCCTTCATTGCTGCTTTTCTGAAAATAGCATTTAACCCTTTCACACAAAATAGAAATAAATAAGGCGAGAGGGGATCGCCCTGCCTCAAACCCCTAGAGAGGGAAATCATACCCTTTGGCTCTCCATTTACCAGAATGGAATAAGAAACAGTGGTAATACACTCCATAATCAAAGCCACCCAAGGAGCTTGAAAACCCAACTTCAAAAGGATTTTTTCAAGGAAAATCCACTCCACCCTATCATAGGCCTTACTTATATCCAACTTAAATGCCATAAAGCCTTTCTTCCCTGTACAATTAGTCTTCATGTGATGCAAAGATTCAAAAGCTATTAAGATGTTATCTGTAATCAAACTATCAGCACTAAAAGCACTCTGAGTTTCTGAAATAATAGAATTAAGCAAGGGCTTAAGATGGTTTGCAATCACCTTACTCACAATCTTATAAATCACATTGCAAAGACTAATAGGACAAAAATCAGAAACTTTTTCCGGGTTATTCACTTTAGGGATCAAAGTGATGAAAGTATGATTATAGATTTCAAGATAGCACCTGAGTTTAAACTTGACAAGACAGCTTAATGAACATCCATTCCAACATCAGTCCAATAGGTCTGATAAAATAATGGCGGCATCCCATCTGGACCAGGGGCCTTTAATGGTGCCATTTCCTTGATAGCTGCATCCACTTCCTTAGTTGTGTAAGGCCAGGCTAGATCTGCTCTCATTTCATCAGTCACTACTTCATCAACCCTATCCAAAATACGATCAAAATCATGAGGATTTGAGGATGAAAATAGCTGAGAGTAATAGTCATTTAACAAACTCGAAAAAAAAAAAAAAAAAAAAAACTCCTCATCCTCATGCCAAACAACATTATCATCCTTCAAACCCTTTATGAAAATTGTCCTCTTCTGTTGAGTAGCTGACCCATGGAAAAATTTGTGTTCTGATCCCCACTTTGCAACCATTGAATCCAAGACCTCTGATGCCACATCTTCTCTTCCCTGTCATATAAAATCACCAATTCAGATTTGAGGCGAGCTACCTCCCTGCAATTCCCAGACCTAACCGAATTCTCTTCTGGCCTCCACAACTGATCTTTGAGTTTGTAGTTAAGTTAACTGGAATCTAATTTTTTTTTAATCTCTATTTCCATGTATTATTTTAAAAACAACCTTATTGCATGCAAAAAAATTTTCTCTAAAAAAACTCGCACCCTCACTCATATGGCACCTCACTTAGGCTAAAACAACACAAAAGGAGAAGGTATGAATTTTTCGGTGAAAATTGTGTGACTATAATTATTTTTTAAAAAATGTGTGGGCCTAATATTAGTATTACTACTATCTTATAGCCCAAACCTAAAACCTCTATCAGGGTAGAAAAGGGATTGTTTTGCCATTTAGCATCATTTTAGCAACAATTTTGTTAGTTGGCATGTTTTTGAAACATTTTAGCAAACTAATATCTCGAGTTTGTTAGAGTTGACTTCATCAAACGAAATCGAGTCTTATGCACTCGAGTTTGATGCTTTGGAAGGTTGATGTGGAAATTTTTTATACACGTAGAACTCGAGTCTCACGCACTCGATTTAGTTTTATTGATTTGAGAAACGAAGAAGAAGAACGAAGAAGAAAGAACGAGAAGAAGAAGAAAAAAAAAATGAGGAAAAAGAAGAAGAGACCCACGGCAAAACCAAACCCACCTACAAAAAACTCTTTCTTTCTTCTTCTCCGTGTTCTCCATATGTGTAATATTTGATATTTCTTCTCCAAAGCATAAATCAAGTGTATTAGACTTGAGGTCCACGTGTACAAAAGATCCACGTTGTTAAGTTATGATTTTTCTCATAACATTAGTGTTGGCTTATTCCATGATAAAAAATGTTGTAATTGCATAATTTATTTCCTTGTATTTTTGTGGGATTTATTTGTAATGGGTTTAATATTAAGTGGTGAAGATTTGATCAAGACAGCTAAAAGTCACATGAGGAGCACATGCTAGAAGCTGAAGAGTTAAGTGCCAGCTGTGGAAGTTGAAGAGTCATGTGCTAGCTGGAATTCGCTACTCAGGCAACCCGCGAGTGACCTACGAATTTCACTGGCTAGAAGATTTTTTAGTGTGACTTATTTGCCCATCACTCATACTATATATACCCTCATTACCCATAGAAATTGTGAGGAGCCTATTGAGAGAAAAACCCTAAGAGAGGTTTCTACAACACACCCACCTTATTAGAGAGAGAGCTACTCATTCTTAGAGAGAAATCTTTGTAGTCTCTTCTACTCCCATTAAGAGGAGATTTGTACCCAAACACAACCCACACCCCATTTAGAGTGTTGAGAGTGTTTTTGGAGCTTGGGAAGCATTGGAAGATGCCAAGGATGGCAGATGCAATATGGAGCTTATTGCAGGATCCAGAAAGTTAGAGAAGACACGGTTCGGCGTAACCTTGTGGGAGCAAGAAGCTTGGAGGGCTTAGGTGCATCAGGTAGATTAGGCTTGGAGGGTCTATTGTTATTCATGTATCCCAACTGATTTTCTAGTGGATCATTTACCGCTTGGAGGACGGCAGAGAGGTTTTTCGCCGAGTTCTTCGGTTTCCTCTTTAATAACACGTCTCGGTGTTATCTTTGTTGTTGCTTCTTTCTTCCCTACTCTATTCCTTTTAATTGCTGCTGTGTTTGTGATTAATTATGGTTTAGAGTGTTTTGTCAATTTGGGTATTGCTTATATTTCATATTCCACACATATATTGTTTGAATATAAGCTTGTATTGGAAAATTTGAATTTGGGGGTCTAAACACTCACAAGTGTTTTACACACTAAGTGAGTTTTCACACATCAGCCTCTATTAGAGCATAAATCAAGTGTATTAGACTTAATTTTCTTCATTGAAATTGAATCTAACAAACTCAAGATGTTAGTTTGCTAAAATGTTTTAAAAATATACCAACTAACGAAATTGTTGTTAAAATGATGCTAAATGTGGAAAAATAAAATAACCAGTAGAAAAGTATAGCCCTGTACACTTGAACAAAATCTAGAACATAACACATGTGTGAGTGTGACCATGATAAAACAAGTAAAATTAGAATCTTTGTGAAGGAGAATACAATAAGTAGGAAAATATTTGGTACATCGACCTAAGACTCTCTTCACATGAATGGTGGATTCCATTATAAATTTTATTAGTGGAACCAACTATTATGTGAGAATAAGAATCTCATGTCATCATACTCCCAGATTATTGAATAATTACTCCAATAAGCCTGGGCAACTGTTGACTAACTTAAATGGGTTCATAAAAGTGATTCATGTTGTAATACAAGCAGACATGCCAAATATCAAATGCCCCCAAGACAACTAGATAAAGCTAAATCAGTCTAAACATTTTATCGTGGTTGCGTTGATGTTGGAAGATTTGAAGATGATAAATTTCTTGCCCCAAATTTTTTTCTTATCTTTCCTATAGTAGATTGTGGATTATGAAAATCATTAGATGAGCAAGGAATAGACAAATATCATTATTTATATTTTTTTCTTCATTTGTCATTATTTATATTTTTTTCTTCATTTTTTTATAATTTGATGGTTAAAGGAGGAGGATTTGAATCATGTATGTTTCCATTGAAAATATCATAAAGTACCAATTGAGTTACAAGTCGCTTGACTCAATAATTATAAAATTGTTCAAGCACTTTAATAACTGGATATTAGTGTGAGTTCCAGTTAGTTCAATTGATAAAGTCTATGATGACTAAATAAGAGATTTGAGGTTTAATTCGTGGCTACGCCAAAAAACCAATTGGTATCTTGGTCTAATGATAAATAGCTATCATTAGGAGTGTGTGTCATAGGTTGAAACTCTTTCAAAAAATAATTGGATATTAGTAAAGTTGGCACCAAAAGTTAGTGCAAAACTTATTATTGAGAAATTGTGGCCTTCAGTGTCGGGTAGTAATAATTTCAAAAGGTTTAGAAGCTAGATGATTAACATTTTTTTCCCAATAAGTAGGTGATTAAAAATTGATTTTTAATAATGATTCTCACTAGGAGATGGATAAGAAAGCTTAAATGTTTAGGATTATCTAAAGTACCCATCCCCATTATTTTTGTGAAGTCAATTTAGCTCATATGAGGCAATATGAGTATCTTTTGAGTTTATTAAACAAATCCTACAATGGCACTCTAATAAAACTAAGTGATACATTAAATTGTCTAGTCATATAAATGCGATACAACTTCAATATTTTGACTTTTTAAGAAAAAAAAATTAAAATTTTATTGTGGAATTTTTGTTGGAGCAAACAAGAAAAATGTTTTTAAAAAAAAAATACTTATTATTCACTAACTATTTTCACATAGCAGTGGCATAATAAAATTCTTCCATTTTTCTTGTTGAGATTTTATGATGAACAATTTATTTTTAAGTTTAAAATTGTTATTACCTCTCAAAATTGAGAGATGCTAAGGAAGAAATTAATTTCTAAAGTTAGCCTTCAATAGTTAAAAATGTAATTTGCACCTTGAGTAGATGCAATAGGAAGCATTCTTATTTCATTGAACTATCACTAATGGCTGGAAGATAATTTTCCAAGCATGATTGAAAAATGGATCTAATCTTTAAAAATTGGTTGAATTGAGGAAATCACCCATGTTCTTGGCAAGGGTGGGGAATTAAACATTTGTATAAGTATAGGCTATTGATTAAAGATCTAAAAATACAACTTTTGAGAATTATTTCTTTTAGTGGTATACTTTCATTATTCTCGGCAACCTTTAGACAAAGTTATAAGAACAAATTTCAACTTTTAGGATGGGAGCAATATAAAAATGCTTTTCTCATCATTTAGTGAGTAGAACAAGAATTTCTATGCTCTATTGTAAGTGCTTGTTATGAATGATTAATTTATAAATAACTGTGATTCATTCTATTTGAATGAATCGATTCGAGATAGTTGATCTAACTAGACATCTCTAATAGATGAACATTAGTCAAATGAGCTTGATAAAAAGCATGAATATGTTTCAAGACATAACCTAAGTGGATGCCATATATTTATATGGTGAATGAAAGTTGAAACTTCTCTAAAAAAGAATATTGGATATATATACGATTCTCCTAGGAGAATGAATGATAAGATTTGTTCCCGTTTAATGTTTATGGCGCAAAACACAACAATGTAGAGAATGCCAATTCCTTAAATTGCATATAGACTAAAACAACTACCCTACAAGACATTCAATTATATCTAGCCATTATCATAAACAAGCTTACCTTGGAGAATAAGCTATTTATATACCATCAACTATGCTTGAAAAGTATCCTTAGTCATGAACAAGTGGATAATAATTTGATTAATTGGAGATAATTGTTGACTAAGGAATGATAATCCCTAAATTGTGAGATAGTGAACATGGGTTTGATATGTTCAACTTAAATGACATTCTGATTAATATTTCAAGTACCAATATTTGTCCAAATTCCATGATTCTTGAACCAATTGACTCCTTCACAACCTTTCAATCATATACAATTGAAAAATCACAATTTAACACCAAGCATTGCCTCAAAATTCATCCAAACCCAACCAAACTCTTCAAAAACCCTAGTTCTGACCAATTCACCTTCAAACCCAAAATTCTCCCAATTCTCCAACCCAAAAGGCCCAAATAAACACTCATTACAAAGCTTACGTCCTCCTCTAAAAAACCATCGAAACCTCAATAAAATCCATGACCCACAACCCAAATTACACCCCTCACAAATCAAGTGAAAAACACACCCAAAACTCATCTCAACCCCCAAAACCTTTATCCCCCAAAATCCTCAATCCAAACCCCACCCTAACTTCCACCCCAAGCCGTAGATAACCCCTTAATCCAATGGCCCACATTCAAAATTTCAAATTCGCCTCAATCCGCGTCTCACTACTTTCCACCAATCACTGCTCAACATTTCTTTCACATTCTCACTATATTAATCTCTCTCCTTAACCGTTTCATCTCACAGCCACATCTCTCTCTCCAAAAACCAAAGCACTCTCTTCGATTCCAATTCCTCTCTGCTCGGCTTCTGAATCAAATCTCCATTCAACTCGTCCGAGTTAACTCACCATGGCCGCTACTACTGAGTCGAGAAAATCGTCCGGCCCTAAAAAGCCCAAATCCGCACCCTCTCACCCTCCTTTCCTCGATGTATGGTTTTTCTTTCTCTCTCTAGAAACCCTAACTTTCTCTCTCTAAAAAGCTGTTTCTTTTTCAAAATTTTAAGATCTGAAACTGATTTTTGTGTGTTTGATTTTGGTTTTTTGCAGATGATTACAGAGGCGATTGTGACTCTGAAGGAGAAGACAGGTTCAAGCCAGTACGCGATCACGAAGTACTCCGAGGAAAAGCACAAGCACTTGCCGACGAGTTTTCGCAAGCTCTTGCTCTTCCATTTGAAGAAACTCGTCGCTTCCGGAAAGCTCGTCAAGGTGAAAAACTCGTTCAAGCTCGCTCCTACCGCTCCGGTGAAGAAGTCCTCAACCGTTTCTGCTCCGGCGAAGCCTAAGTCCGTTGCAAAGCCGAAAGCAACCAAAGTGGCTCCCAAGGCAAAGAAAGTTTCAACCAAGCCAAAGCCAAGGGCAAAAGCCGCAGCGGCTGTGAAGCCTAAGGCAAAGTCCGTGGCTGCGAAGCCAAAGCCAAAGACGAAGGTTGCAGCGAAGGCAAAACCAGTTGCGAAGCCAAAGGCGAAGGTGGCGAGGACTTCAACAAGAACAACTCCGTCGAAGAAGGCGGCGCCGGCAAAGAAAGCACCGAAGCCGAAGAGCGTGAAGTCTCCGGCGGCAAAGAAGAAAGCTCCGGCGAGGAAGGCAAAGAAGTAGAAGCTTTTTCCCTGTGTGTTAGGTTGTGTTTTTCAGAGTGATGGCAGTGATTGTAAATACCTTACTTTAGTAAGGGTAGTAGTTTCTGATTTAGGCAAGAAAAGAAGAAGATAATGTTTTTTTTTTTTTTTTATAAAATGTTTTTAGGGATTGTCTGTTTTTATTTTATTTTGTTTAATTAAATAATTTTTAGTTATAATCTTAATTAGACTCTCACATTGTTTTGTTTTTATTATTAATTAATTTTAAAACGTTACGAATGGCTTTTCGTATTTTTCTCGTCGCCTTTTATATTCAATAGCTAAACATTCCACGTGTGCTCGCTGCGTAAGTTAGCAATATTCTCTTGTATTCACGGGCTTCCGTACGAGATTCCGTGCACAATAGAATTGACGGTGCATGTTAGCATCATTGAAACGTGGGAATGGGGGGATCTGCGCACGTTAGTGAGGATGAGGATCGTGGCCACGTTGTACTTCGCTTAAGGGATAATATAATTTGACTGACTGTGATTAAAAAATATATATATATATGCGAAAATGACGTTTGATTTTCTTCTAATGGGTGGGGCTGTGATGTTAACACGTTGGTTTACTTAGTCGGTAACTCGGTGTTAGCGAGTTGTGAAAGCGAGAGGGGTTGTTGTTGCTTGTGAGTATTGAGTGAAAAGCTTCCAAATGTGATGTGTTTGGTACTCACCCTGTCATGCTTTTTGGGGTATTCTTATATTGCTGTTTGGATACTAAGAAAATGGAGAGAATTATTAGGATTAAACATTTGGGTTACTTTTCTTTTTCTTTTTCTTTTTTTTTGCAGTGGTGAAATTTCAAAAAGTGGGAGTGGCTCCAAATTTTCAAAACGAGGCTGGTATGACTTATGACTCATGAGTTTGTGTATAAAGCAGGCAGCTTATCTATTAATTTAAATTTAAAAGTAGGCACTTGAGTGAAAAGCAGTCAATGTGTCTTTATTTATTTATTTTTACTTGTTCTTCTCCTTCCCTTCATAGTTCCTGGAACTAGCAACAGTATAAAGCATAAATTGTTTGTTTAAGAATCTTAAGTTAATCAGAGTAGCACATGGAAGTAACTTTAGGTGTGTTCTTTTGTTTTACTTCATGATGTGGTTTTGAAAAAAAATTCTTTGTTACAGCTGTTGCCTGTAGCTTTGTTCTGTTTAAGAAGTGACCTAAGTCAAGTTTACTTGAAAGTTGAATTTATGAAAATTTAAATCTGTCATGAGTAAATTATCAGTGTTTAGGAATCTAGATGACAAAAATGTTTCGTTGTCTGATTGTTCTATCATCATTGTTGGAATGCTTCTCACTTTGCCGATCGAATGAGCAATTTTTTGGACTCGAAGTTGTACGAAACTATTTAATTGGATTTACTAATTAAGCACACCCTCTAGAGTGTCTGAATTACCAGTTTTCTTAGCAGCATGCCCTTCTGCCTCAATTTATCTATTGTAGAGGCTACTACATGTATGGATTCTAAACATGGGCAAAGAAAGCCAGCGATGTCAGGAAAATTGTAGATCTCTTGAAATTAAGTTGTTTGGACTACTGAAATTGTTAGATCTTTTGAATTGTTTAGAAAAGAAAATTTAGAAGTTGCATTCATTGAAAGTGCTGATTTCTAACAGTTTTCTTATGCTAAAAGGTTGATCCCCAACAAAGGGTCCATTTTGTTAGGTGTTTTGGGAGTTTAAAAGAGTGTTTATAAAACCAAAAACTATGTTTTGCAACTACAACTTTCATAGCTTTTTTACAAACGCTCATTTTAAACACCATGTTTTATTAGCTTATACAAACTCACCCAAAGTATTTCTGCCAATGAGTCTAATGACAACTTAATAACAACGATGACATTATGAGATGTCAATCCCTAAAAAACACTATGTTCGTATTTAGTTCAGTAATTCAGTTAATTATACCTGAAATAATTTATCTTAAAGCTTTCTATATCAAACTAATGTTTGAGGTGTAGTTAATGTATACATGTGTGCATGCACGCAATCACAAACTACTTACATCCATACCTACGGTGATATTTAAGAAATACCTTCTAAAGACAATTCTTAAACTATTCTTTGCATGAATTTGTCAATTTTTTTAGACTGAGTTTGGATAGCGTTTTAGGCCTGGCGTCCAACGTCTGCATTTCATTTCTGTGGGTCCCGTACACTGTTCACGGGACCCGCAAATACGGATTTCAACAAATTTTTCTTAAAAACTGGGTTCCACAGTACTATTCACATATTTAAAAATTATTTTGCTACAGTGTTTTCAGTTTTCAGTAAGAAGGGTCTGTTTGGATACCACTTATTGCTGAAAACTGAAAACACTGTAGCAAAATAATTTTTAAATGTGTGAATAGTGCCGTGTAACCCAGTTTTTAAAAAAAATTTGCTGAAAAAAGTACTTGCGGGTCCCGTGAACAGTGCACGGGACCCACATGTTTAAAACGCAGCAACAGACGTGATGGATTTTATTGCAATCCAAACTCACACTAAGCGGTATCCAAATAGTCCCTTAATAATATAATAGCGATTGATTTTCTAAAGTCATAACAAAACCTTTCAGTTATCTGGAGAAGCTACAATAGTCTTTTATTTATGATTCTAAATAAGCTGGGAATACTGTGTATGAATAAATTAGCTTGCAATTTGGTTGTTAATTACTACAGCAAAGTTTTTAGCTTGCAAGAGGGTAATTCTGTTGTAGACTAATTGAACACAGTATTTGGTTATTGGTGGTACTTTTGAAGAAGGATCTGGTTATGAAATGTTTCTGTAATTGACCAATTGGTGTCAACGTGTAAACCGACTTCTTTAATAAATAATGTATACTTTTGGTAAATTAATTGCTTGTTTCCCCCAACACACCAAACAAAAGGTAGAAACTTTTTGAATAGTCCCTTTAAAGAGATTTGCATTGACTCTTTGTGAAGAGATACTTGCCACAAGGACTTAGTCCCTTAAAATTTGTGTCAAGAGGATGGGATTTCATAATTCTGTATGCCCTTTACTCTTGCATGGTTCGTGTGAAATCTTGTTATTTCTTTTTTTGGGCACTAGTGTTAAATCTTAGTTTCTAATAACTGGCATCAAGGAGCTATCAGTGTTCTAAATTATTAATCACATTGTCGGTCAAATTGATAATGAATTCGTTAAATAGCATTTAAGATTATATTTTTGATGCACTGAATGGGAAGAGATTGTTCTATGATCTCGACGATAGTATTTATAACATTCACTATATTGCATGGACACTAAAAAATGAGTAAAGTACTTGTCTGAACACCTAGTCAGGACACATGGGAAATAGGTTTTACATCACCACTCCCTAAATTCTTTTATTGCATAACATGTCCATATTTAGCATAAATAGAAGATTTTTTTTTTTCCTATTTATGTGATACATTGAATGTAGAGGTTACATAATCTTCTAAATTAATAAAGGGAAATGTTAACGAGTGCCGTACGGCATTGGTTAAGAATCTAATTAAAGAAAGTTTTTATGGAAAAAGGAAAAAAAAAAAATGCAATTAATGTTTTGACAACTTTTTTCATTTCCCATAAAAATGATGTCAAAATTTTCCTAAAATAGATTCTTAACCAATGCCGTACAGCACTCGTTAACATGACCAAATAGATTACCAGCATCTTTGAAGGTACTGTTGTTTTGAACTTAATTATCACTGATAGAGATGTCTGCAGACTCTGCACCAAGCCAATGAAGATGGGTATCACTTCATCTTCAGTTCTTAAGTAATTATGTTGTTATGTGGTACCAAATCTCACTTTGTTATCTCTCCACTTCGTAAGCATCCTACCTAATTTATTGAGTAGATATAAAATGAACAAATGTCAGTTCTAACAAGGATTGCCTTTTTACAGGGGCTAAAAGGCAGCATGTCATTTCTCTGTTAGTTATTATTCTAACTGCTACTAAAACATTTCATGTTTGATAAAATAGTGATGTCAATGTCCTTAAAAGATAGTTTGGCAGGGAAGGGTGGGGTAAGTCTCAAAAAAATTGTTGGAAGTAATAATGAGAATTTGATAATTGTTAAAATTTGTGCCATTACATGAAGGAGAGGGGAGTGACATGAATGAAATGATGGTACAACACAAGGTTTCCCACATTAACAGTTAGAATCCTTAAATATCTTCTTCTCCCCATTGCAAAGAAAGCCCTTGTAGGGGTTTAAAATTAGGCCATCTCCATGGAGAGACACTTGAAACCCATGAGTCATTGGCAATGAAATTGGTGTTAGAAGACAGAAAATCAAATGCTTGGATTGAACTTGGTTTTGGCTGTCAATAATAGTAGAACATTTGCTTACTGGTTTACTGCTGCTTGCAAATGGTAAGAAATTTTGAGTAGATATGACAAAACAAATGGCCTGGGTTCAAAACCTCCGATCAGTCTCTTGGGCCATTCCCAAGGGATTCGCCCTTTTTTTTGGATGGGTAATTATAAGTTTTTTTTTAATAGGTCATTCGTCCTTTTAATGGTAAGAAATAGTGATCGCTGGAAAATACATTGGAAGAAGTGAGAGATGCTTTGCAAACCTAAGGAAGAGGGGAGGATGGGTTTCAAAGACTTGTGCAAGTTCAATGAGGCCTTGCTCACAAAACAAGTGTGGAGGTTGATTCATGATGAGCACTCCCTGTTTTATAAGGTGTTCAAAGCTAAGTATTTCCCTCATGGGTCCATTTTTTATGCTACTGTGTCGTCCGGTTCATTTGCGTGGCAAAGCATTTTGAGTTCTAGACATTTAATTAAAGTGGGTGCTAGATGGAGAGTAGGTGATGGGCATCATGTTAGAATATTCACAGATAGATGGTTACCAAATGGAGAGGGTTTTTTGCTCTCTTCCTCGGGTGAGCTTCATCCGGAGGCTACTGTTTCCAAGCTTATCAACCGGACTTCGGGGTGGTGGAATGTTCAGTTGATTGACCGTTGTTTTCATCCCCCGGATGCAGCTCGGATAAAAGCTCTACCTCTCTGCTCAACTCCTCAGCCCGATGTGTTGATTTGGCCTCTTGAAAAATCCGGTAAGTATTCTGTTAAATCTGGATTTCGTCTGCTGTGTGAGGGTCTGGATCCCGCTGAAACTTTGCTTCAAGTTAGTAATGAAGAGAGAGGTTTCTAGAAAAAGCTTTGGAAAATTCAGGTCCCCAGAAAAATTAAACACTTCCTTTGGCAGGCTTGTACAAACTCCCTAGCTACAAAAGAAAATTTGGTGAAACGAAAAATTTTGCCGGATGCGACCTGTTCTCGCTGTTCAGGTGCTCATGAAGATACACTTCATTCTCTTTGGAGTTGCAACGGTCTTAAGGAGGTTTGGATGAAGGATTTTGGCTGGATTTTCAGGTCTGGGGTGCTCTCTTCTTCCTCTAAGGAGCTGGTAAAGCTGGTTTTCACCAAGTCTGATCTGATTCCTCTGTTTGCTACGACTGCATGGTCAGTGTGGTTTCACAGAAATAAGATCCGAGTGGGTGAGAATACTAGGCCGTTGGGTCAGTTAGTGGGCTTTGCACGTGACTATGTGCGTGATTTAAAGTCCCTAAGGAGCAGCTCCTTCATGGTCCGTGTTTCAGCTCCTAAGATTTGGAGTCCTCCTGATCGTTACACATGGAAAATCAATTTCGACGGAGCTATGTATTGTGAATCTGCTGAAGCTGGGGTCGGGGTGGTTGTTCGAAACTCCTTTGGTGAGGTTAAGGCTGCTATGGCGGAGAAGATTAGGAAGCCACCAACTGTGGAAGCTTTGGAGCTGCTGGCTGCCAGACGTGCCGCCCTTTTCTCAGAAGAACTCGGCCTTGAGAGGGTTGTTTTTGAAGGAGATTCGGAGCAAGTTATGAAGGCCCTTCAATGGGGTGGCTGGGATTTCGCTTCGGGTGGTCATCTCATCCGAGATATCCTTAGTATTGTAAACTCCTTTGTGAGTACCTCTTTCTCTCATGCCTGTAGGCAGTGCAATACTGTTGCTCATGCTCTGGCCCAGAGAGCTAGACATTGTTCCCCTATTTCAGTTTGGTTGGACTCCTATGCAACGGACATCACTTCTTTTGTATTAGCTGATTTTCAGCCTTGATTTATTGAAGTTTCTGGTCTCTTTCTCAAAAAAATTACGTGGTGTGTGTGGAACAGTGAGAATACTCACTTTCCGGGAAAATGTTTGGTGCTCAAAGAGCTTTGGACGCCCTTGTTATCAAAAAGCAAAAAAAAGAAAAAGAGAAGGGAGGGTGGGGGAGGAACTTTAGTGTAGTAGTTGCATATAACTTTTTTATTTATTTTTTATTTGACCTCTTACTCTTTTGGTTATTGGTTCTTTTTTAATCTACATAAATTTCCGTATTTTCAACAAGATCCTCAAGCTAATTGAAGCATCAATTACCTATCCTAATGGATTTTATACGTAGTGGCCATATCTTTGTATATGTTAGGGCCTATCTTTTATTCAGTAGAATGTATAGAATTCTTTTCATATATTATATTTTGAGGAATGTACTGTGTAAAACAGGAAAATTAGAACAAGTGAATTTACTTCAATATATTTTCTTTAATCCCTAGAACAAAAGTTCCTATGTTGGTAACTGAAATCAATCGTAAGTTACTGTAACCCTCCCTTCTATTGGATTTACAGCTATTATGATTGTCATTGTTGGAAAATTGACCAATTCTGCTTTTAAATAAGTGTTTTATAAGATAATAGTCGAGAGTTGACTCTTGATCTGCATATGGATGATTGGTTGTGGAAACCTAATGACAGTGGCCAACAGGAATGTAATCAATAGAAAGGACAAGCATATGAGATGGTGATGCAGAGGATTTGGCCGAGTGCAAACTTGTAACTAAAGATTTAGTCATGTCCTTGACCGCATAACTCAAACTTGGTCTTCTTCTAACACTCTCCATGTGTGATATGGTGTGGTGGAGGTGAGTAGATTTATTTGTTTTAACTTCCATATATGCATCGCTCTCAAATCTTCATGTATAATCGATGCCAATGAGATTGACCAAAATGGAACTTCCACCCCCCATAAGAACAATGTGGAGGGCGAGGTTGTACTTTGCTTAAGGGGATAATAATTTGACTGATTGTGATTGTGATTGTGATTGTGATTGTGATAAAAAAAAAATGAGTAATATTTTTGAAAATATGTGAAAATGACATTTGTTTTTCTAATGTGTGGTGGAGAAGGATTTGTGATGAATGGGCTGTGATGTTAACACGTGGTTTTACTGAGTTGATAACTCGGTGAGTTTTCCTTGTTAGCGAGTTGTGAAAGCGAGAGGGGTTGTTGCTTGTGAATATTGAGTGAAAAGCTTCCAGATGTGTTTGGTACTCATCACTCATTTCTGAGGAAGGTAAGTGTGCTGGCAAAGAAAACCCTATTTTGCTTTTGATTGGTTGGGAATTCTAATATTGCTGTTTGGATGTTAAGAAAATGGAGAATTATTAGGAATAAACATTTGGGTTAATATTGCTGTTTGGATGTTAAGAAAATGGAGAATTATTAGGAACAAACATTTGGGTTACTTTTACAGTGATAAGTACATTCGTGAAATCTCAAGAAGTGGGAGAGGCTCCAAATTTTCAAAAGAATCAAAACAAGGTGGGTATGACTTATAAATAGTTTGTGTATAAAGTAGGCAGTTTATCTATTAAATTTTAAGTAAGTACTTGAGTGAAAAGCAGTCAAAGTGTCTTTATTTTTTCATTTTTTTACTTGTTCTTCTCCTTCCCTTCATAGCTCCATTTTTAAAAATCTAGCAACAGTAAAAAGTATAAATTGTTTGTTTAAGAATCTTAACCAGTGTAGCACGTGCAAGTAACTTTAGGTATGTTCTTTTGTTTTACTTCATGATGTGTTTGAAAAACTTCTTTGTTACTACTGTAGCTTTGTTTTGTTTCAGAAGTGGCCCAAGTTTACTTCTGAAAATTTAAATCTATTATGAGTAATTTATCAGTGTTTAGAATCTAGATGACAAAATGTTCATGGTCTGATTGTTCTATCATCATTCTTGGAAAGCTTCTCACTTAATTGATTGAATGAGCAATTTTTGGACTCTTAAGTTGTACAAAATATGGAATTCGATTTACTAAGCACAGCCAGAGTGTCTGAATTACCAGTTTTCTTAGCAGCATGTCCTTTTCCCTCAATTTATTAATTTTAAAGGCTACTACATGCATGGATGATTGATATAATAATGACTCGTATGGCTGAAAAAGGAAATGCCATGAAAATAGTACATCTCTTGAAATGAAATTGTTAGACCTATTGAAATTGTTAGATCTTCTGAATTGCTAGGAAAAGAAAATTTAGAAGTCGCATGCATTGAAAGATGGAGCAGGACTATGTTGCTGATTTTCAACAGTTTTCTTAATGCTAATTCCTGATCCCCAACTACGCATTTCTGCTAATGAGTGTAATGACAACTTAATAACAATGATGACATTATGAGATGTCAATCTAGAATAAACACTACGTTCATATTCAGTTCAATAGAGGAAGATGTCAACTTCATTCAGTTAACTATACCTGAAATATTTTTTCTTTAACTTTCTATGTCAAACTAATTTTTGAGGCCTAGTTAATGTATGCATGTTTGTATGCATGCAAACAAACTAATTACATCCATACCTGCGGTGACATTTAAAAGATATCATCCAAGGACAATTCTTACACTAATTAAATTTGTTAATAATATGATAGTGATTGAATTCAATGATTTTCTACATTCATAACAAAACTTGTAGAATATCTGGAGAAGCTACAATAGTCTTTTATTTATGATTCTACTGAATATAAATAAAGCTGTAAATAATGTGTAAATAAATTAGCTTGCAATTTGGTTGCTAATTACTGTGGCAAAGAGTTTATTAGCTTACAAGAGGGTATTCAGTTGTAGACTATTCGTAGCTTCACTGTCTTGCCATGAATATGAACAAGTTATTTGGTTCTTGGTATTAATAGTAACAGAAATACCAAGTAGATGATGGTCAGCAGGAATGTGGTACTTCTGCAAGATGATCTGATTATTTATGGTATATTACTATTAGAGAGTTGGGTTTCTGTAATTGACTAAATTGTGTTGACATGTAAACAAACATCTTTAATAAATAATGTATACTTTTGGAAAAATAATTGTTTGTTACCCAAAAATCCAAAAAAAAAATGCTGAAACTTTTTGAATATTCCCTTTAAAGAGATATTTATTGACTCTTTTTGAAGACATACTTGCAACAAGGACACTTAGTCCAGTAAAATTTGAGTCAAGAGGAAGGAATTTCATAATTCTGTATGCCCTTTTCTCTTGCATTGTTCATGTGAAATCTTGTCTTTTTCTTTTTTTGGGTACTAGTGTTAAATCTTAGTTTCTAAAAACTGGCATCAAGGAGCTATCAGTGTTCTGAATTATTAGTTACATTGTCTGTCAAATTTAATTTGTGCCTAGGTCACGGCTGCAATTACCCAAATAATGAATTAGTTCAATTGCATTTATGATTATATTTTTGATGCACTCAATGGGAAGAGATTGTACTATGATCTTGACTATGGTATTTATAACGTTCACTATATTGCATGGACACTAAAATATAAGTAAAAGTGTAAAACACTTATCTGAACATCTAGTCAGGACACATGAATTGGCTTTACATCTCCACTCCCTAAATTCTTTTATTGTGTAACATGTCAATATTTAGAAGTTTCCCCATATATGTGATACAATTTACATAATCTTCTACACTAATAAATAGATTACCGGCATCTCTGAAGGTCCTATTGTTTTGAACTCAATTATCACTAATTCAGATGTCTGCACCAAGCCAACGAAGATGGGTATCACTTCATCTTCAGTTCTTAAGTTGTTGTTTAGTACCAAATCTCACGTTGTTATCTCTCCATTTTAGTGAGCTTCCTACCTAATTTATTGAGCAGATAAAATGAACAACTGTCTGTTCTAACAAGGATTGCTTTTTTTTGCGGGGGCTAAAAAGCAGCATGTCATTCTCTCTTAGGTATTATTCTAACTGCTACTAAAACATTTATGTTTGATAAAATATTGACTTCAATGTCCTTAAAAGATGGTTTTCTTTTGGCAGGGAGGGGTGGGGTAAGTCTCAAAAGAATTGTTGGAAGTAATAATGAGAATAAGATCATTGTTAAAAATTGTGTCATTAAGGAGAGGTGAGTGAAGTGAATGAAATGATGTTTTTAATTTTTGGTACAACACAGGGTTTCCCACCCTAACGGTTAGAATCGTTAAATTCCTTATCCCCATTACAAAGAAAGCCCTTGTTGGGGTTTAAATCTGACCATCTCCATGGAGGGACACTTGAAAGTTGAAACCCATGAGTCATTGGCGATGAAATTGGTTTTGGGAGGCTTGAAATTAAGTGCTAGGATTGAACTTGGTTTCGGCTGTCAATAATAGTAGAACATTTGCTTACTGGCTTACTGCTGCTTGCAAATGGTAAGAAATTTTGAATTGATATGACAAAACAAATGGCCTGCTTTCGAAACCTCTAGCCAGTATCTTGGGGCCACTCCCAAGGGATTCATCCTTGTTTACCTAGTGCGTGTGTGGGACAGGGAGAATACACACTTTCATGGAAAATGTTTAGTGCTCAAAGAGCTTTGGACACTCTCGTTAGCAAAAAGCAAAGAAAATAGGAAAGGGGGACTTTGATGTAGTAGTTTGCATATAACTTTATTTTGCCTCTTACTCTTTTGGTAATTGGTTCTCAATTAATCTACGTAAATTTCTGTATTATCAACAAGATCTTCTTTCTTTCCTCAAGCTAAATGAAACAACAATTACCTATCCTAATGGATTTTATAAGTGGTGGCCATACCTTTATATATGTTAGGGCCTATCTTTTATTCAGTACAATAAATAGAATTCTTTTTATAGATTATATTTTGAGGAATGTCCTGTGTAAAATAGGAAAATTAGAACAAGTGAATTTACTTCGCTATCGTTTATTTATTGCCAAGAAAATAAAGTTATGTTGGTAACTGAAATCAATCGTAAGTTACTGTAACCCCTCCCTTCTGTTGGATTTACAGTTATTATGATTGTCATTGTCCAAAAATTGATCAATTCTGCTTTTACATAAGTGTTGTACAAGGTAATAGTAGAGAGTTGACTCTTGATCTGCATATGGATGATTGGTTGTGGAAATCTAATTACAGTGGCCGACAGGAATCTAATCAATAGAAAGGACAAGCATATGAGATGGTGATGTAGAGGATTTGGCCAAGTGCAAAGTGCAAACCATCTAAAAATTTAGTCATGTCCTTGACTGCATAGCTCGAAATTGGTCTTCTTCTAGCACTCTTAATGTATGATATGGTGTGGTGGAGGTGAGTAAATTTATTTGTTTTAACTTCCAGTTATGTGTTGCTCTCAAATCTTCATGTATAATTGATGCCAATAACCTCTAACAAAATGGAACTTCCTCCCCCCATAAGAACAATGTGGAGGGTGGGGTTGTGGGTCCAAGCCTCATTAAATACATGTATAAATTACCAATAATAGAAAGAAAAGAATATTCATCATGCAAGCTTGATTTTTATTATATGGGCTACCAAGTAGCTTTCAAACAAGAAATTTCTTATTTTACAATAGAATTATAAACAATGTATATTTCTCCTTAGTAAGATATTTTTCCATAATGCTGATTAACATTACTGCATCTACCTATGCAGGAGCATGCTATTACTAATATTCCACCTGATGGACAGGACTTGCTTTGCGGTCCATTTTACATTTTTCACTAACGTAATAACACTGAATGCTAACTCCACCAATTTCAGTGTTTAGTGTCATGTATTTTGCTCACAACTAGTTCCAAGCCCGAAAAAGGAGGGACATTGATGTAGGACAATCAAGATAAAATAAAAGAACAAGAGAATTAAAAGATAAACCCTAAGAATCAACACCTAGGGGTCGCTTTGAATTAGCACCAAGCAAACAAACTTAGACATTAGCACCTAATGCATTAGGAATCACTTGGAATCAGCACCAAGCAAACAAACTTAGGCATCAACACCTAAGGTGTTAGGAATCAGCACCCAACAATTGGAAAATCTCCAATCTGAATTTCATTAATCAATCGTCTAATCTCTAAAATACAAAAATAAACGAGGCCCTTATATAGAGCTAGAGCTTCCCGAAAATAAAGAGATAAAAGTAAAAAGATAACAACTAATGAAAACTAATCCTAATTGAACTCAAATACTAATCCCTATCTAGTCTCAAATCTAATCCCTATCCGATTAAAAGTCTACAATTATCCAATTTCCTATGAGATGAAGACAAAAATCTGAAAATGTTAATTCTAAAGTGATTTTTATTTTGCTCCTGCATCAGAAATTGTGGTAGGTTGACAGCCAGCACAAATGTTAGCCATTTTATTATTAATGGAACCTTTATAAACACAAGTTAGGGTGTCCCCATGTGGCCAACCTTGATTAGTCTGTATGATTTATAGTTGACCCGAAGATTTTGGGACTAAGGATTTTGTTATTGTTCTAGTTGAATAAGAGCATTGCAATGGTAGAGCATGCTCTCTGTTAGTATTTTGGCCTGTTACTGATTGCAATGAAACTTCAGATAAGTCTTAGGAAGTTGCTAATCTGGTGCTTTCATTGATTGTTTTCTATATCTGATTTCCTTATCTTGATTGAGATTATAGTATTAATCATAACAACTATCCTAGCACAGCCAAAAAGGGAAAATAGCTGTGCTATATTGATAATGGAAGAGTTCCCACTTTCTGCTGGGACCTTTCTCCTAATGTTCAATTACATCATGGTAAACATTCGATGGATTATGGAATGGTGGTCTTAAACTTCTGTGCATTTTTCGGGAAATTATTATTGTAACCTAGTTTATAGCATGCTTTATGTTTGTACCATATAAGGTTCCTAAGCAAATAGCAGAGCATTCTTATGTGTATTAAACTTTATTTCTATTTATGAGTTCAATCTTTAAAATGTACTGCTTTATCTACATCACATTTTAATCTTAATTTTTTGTGCTTCCGCAAATTCATTGAAGTACTGAAAAATTTTAAAATTTGACTCCCTCATCTGTATTTCCATAGTTCCTTGTCTGGTGCAATTAAGATTATTTGCTCTGACCCATTTGTGCTGCTGTCAAAGATAACTATTTGTGAAAATATGAAGATTTGTAGGAGGTAGAAATAGAAGGGGAAAAAAACCTTTTGGTAATCTAAGATGTAGAAATTGCCTGCTAGGCTGTTCAAGGATCTAAAGTATCTTGTTTGTATTATAGTAGAAATTGGAAAAGTTTGTCATAATTAAGTTTTAGTTACTAGAAAAATTCAATGGAGGTGTTCTATCTCATTATGATACAAAGAGTTTGTTTAGGATGTGATGAAAAGTTCAGCTTAGTTGAGTTTTTAGCGTCTTTTTGGTACTATTCCTGGATCCCATTGTACTATTCTGCTAGCTTTCTAACTTTTTTTTATTTATTTTTTCTACACTTTCAGCAAAAAAATTTCAGTTTCAGCTAAATAAGCTGTTCCCAAACGGACCAAAAGAGGCTTCCTTTGAGTATTATTTTCTTAGTTTGTTTCAATAGTTTGGCTGGACTGATTCACCAGGAATTTATTCACTTAAGTTTGTTTGTTTTTTTCATCTTTGTTTACTTTTTTTTTTCACATTTTGTTGATAACAAGCTTGCACGGTTTGAGCTGGTTCTTAACTTCTGAATATTCAGTGATTAGTGTGAAGGCTGTATGGCCCTTGATGGTGAGGAGGTCAGGTTTGCTTTGCAAATTGCTAGTACTGTGAACAACCGGAATTTGTTTTGTTTTGTTTTTCTTTTCTTTTGTCATAATTTATACTCATTACTCATTACTACAATAGTCTCAGATATTGATATTGATCCCAGAGGGATAAATCTTTGACTGGTACCTATCCAACAAGACCCCACCCCATGTGTATTGACTAAACCAAGGCTTGATGTTTTGGTATTTTTGGTTCAACCCCAAAAGCTTTTTTCAATTTGTTCATATATGTTTAGTTCAAGTTGATGTAAAGGTTATTAGATTCTATTATGGTGGCATGACTTCTTTGTTAAGTCATTATGGTGGCATGGCAACATCTGAGTGATAGCCAGAGGAAGTGAAGAGGGAAAATCACTATCAATTGTCCATCATACTAGTATTTTATTTCAAGAACTTGATTCTAGTGGGGAATTTCTAATTGCATATGTTGAGAAAAAAGCCAGCTTAAATTGAAATTTTAATATAAGGCAACGTCATTATATCATTGGCGCAAGGGGTAAGTTATACCATTATGGGGTTGAAGAGTGGATATTTATTATTGAAGTGTGTTTTTTTGAATAATGGTTCCATGCTACAACTGATGATGCTCCCATGTCTGTCTAGGTGCCAGGTTTATCTAAATCCTAAATCTCAGTATGCATCATGCTTGGAACAGCTGCGCTATCATATTTTCCTCTTTGCTTCCTATGTACACTAGGGAAAAAGGAAACGAGTGTGTGTGTTAAGTGTATATATATACACATGAGAATGTCATGAGCCTTAAGTACTTAGTAGACTAAGTGCAAGAAGGGGCAAGAATGATCTTGAAAGGGATGTTAAGGTTGTTATGACTTAGTTGGCCAAGGGGTTAGTTAGCCAATTAGTTGCATGTGTGCAAGTAATCAGACATCAAGTCAAGCTTTCTCTTTTCTTGGAGGGTGACTACCTTGAATCAGTCAAGCTTTCTCTAATTCTTGAAGAACCCAAGTTACCTGTTTGAATCATTACAATTGGGATCAAAACCCTTAACTTGGAGATGGTGGAAGGAACCAGAGCATCTCAATTGACTGAATGATGATAAGCAATTAAGCATGAATTAGCAGCAAGAGCACCAACAAATGTCTTTGGACATTTGGCATAACGGATGAACCAAATTTTAGATACTCTCAAGACCCTTACTGGAGCACAACAAAGGGAGGCGTTATCAATCTTCAAAGGACAACAGAACTAGACTCTCCAAAGTTTGGGGGAGAGAAGCTTTTGAGCTAGATATACAAGGCTAATCAATACTTCAATTATTACCGCACCCTTGCTCACCAAAAGATTCTAATGGCTTCCTTCCACATGGGGATAAAGCCTTGGTTTGGTCCAATATGCTGAAGAGTTAGGAGTGTTTACAAGTTGGGAGGCCTTCAAGAGGGCATTGCAGACCAGGTTTGTCCCCACTTCTTATGATAACCCAATGTAAAGCCTCAAAAGGCTCAAAGAGGCATCAAGCATGGCTGCATACAAGGCTCAGTGAGAATTCTTGTCAGATAGATGGAAGGGATTATCTGAGCAACACAAATTAACTTTTTTCTTGAGTAGTCTAAGAGATGAGATCAGACATCCAGTTAGGATGTTAAACCCCACCTCCTTGAACACTGCTTTTGGGTTGGCCAAGATTCTAGAAGAATATGTCTTTGGCAGCAGGAAGACCATGAAGCCAGTGCTTGATCAAGGGAAGCCCTCCCGAGACAGATCAAAAGCCAAAGATCCCAACGCAAAATATTTCTCCTGCTCAAATGGAAGAAAGGAGAAAGAAAGGATTGTTACTACTTACTACCATGATGGAAAGTGGCATGTGGGCATAAATGCAATACCTTGAAAAACTATACTAGATAGAGGGGCGAGAACTCCATGATGTAAAGAAATAAGTGCAGTTAGAAGAATATGAGGCTAAAAGAATGCCATATTTGCAAGAAGACTAGAAGCCTCCATGGAACTACCAGAGATTTCATTGTATGCATTAACAGGAAACCATAAGGCTTTTGGGTCAAATCAAAGGGCATCTGAGTGATACTCTTGGTGGATACTGGCAACACTAATAACTTCTTGAATCCTTCCATCATGTCCAAAATTGAACTGCCTATGTCCAGCGCAAGAAAGTTAGAAGTCAAGACAGTAAATGGTTCCTTGATCAAGAGTGAAGGAGCCATGCATATCAGTATGAATTGCAATTTAGTTTGGCATTGTATGTAGTTTTGTTAAACTAACAGAATCAATGCATCATTGTCTGCTGAGGAGATTTCCACTGGTGTGATGAGGAAGATCACTATCACTGATGATAAGGCAAGACTGTCCAGTGAAGAGATCAACAGGATGGTCCAGGATGCAGAGACGTACAAGGCTGGAGATGATGAACACAGGAAGAAGGCCAAGGCTAAGGAAGTGAAAGTTCAAATAGTGTATAAAACACCTATGAACGTTTAGACCTCCAATTTACAAATTATCTATTCAAGCTTATTATCAAACAATGTATATGCGGAACATGAAGATAAACTAAAACAGAATTGATAAACAATCTAAATCAATTAAAATCACATCCACAACAGAAATTAAATGGCAAAGATTAAGGGAAGAGAGATGCAAATACAAGGACAATACAACGATGTGTTATCGAAGAGGAAACCGAAGCCCTTGACGTAAAACCTCTCCGTCGCCCTCCAAGCGGTCAATAATTCACTAAAGAATCAAGTTGGGATACATGAACAGCAGAAGACCCTCCAAGTCTAATCTACCCAGTGTACCTAAGCCCTCCAAGCTCCTACTCCAACGTGGTTACGCCGAACCTATTTCTTATTTAGGTTACCGAATTCCGCTATAGCCCATAACATCAACTAATAACCATTGGTCCATTCCTAACTGCTTCCCAAAGCATCAAAAAACCTTTTCATTGATATGGGTATGGTGAGAAAATGATTTGGCTTAGAACCTCTCAAGGATGTAACAATAGAGAGGGTGAGAGTAGAGGAATTTGAAGAGTCTCTATGTAAAGATTGTGGATGAGTCAATCTTGTTTTTTTCTAGGGTTTCTCTCTCAAAATTCTCTCTGGAAGCTCTCTACATTTTGTGGGTATAAGGGGTATTTATACTGGTGAGTGTTTGGAATGCGAAGAGTTAGTTTTTCCCAAACAGGGTGTCTTGGCGATTTGGCCTCGCGAGATGACTAAGTCGCGAGTTCAAGCCACGAGATAACTGCCTGGCCAGCTTGGGACTTTTGTCCTGTAGTGCAACAGCTAGCGTGACTTTTCAGCTCCCCTGCATGCTTCACACGTGTGCCTACTTTTGGCGACTTGGCAGTCGCAAGCCACCTGCGAGATCCAGTCGCGAGTCTCTGCAGTTTGCACACTTCTAAGCTTTTCTTCACACTCTCTCACACACTATCCTTGCATGATTCCCTCCTAAATACAGGGTTTCTAAGTGCTGAATTACAAGCAAATTGGCACGGAATAAAGCCAACAGAATGGTTGATTAAATTCAACCTTACAATCTCCCCCTTTGGCTATTCCGTGACAAAACCCTAAAACAAATTCAAGACTTAACATGTGAGTTGGGAACAGTTGAACATAACTCACTTACACTTAACTCTAGAATCTGTGTAGCTCTTGAACCATAAGAACAAGTATCTCCTAAAAACACAATAACACAGTATGATCATTGTATGCAGAAAAAACTTGTAATGCATATGGAATAAGCACAATGCGATCAAGCAAAATGGAATATAAGCAATAAACCATGACTTGACCAAAAAGGAACAATCACTATAAATAGTTACCACAATGCTCATTCACACAAGGAATGAACTTCCGGACATGCAAGCTAATAAGCTCAATGCAAAGTATCATTTGCATGTCCAACACTCAACCAATACAACAACTCAAGGTAATTGCATTAAGGATATAAAATCCAACAAAGGGCACAAAAGTGAAAGTACTTAAAGAAAATGCATAACATTTAACAGCAAGTACAAGGCTACAAAGTAAAGGTACAACTACATGTACGGTAAATAAACTAAAAAACATAACATAAACACTGAAATATGATAATATGAAGCAAAATATTAAACATAGGCCTACTTGCTCAATTCTCCCCCTTTGATTGTACTCTGCTTGCTCAAGTCTCCCCCTTTGATCAAGCTCTTTCTCCCCTTCTCATTGCACTCCCCCTATCATCATTATAGGAGCTGTATCCTGAAACACTTGCACAAACACATTAGACCCTCAAGGTAAAGCAAGTAATAAAAAGACAAGTATAATGAAAACTTTGTCGACTTGATCATAGGCCAAAACAACACTCTCCCCCTTTTTGACACGAATAGACAAAGGGTCAAGGAGAAATGAGGGCATAAGATGAAAGAATGAACAAGGATAAAGATGCATTGGGGTGCAAGAGGAAAGAGAAAATGAAACTCAAACAAGGACAAGTCAAAATGCTACAAAGCATAAAGTAAACATGAAAATAACCCTTATTGTGCAAAACACGCGATTTTTGCGACTGGGTGAAGTCGCGTGCAAGTCACTAGGGCCAGTCACCAGAACACTTAAAACAAAAAATTTTGAAAATTTTTCTAAGTGTTTTTCGCGACTAGAAGTTCTACCCGCGAGGAAGTCGCGAAGCAAGCCGCGAAAATCTCTGTGTATCCCTTGCGACTGGAACCTCCACCCGCGAACAAGTCGCCAATCTGAGCTGCGAGAAACATAAAAACCCAAATTTTGAAAAATATTCTAAGTACTTTTTGTGACTGGGACATTGATCCGCCAGTGAGCAGCGAAAAATCTCTGTGTGGGCTCGCAACTAGGGCATGCGATTGGACCAACCCACGATTGAGTCGCCAAAACAGGGCAACACTGTTTTTGAAATTTTGACAATATTTGTAAAAACAAAATACATTTCAAAAATAACTGAAACACTCAAAAATCTTTTTGAGTTTGATCAACAAATATTGAGCATGTGAAAATACATTTAATCAAGTATAATCACACAAATGAATATGACATTCATTGAACATAAACTTGTGTGATGTGTGTGGATATTAACAATGAGATAGTCCTTAGTCTAATGTGAAGCTTCAATGATCAATTCAACCAAGACATACACAATTAGCACTAGATAATGTGACCCATCTCAATTATAGAAGAATGCATATATGACCTCCCACAAAAACTTGATTACATTTCTTTGAAGCTTTTCATTTGGCTCCATATTTAACATATCATTTGATCTTTTCGAATCAATACGTCTCATTGTGAGATCGATGCTTGAAATTTTTGATATTTCAATTTGATGAGTTAGCCTTTGGCTTTTTAGGCATCATACATTTTATATAAAGTCGTTTTCTCTTTTTTCTAGTAAAATACTAGTGTGTGCGACAGGCTTTTGCAGCTTATTATCTCTTTTCATTTAGAGATTTACATTTGTAGAGCTCTTTAAGCAAAAACAATAAAATAAAAGAGTGGTAAGATATATATGCACAAGTCTATGCATGTCTCAAGATCAACAAAACTATTGACTAATCATTCATGACAAGATTAAAGATCTATTTACAACAATCACATAGATATCAAAAATTTTCCCACAATGATATGAGTGCATATATTACAAGCTACGCTCTTAAATGCACAAAGCCATTAGTACAAATGTACAAGGCAAAACATGCTTGTGACATGTGCTCAAATATATACGATCAAACTTTTTGAATTTTTCACTTTTTATGTGGTTTTGGATTTTTACTCACATAAAACTAAAATATAAAAGTAAGATCAAAACAGAAACAATGCATATAAAGAAATGCAAGATGCATAAAATGCATGAAGATATGACATTCAATGCATGAAGGGTCCTACAAAGATCGAAAGAATTAGATCAAGGACCAAAATAGCAAAAGCTCAACCATAAGAACCCTTCCTCATCCAAACAGAATGATTGTTTGGAATGAGTGTCTCATGAAAAGTGAGACGAAGGTTGGAAGAATGAGAACTGGAGATGCACATAGACAAGGAGTTAAGAGCATTAAACACTTTCTTTAACAACATGCTATTTTCACTCAAATCCGGTTTACCCTTTTTAGCATTACTTCCATGACGCTTAAGTTTCTCTTTTCTTTTGATTCTTTTAAGAGCATGAAACTTAGAGCAATGAGGTGTTAGATGACTAGAAGCACCACAATGGTGACACACAATGTGTTTAGGTCCACTAGGCTTTTTGGGAAGGGATCTAGCCATATGATTTTGTTCTCTCTTCAACTTACGACATTGAGGTCTTATATGACCAATCACATCACAATGGTGACAAGTTGGAACAAACTTAGATCCATTCAAAACCTTAGGTTGAGACCTAAACGGAGGCTTTGACTTAAGAGCCTTTTCTCTCCACCTTTTGATTTCTTTTATGTGGAGGAACGTACATTGATTTGTCCTTTGAGGTAGAACACACAATAGGCACAAAATCGGGTACCACAACATGATTGCAACAAATATTATCATCATTTTTAACAATAGGTTCAGCAATCAAACACTTGGCATACATTTTCAGAGACTCATTCTCACATTTTAGCTCATCAACAAGTTTGTTAGACAAAACAAGTTTAACATCCAAGTCCATATTCAAACATTCAAACTCTTTCAACTTTTCAAGAGAATTTTCAGCAAGTTTCTTATAATTCTCAACCAATTTGTTGGATTCATTGAGCTTAGCAATCAAATCATTATTTTCACAAAATAACTTGCTTAAATCTTTATGAAACTTCTTAGCCTTTTTCTTGAAGAGTTTGATGTTAGGAATATCAACAACACCCAAAGATTCATGTAACATAGCATCACAATCATGAGGATCATCACTCATAGAGACATTTTCACAAACACGTGGCATGTTACATTCATCACCAACCAAATCATACATAGAAGCATACAAAGCACTATCCATGGCAAATAAACACAAGAGGTCAAGGATCACACTTAGGTATTTAAACCACAACAAGTGTACCCGCTCTGATACCATTTGAAAGTTCAAATAGTGTATAAAACACATATGAACGTTTAAACCCCCAATTTACAAATTATCAATTCAAGCTTATTATCAAACAATGTATGTGCGGAACATGAAGATAAGCTAAAACAGAATTGATAAACAATCTAAATCAATTAAAATCACATCCACAACAGAAATTAAATGGCAAAGATTAAGGGAAGAGAGATGCAAACACAAGGACAACACAACGATGTGTTATCGAAGAGGAAATTGAAGCCCTCGGCGTAAAACCTCTCCATCGCCCTCCAAGCAGTCAACAATCTACTAAAGAATCAAGTTGGGATACATGAACAGTAGAAGACCCTCCAAGTCTAATCTACCAAGTGTACCTAAGCTCTCCAAGCTCCTACTCCAACGAATTTACGCCGAACCTATTTTTTATTTAGCTTACCGGATTCTGCTATAGCCCATAGCATCAACCAATAACCATTGGTTCCTTCCTAACTGCTTCTCAAAGCACCAAAACACCTTCTCACTGATATGGGTATAGTGAGAAAATGATTTGGTTAAGAACCTCTCAAGGATGTAACAATGGAGAGGGTGAGAGTAAAGGAATTTGAAGAGTCTTTATGTAAAGATTGTGGATAAGTCAATCTTGTTTTTCTCTGGGGTTTTTCTCTCAAAATTCTCTCTAGAAGCTCTCTACATTTCGTGGGTATAAGGGGTATTTATACTGGTGAGTGTTTGGAATGCGAAGAGTCAGTTTTTCCCAAATAGGGTGTCTTGGCAACTTGGCCTCACGACTTGACTGAGTCACGAGTTCAAGCCGCGAGATAACTGCCTGGCTAGCCTGGGACTTTTGTCCTGTAGTGCAACAGCTGGCGTGACTCTTCAGCTCCCCTACATGCTTCACACGTGTGCTTGCTTTTGGCGACTTGGCAGCCGCGAGCCACCCGCGAGATCCAGTCGCGAGTCTCTACAGTTTGCACACTTCTGAGCTTTTCTTCACACACTCTCACACACTACCCTTACATGATTCCCACCTAAATACAGAGTTTCTAAGTGCTGAATTACAAGCAAATTGGCACGGAATAAAGCCAACAGAATGGTTGATTAAATTCAACCTTACAGGAAGCTTTGGAGAACTATGCCTATGACATAAGGAATACTATCAATAATGAGAAGATTGGTTCCAAGCTTGCCCCTGCAACTAAGAAGAATATTCAAGATGCTATTGAAGAAGCAATTCAATGGTTAAATGACCTCCAGCTCATGGATTCAGAATTGTATCATGACAAGCTAAAATGGCTCGAGAACATTTGCAATCCCATCACGATTTATGGAAAGCAATAATAATTTTGATGATGGTTAGAGCATTCGCACTGGGCTTGGCAAATGCTAAATGTAAGGAAAATTTGGCATTTCAGGCCCAAAGGAGCTCAGCATCCAGACTGCCAAATGGGAACAATTGTAAAAAATTTTACAATGTTGCTACAATGCCATTCTACATGTAGAATGGCATTGTAGCACTATTGTATAAATTTTTTAATCACTTTTATTCTTTCCCTCCTCTGTCTTCTCTTTCTCTGGGGCTGAGACGTCTTCTTTCTTTCTCAACTCTCTCTTTCTATTTTCTCATCTACCCTCTTTCACTCTCTTCCTCTCTCACCACCGTTGCCTTACAAGTTGCCGATCTCACTGCCGCCAACCTTACATGCCGCTAACTCGCCATTGATCTCGCCCCCGATGTCCAGATCTTGATCATCATCCTCCTCTCTCTCAATCTCAGCCTCTTTCACTCTCCCCCTTTCGGCTCTCTCTCTCAAACGAACATGCAACCTGTCCGCCGCGGCCATCATTGCCTCGCAGTCTCGCCCCTCACTGATTTGAGTTTCTAGGTTATGGGTTGATTTCGTGGGTTTATGGTGTGGGTCTTTGGTTGATTTTGGATTGTGGGTTGTGGATGGTGTTGTGATGGTGTTGATGGTGAGTTTTAGGTGGTGATGCTGTTGTCTTTGTTCCTTCGTGGTGATGGGTTTGTGTAATTTTCATTGGTTTTTTAGATGATTTTTGTTGCAAATTTGGTTGGATTTGGGTTGTGGTCATGGTCGCCGGTGATTACGAGTGGATTTGGGATATATTATTTGTGAGCTATTGTGCTGGTGTTGATGGTGGCCGGTGGTCATGGTGGCCGGTGATGGTGGTTTCAGTAAATTTGTGGTTGTTCTTGAACAGAAAGAATGAGAGAGAAAGAATAAATAATGTGTTGTATTGTAAATGATGGTGATTTTGGGATATATTATTTTATTGTGTAGAAATATTATTTTAATGAGTAGAATAGGAAAATAAAAGTTGGGATGTTGAGAATGTTGAAAAATGGTATAGTATAAATGATAAAGTGAGTTATGATATAGTAAAATAGAATTTTTTGTAAATTCTAGATGCGAATGCTCTTATAGAGTCCGTTGTTGCAACCTATCATTTCAATTATGGATGTAATTGTTCAAACTTCAAACTATGTTACCTCTTTCCAGTGTTATTATTTTGAGTCTTGACTACAAATTTCTTTTCTTTTTTTCTTTTGGTTCTATTGTTTTCTTGTTAGTTATTTGGCCTTATGGGCAACGGTTGGAAATTTTGAAGACTTGTCCACTGATTAGGATTTAGCTTCAAGCCTTCAACACATAGTTTGGTCGTTGAATTCAGTTTCAGTACAGTCACGCCATCTAATTTGTAAGGTGTGAAGTGTGAACAGGTAAAAATAAAATGGAACTGGGAAAAGTAGAGAAGTACTGCCTAGAAAACAGTGGCGACTCCAGGATTTTTGTCCAGGGTGTTCCTATTCCACTTTAAAAAAATTTCGGATCATTTCAGTCTATTTTGGGTGTTTCGGGACGTTTCGGTAAATACCGGCTGAAATTCAAGATTTGGCATTAAAAAAAAAATTTTCTTAAAACCAAAACAAATTTGCATTCTGTACACCGAAAAACCTCAAATTTATTTTTCAATCTTTTTTTTACCTCCACATGTTTTGCTTTGAAGTCTTGTCACTTGCTTCTTGACTGCAGTGGCGGAGCTAGGAATTTATGTTTGGGGGGCCAAATTAAAAAAAAAAAAAAAAAAAAAAAAAACTGAATTCAATATTTTTTTTATAAGAGATTTTTAGAAGTTAGGTACTTTATAACTTAATTGTTTTTAATTTGTCAATAGACCTAGATTTAGTATTATAATTAAGATAAAAATTTACTAATTGGTTAAAGGTTGCTAAAAAATTAAACAAATAGTCATTGAATACGTAAAAAAAATATAATAAAATAAAAGCTTCCATTATTTTATTTATTTATATGATATATTATATACTTTTATCAAACTAATAGTTTATTATATTATATGTTATATAAAATATCTATCAATTAAAAAAAAGAATATAAGAAGAAAAATCATTTACCTGGGGAGTAGAGAAAAAAAATAGTTCTTTAACAAAATTAGAAGAGAGAGAAAGAGAGATGTGGTTACTATATTAATTAACATTGCTAAGCCACGTGGACAATAGATTTTCTTGAAATTGAAACAACTTAAAGGCACTAAAAAACTTTAGATTCAGAAGAGGTTAAAGTAAAAGAAGATAAGATAAAGAAAAGGAAAATCAAAGTCAGAGACAAAGAAAGATGAAGGAGACAAATTGAGAAATTATGGTATGGAAGAAAAAGGACTAAAACTGAGAAAATGGTCAAAGACTCACTGTGGGCTCAAGGTGAGTTGCTTAACAATTCAGTTGTAGATTTACTGGCGGTGTCCTGTTTTGTGAATTTTTTGAGAAACACTGCCATCATAGCCAAAGTAAGCAAGAGGAATTATTTTATTTTATTTAACGAGGTAGGAGCAAAGTTTTGAAATTTTTTCCTGAGATAATTTTTTCCTGAGGTAGAAGCAAAGTTTTGATATGTTTATCACAAGTTGATGAATGCCCAGTTAATTTAAGTTATTGATATTTAAATTTATCACTAATTACTAATTGGAAAAGGGGGGCCAAAAAGATATCAACTTGAGTTTTTGTTCTGTTACAAATTTTTTTTTTTCCAGATTCTTTGTTACAAAATTTTTTTTTTTTAAGATTTTAGTTCAAAATTTGTTTGGCATACAAATTTTAAGGGTGTTCCTGATAGGGCTTGAGGGTGTTCCTTTTTTTTTTTAAGGGGAAACAAATAAAAAAATTTAAATTATTATATATAATTTTTTTTTTTCAAGTCAGGGTGTTCTTGGGAACACCTGGACTTTGAGTGGGAACACCTGGACTTTGAGTGGTGTCGCCACTGCTAGAAAAGCCCAATTGAAAATCAAATAAAACACCAACAATTTTTTGGGCCCTGTTTAAGTAAAATCAAGGTATAACAAAATGTAAAGCAATGGATTGTTGGATACTTGTCCTTTACTTACCCGTGGGAGCAGAGCAAAATGGATTTCCTCCAGTCCCTCTTCACCATCCTGTGGTCCCTATGGGGCCATAGAAATTTGGTCCTTCACCAGGGCAAAACCCCTAACCCGATTGAAGTTGTTTTAACCTCCCATTCTCATTTGCAGGTATCAGGAAGCCTTCAAGAACTGCCAACCCCAAGATCACAAACCCAAACAACAACCTCAGAGGCCCTCAAATCATGATTGGCAGATCATTATCAAGGTAGCAGCTCACCGAAACTGGAGATCAAGGAGGAGTGGGTATGCGTATGAAGCTAAGGACATGGAGGGCAGAGTCATCTTCACAGGTGGAGCCAGCAAAGGAAGGAAGACCCCTTACCTAGCTCTTTTGGAACCAGTGAGTGAGGCGACATATAAAGCAAAGAATCTGGGCTTCAATGAAGTCATCATCCTCAGCAATAGCAGAAGACTGGATCAAATCTGCAATAAAGCTCAGATTCCAACTTGGCAGGAGCTTACTCTTCTCTCAGACCTGAACCAGCTTCAACAGCAAGGGCTTATAACATTTTCTTTTGTTTTCCATTTGGATATAACTTATTTTACTGAAAATTGAAAACACGGTAACAAAATAAATTTTAAATGTGTGAATAGTACTTTGGTACCCATTTTTAATAAAAAAGTTGCTGAAAAATAAAGTTTGTGGGTCTCATAAACAGTGCACGGAATCCACTTGTGTTGCTAAAATATGCACTGTACATGAAAAAAAGTCAACAACTGCAACTTAAAAAAAAAAAAAAAAAAAAAAAAAACGCAAAACGTGAGTCCAAACCGCATCTTAACCTTTATTACTCCTTGTTTTCTTGTTCCTTTATGTAGACTAAGGGTGCATTTGTTTTGGGTGAAAATGGTTTTCGGAAATGCTTTTCTGTAAATGCGGGTGTTTGGTTGCGCATGGAAAATACATTTTCTGGAAATGCTTTTCAGTTTTAACTTGTGTTGGGTGAAAATCATTTCCATTTTTATTTTACCTTCAAATCTCATTTTTTGGAAAACAGAGAGAGAGAGAGAGTGAGCTCGCGCGCAGAGAGAGAGAGAGAGAGGAAGAAGAGAGAGCCCATTGCCGGCGATCCAGAGCTTTCGCACCATGAACCCACGAACCCTCGTCGAACCTAGTCACCGATCATCGAGATCGTCTCGCCATTTTCGGACCACGTGCAAAGAGAGAGACAGAGAGAGAAAGAAGAGATCGCACCGCGCCGACGAATGATCGTCTCGCCATCGTTCTCGAACCCACTCGCACCAGATCGCCGACGAACCCATTCGCACCGCGCCGATTGCACTGCGTCGATCGCACCGCGTCGATGAACCCACCACTCCTAAGAACCCTTCGACTTCACACCCTTCAACTTCGCCGATCTCTCTCTCTCTGTGATTTTGATTTTTGTTGTTGTTGTGGTGGTGTGGGTGGTGGTGGAAAATAGCATTTTCAGAATATTACCAAACACATTAAAATATTTTCTAGAACAATTTTCATAATGCAACCAAACACTTGAAAATATTTTCCTTTCCCGAAAATAGCATTTCCGAAAAATATTTATTTTTTGGAAAATATTTTACGGGAACCAAACACAGCCTAAATCCCAAATTTTTGTGAAACTTTGACTCTTTTTTTTTGTTCTTTTGTTTCTTTAATGAAATGTTTTATATGGTAAAAAAAAAAAAAAAGAAGAAGGTATAACAAAACCCAAACAGAGTAGGTAAAATCTTCCTGAATCTTGCGGAAGCAACAAAAGAAAATTATGTGGATTTTATCTAACACCAATTTCCACGAGGCAAGCTTATTAAACTGATTTTGACATCAGCTTTGGGTTTTAATTGCTTTACTGGCTCAACCTCTAGAAGCTTGGATAGGAGGTTTAGGAACACCCTTTCCAAATAACAATAAATATCAAAAAATTTAGTTAGTTGTCACGTTTCAAAACAATGCTGAAAACTAGCTTCTCGAGTGTCTAAAACTCGAGTTCCAAGATAAAACTTGAGTTTTTAAGTCTCGATTTGTAAGAGGATGGGTCTGATTTGGAAAAAAATCCACGTGGAAATCGAGTTTTAAAGACTCGAGTTCCATAAATTACAGAAAAACGCCGCTATAGGGCTTTAAAACATCACTATAGGGCTTAAAAACGCCACTATAAGGCTCCCTAAACCTGGTATGGGGTGATCACTTATAAAAAAAAAATTTGCAGGAAAACGCTGCTATAGGGCTTTAAAATGTCACTGTAAGGCTTAAAAACACCACTATAGGGGAAATTTTTTTTGCATGGAACTCGAGTCTTAAAGACTCGAGATCTATGTGGCATTTTTAGTCCCCAAACACTCACAAAGCAAGTCTTTGGGACTCAAGTTTTAATATGGATCTCGAGTTTCTAAAACTCGAGATGCTATTTTCCTTTATTATTTCAAACGTTGCCTAACTAACTATATACAACCCCTTTACACAGCTATTCTGCACATTCCCCTGGAGGTTCAGTGAGCATCTCAGCTTTCCACCTGTAGTCAAAGATGGTCACGTCGTCAGGCCCAATTAGGTATCCCAATCTTTTTGTGAGTGAAAGTGAAAATCACTACAAACTGCAAAATACTTTTTTGGGCTTTTGAAAATAGTATAAGTTTAAGATCACAAGATTTTTCACAATTGTAGCTATTATTATGATTGATGTATAATAAAAATGAAATATATAATAATTTTATATGAAGGTGATGTTACTCTAATCACAAGTATTTTTATTTTTATGTACTACAGTAGAAATTTCAATCATGACCTCCCAGGCTTCCGAATTTTTTATTATGTTGTATATGCAATAAAGTGGTTTTCTATAGTATATTAGTAGAAATTTAAACCATTGCCCCTGGGGCCCCCAAATTTTTTTTAAAAAAAATAGTATTCATATTGAGTTATTCTATGGTCTATGGTCTCTCCCCAAAAACAAGAGAAGGATTTTTTTTTTTTTTTTTTTTTTTGTTGAAGTTAACAAATTCCTAAATTCTAGTGTTGCTACCATGTTCAAGGTGTGAATCACCTTAAGAAGTGCAGCCAACTTGTCCAAAGGCCACTAATACGTCAAGGTCCTCAATGCTACTTGTGATACTAGCTAGAGCAAGCTCTCTTGCCCCCTTTTCTCCACTCTCTTTTGACCTAATTTGTAAAAGAAGAAAGTTTTTTTATTGATATTATTTGTGTAAGGACACATTTTGATCCACAGCCCAAGTGGTTTGGACAATGGCCCAATGAGTCCAAAACAATGAATTTGTTAGAGAGTGGGTTTGATACTGAACGTTCAATGAGTTAGAATATTGATCACAATAGGCTAGTTAGTATTAGAATGAACAAGACAAACAGTTTGAAAAAGAAAAGTACTCCTCAGTCAGGTCCGAGGGAGGTATGTTCTTATATATTTCTCTTAGACTTATACAAAAACTCAAGTTCTTGGTTACACAATGATTTTTCTTGTGGTTTTTCTCATAATCCCCTCTGTAAGGGAGTTCTTCCCTTTTATATTCTCTTCCCCTCTTTTATCTTAGCCCTCCACGTGTAGATCAGATTGTTAATCTCCTTGATATTTGTCCCATCAACACCTTCCTGAAGTCCTTGTGGGTAGTTGTAAGGCTGAAAGTTACTGTTCAGGTATCATTTCCACATTAATGCGGCCAGGGGGTTAGATGCAGAGCATTCAGTGCAATGGTAGCAACTTTTTTCCTAGATATTTCTCAATTCTCTTCTGACTCATCTCTTTCTAAAGCTTATCCTCCCAAGCACGATTGCCTACTGCCCAGTACTTGATGGGTGATCAGACTTTAGGCCTCCACTCTGTTGGCCGAGGAGGGATTGCTCCTTGAACAACGTCACCTGCCCATTATGACTAGATCTCTTCCTCGGCCCAATAATCTATCTACCTTTGCTAGTACTTATATGTCCTCGGGCTATTTAACATCCTCGGGCATAGCCCACGGCCCAATATCCTTATCTCGGCCCTTCATCCCTATAATAGCCCCTCAAAATTCTACTTTTTCTTTCCTCGAGGAAAATTAAAGTTTCGATTTTTGGTTCCTGTACCTCCCACGTTTATGATGTTTCCTTACGTGTAGGCGTCTTTTCACCTATAATGAGCATGTTCCTGACACTTCGGCATCCAAAATGCTTCAGCATTTATTCCATACGGCGCCCTATCCCCCACGTTTTACGGTGTGATGAAAATCATACGGTGGGGACGTTCCATAGGGATTCAAGCGGGAACTCTCCCGCTTATTTTTCTTCTCCTATATAAATTGCTTAAAGAGTCTAGAAGCCCTACTTTTTGAATCTTCAACTCTCAAGAACTGGTCCAAGGTGCTCTTCCCATATCTTTGTAAGTGACCTTCATCCCACCCACTTATTTTTAGGACCACTCCTTCCTCAGCCTCTTAATTTACACCCTATTCTTCTAATATCCTCTACTAACATCTCAAATTGGTAGATTTGCTAGCTTAGTGGACACCCTAGAGGGCATAGAGAGCTTTAAGGCTAGTTATAACATACCAACTGGGGTTTTGATTCGGCATTGCCTTCAAGGAGAATGGCATACCATGAGATCAGAATGAGAGGTGGTAATCCCTATGATTGCCTTTATAGAGGGAGGGATGAGGATCCCTATGGGCAGAGTAACTAGGAACTTCTTGATCGCCCACAGACTCTGCCTGACCCAATGTGCCCCAAACATGTTTAGGATACTAGGTAGCATAGACGCTCTTAACGAGAAGATGGGTGTAAACCTCACCCATCAAGATGTTAACTGGGTGTACAACTACCAGCTCCTTAAGAGCACAGGTTATTACCTTAAGACTAGGGTCCCTGAGGTCAGACTCATCTCGTGTCTTCCCGAGACTAACAAGGGCATGGACCAAGATTTTTTTATTGTCTCGGGTGAATGGCATGATGAACTTCATTTCCCAACATGAGATGGGAAACTAGGTGGGGTATTTAAGTTTAGGTTCCCTATTTCAATAATACACACTTTATGCCTACAATCTCTTGTTCCTTTTCTCGTAATTTGTAAACTAACTGTCCTCTATCTAACTGAATCATATTCTAATGATACTTTTATCTTTGGAATTATTTCAGATAAGAATTTTGCGACCCCCAACCTTAATCTTGTCAACGAGCCCGACCTGACTAGGATACTTCAGTCCGAGATCTTTGTTCATACCGACGGGTAGCTACGAGTAGCTCACATCATCCTTGGCTACAAACCCATATCCACCAACTTCCAAGCTCCTAAGTACATTATAAAGGTGAAAGATCCTCGACTGCACCAAATTAACGTTGTAGTGCCCGGCTTCCTCACCAGTCCACCCCTCGCAGGCATTCAACTAGTAGAGCTACCTATTCAACGAGCTCTCGAGGAAGAGGCGACTTCTTCAAACCCAGCTCTAGAGGAAGAAGCCCTCAGAGTAGTAGAGGTTGTAGACTCCAGCGAGGATACAGACGAGGATTTCAGAGTCTTTGACCAGCCTTCGCCCGCAAGATCCCCCTTGCTCCTTTCTCCCAGTTGCCTTCTGCCCAAGTAAGCGTTAGTCAGAATTTTCCAAGCGTACCTTCGGCCATACCTTTAACCATGGTACTTCAATGCAAGCAGAAGACCAGCCTTCTTAAGCTCTTGGAGTCACATGTCAGGGGATCTGTTCCCGAGGTGGCTGTTTAGCCCCGACCTCCAACTCACATTCCCGCCCATACTTCCCCTTCTTAACCAGCAGACAAGAAGAGGAAGCAAGACAAAAAAGGCAAGGAAGTGCAACACTATAATATAATAACAACAAGGGTAAAAGATATATTTTTCGCTACATGAAGACTTGTACATGAACCCTTAGACCTATTCCCACGTGCAACACAATAATTTAATCAACTCTTGTATTAGTGTTCCATTTAACTTCACCTTAAAAAAAAAAATAATAATAATAATAATAATAAAAAAAAACTTTTGTATAAGTGGATTATATTATGTAAGTGCCCAAAAATGTATTGAAGCGTACGAAAATGGACTAAAGTGGTCTAAATGGACCAAATAGAACAAAGTGGACTGAATGAAACAGAATAGGAACAAGGTGGATCGAATGGGACCGCAATGGACTGAATAGGACCAAAGAAGACCTAGTAGGACCAAATTGGACCGAATAAGAACAAATGGACAAATTAGGACCAAAGTGAACATAATGGATCGAACAAGACTAAATTGAATCGACGAGGACAGAATGGACCAAATAGAACCAAAGTGGACAAAATGGACCGAATGGCCCGAATAGGACTGAAGTGGACCAAAGTGAACAGAATGGACCGAATAGAACCAAATAGTATCAAAGTGGACAGAATGGACTGAATAGGACCAAAGTGGACAAAATGGACTGAATAGAACCAATGTGGACCGAAGTGGACAAAATAGGACCAATGTGGACTGAATAGGATCAAAGTGGACTGAATAAGACCGAATAGGACCAAATTGGACTGAAGAGGATATAATGGGCCAAATAGAACCAATGTGGACTAAATAAGACTTTTGAATATTTATCATTTTTATTGCCTTTTTAGGGCTTATATTTCTAATTTCTAATGTCTATTTTCTTGGTATTTTACCACTATTTTTTAACTCAAAACTAAAAAGTTTAGCCCAAATATAATAAAATTTAATACTTTTCAACCCAAAAATTAAGAAAAAAAATTAATTTTTGAGCTAATTTTTGAAAAGGCAACCTACAAAAAGAATCAATTTAAGGCCCAATTAGTCCAAAATGGATTGAAGGGGACCGAAATTGACCGAATTGGACCAAAATAGACCGACTAGGACTGAAGTAGACCTAACTAGACCGAATAGAAATTATTTAATTTTTAGGGAGAAAAAATTATCTTCAACAAATTTTAGAGAAAAAAATTATACATTATAATGCTAAACAAAATAATGATTTATTCTCATGCATCACATAAGTCTGCGACTAGTTATAATAAAAGACTAAATTTTTTAATAAAAGCAATAAATAAATGTTCTGCTATTTAGAAGAAGTTTTTCTACCATTTGTTGTGCAATAACACTCATATTTAAACAAATAACAGTAAAAATAAATAAATCAACAACCACGCATAAAGCTCAAAAAATTATGTGGTTTAGTAAACAACCTATGGAGAGGGATATTAAAACCACTATACTTAATAAATATTATAACGTACAACTTCTATTAAATAGTTCTTAGGAGAAATTACAACTTATCCACCTGTAGTTTTGCCAAAATTTAAGTTGTCTACTTGTAGTTTAAAATTTGACACTTTACCCACTTGAGGTTAGCTTAGTTAGATTTTTATAACCAACCTCTGTTAAAAACAGCGCTAAATATGTAATTTTACTTCACTTTTACGTCTCACTCCTCCAAAAATACAAAAAACATAGAAGGGGTAATTGTAGTAAACCAACATGTGGTTTGGCTGGTTTTGACTAAGCCACCTGCAATTTGAAAATTGTCACTTAACACTTATGGTGATCTCTGTTAGATAGCCGTTACCCACCTCTCTCATTGCCGATAGAAAAAACACATTTTAATAAAAAAATATAAAAGAAAATGCAATTAAACACCTCTTAAGAAAAACTTTCTCACACTATTTTCATGGGGCTCATTAACACAAGATTAGATTACTGCAACTTTTGGTTGTGTATAAATTAATCCACAAAGACACAAATTATTCATCAAAGAATAAGAGGGACACGAAAGAGACTAACAACGTGCTCACTTCCGATCTCGCGCTCAAATCTCGCCGATCTCACTACCACCGCTCTCCGCTGCTTCGATCTCAGCCGATCTAGACAATCAGGTCACTCTGCTGCTCACCACTGCTCCGATCTTGTGAGTTGAATGATTCCTCTTCTCACGATTTTGTTTTTCTTGTTTCTTTGTTTTTGCTTCCATTTCTGGGGTTTTGGGTGGTGGCTAATAGAGGTGGTGGTGTTGGAGGTGGTAGTTTGGTGAGGCTATGATTTAATGGTTCAGTGAGTTAGCTGTGGTGTTGGATTTGCTAGATTGCTGGGTTTTTTTTTTTTTTTTTTTGCAGATTTTTTTCTTACTTGCAAATCTGGGTTTTTTTTAGAGAACCTAGAGAAAGAGAGCAAAAGAGAGAGGGTTAGAGTTTTAAAGAGAGAGAAAGCCTAGGCTAAAGATAGAATCCAGCAAACTAGTTGCACCTTTTATCCTCAATTTTTGTATTTAATTAATTTTATTTTATGATTATTCTATGAAGAATTAAGTAGTCAATTTTTGAATTTAGTAGTGGAAGGCTAGTGAATCTGTGGGTGTATGTTCACGTGGATTTGTGGCTTTGTTTGTGACTGTAGGTGCATTGGTTTTCTTGTCATTGTAATAGTATGTTTGGCAATTGCAGTGGGCATTGGGTAAGAACATTAAACGCATCATTCCATATACATTTCTGAGTTTTGATTTTAACTCATTCAACCCAGAAAATGAGCACCCCATTTCGTAATGGAGATTATTAACTCAAATTTATAGAATTACTTTATGGTTTGAAAAATTGCTTTGTCTACCCTCTTTCGTAAAACTTTGTGCTAATTATGTATATGAAAAATGATGATACAAATTTTATCTTGACTTTCTTTTTGATATTTTTCTTTTATGTTTTATGTGAAGAAGAAGAAGAAGGAGAGAATAGAGGAGAAAGACATAAAATATAATGAAAAAGACACATTTACCCCTATTTTTAACAGTGAAAAGGGAGAGGTGGGTTACAAATGTCTAATGGAGGGCACCTCAGGTGGGTTAAGTGATACTTTTTAAACCACGAGTAGGCTTAATTTAAACCAGTCAAACCATAGGTGGGTTAATTGCAATTACCCCAACATAAAAATACAAGATCAAAAAGAATTCAGTAAAACACTTGCATCATGAGAATTTAAACCATGCACAGGTATGCAATTTAAATTTCGGTCAAACCTTAGGCGGTAAGTATCAAATTTTAAATCATAGGTAGGCAACTTAAATTTCAGTCAAACCACAAGTAGGTAAGTTGTAATTTGCCACAGTTCTTATCAATTCATGAGTATCCTTTCAATCCTTCTTATGAGAGTCTTCTCCTCTGTCAAGACACGAGAATTCCATAATTTTTTTTCCACTTTGTGCAAATTCAACGGGTGTGGTTCCTAAGAATAATCCAACAACGGGTATAGCAATAATAAAATAGCCAAACATATAATTAATAGTATTACATCAACTTAGACTAGTGAGCCCTGCAAACCTGCAGGAAATTCGTTGAGCCAAAGTCTGCCTTCAGTACAATATTGAAAGGCAATGGCTCTGCTAGTTTAGCAGCTCCACTATTATACAGTCTTTAGAAACAGAGTGCACTTCTGAAACGTTGAAGCATTAATTGAGCACATCCCCAACCTCAACAAACACACATACATATTAATTTTAGTGGAATGCCGTCCAAAGAGAATGAGTGATAGAAAATGGATCTCTGGTGAGGGTAGCAATAATGACCTTAATAATCAGTTTTATTATTTTCCAGCTATACCTACGGATGTTCCTTCCAGTTAAGCCAAGCTGCTGGGCTAGCAACCTTAACTTACTTTTGTTTTCTACTCCACCAGTTTGAAAGGCACGAACATTATTCCAACAATCCTCGAAAATCATGTCCCGCGCACAAGCCACATGATATCGGTATTTGCCACAGTTGGAGACATAAACCCAGCCCCTAGTGTTGTATCTCAGCAATTCCCAGCATATCTTCTCAGAAGATTGACCTAATTAATATCCTCGCCTGCAAGCCTTTTCATGTTTCTTGTCGATCCCACAACTCCTGGACAATTGAAGTGAAAATTGTAAACGTGTATTAGGGTATGTGGGCTTTAGGCCCACCTTATTTACTTATATAGCACACTTACTTGTATTGCACACTCTGCCTCCTATATAAAGGCACTCATATATATTCTATTACTATTTGATAAATACAATACACTTATTCAGTATTTCTAACAAAAATAAACATGAATTTGGAGTTTGATCAAATTAATAATATTGGATAAATTTCAACAATTTACTTTTGTGATAAAGCAAAAGAAACAACATACAGACCTAAATATAAGCAATAACACAAATAGATGTGATAGACAAATACAATAAATAGATACTATATATATATAAATATATATATATATATAAAAGAAGAAATTTGCAAATAATTAGAAAACTCACAGACCAAATGCGTGAAACATGAATGATTCAGATCAAGTCTTGTGTTTGACACAATCTCCTTAAAGCAGATTTCGCCTCTCACACAATCACTGTGGTGCTTTGAGACTCACGGACGTCTGCCTCCCAGGATAAAAAGATCTACAGCACGAAAACGAAGCACACACGGTCGTGCTCTGCGAACTACTCCATGTCTCTCTCTCTCTCTTTGACACAAAATGAAATGCACAAAAAATATTCACACTTTGAGAGTTTTTCTAAAAGTTAATTTTCATGAATGAGGGACTATGAATTTTTATACGTTAGTGAACAGACACATTGTTCAAAGAAAAACTGTTGTGCACAGACTGATTGACTCAAAAATAAAAATAAAAAAAATAATTATTATTTGGACAAGAGGGCCCAGTCCACATATGCCAAAACCCAACCCAATGTCCAACTCATGAGCATATAAACTCATATATTATATCTTTCCTTTCCTATGTGGGACTAAGGATTTTTATCACTTTTAATAACATCTTCAAGTGAACATAGAAACCATCAATTTCTTATTCACTCCATGCTATTTTTCCAACAATCCCCCACATGAATAGAAATTGATAAACACAACGCAAATGATGATGCAGACATAGAGAGAGTAGAAGAAAAGTTACTGTATCGGGAGAAGTAGCTTGTGACTTTGAACTTTCCTTTGTGAAAGACTATCAGATATACTAGCTAACTAGTGAACATGATGTCTTGAACTATTCGACTGTTTGTATATACCAAGACAATAGAATTCACACAGATCCTTTTCGAACATATTTCGTTCTTATAGTTGTGTTCATTTCGGCCCTGAACATATCTTGGTAAATTCATGAATCGCTTTAGAGAATTCAGCCTTGAAACTCTCATGGAAGCGGCCCACTTCACACTCATATAGGTGACTCTTATTAAGAGTATCCTACTATACCCCACTTGGAATTCCAAGATATAAGGATCATTAAAAGCAAAGCTTACCATGAACATCGCTTACAAGCATCACTATTTTATCATAAGAATGGGTGGGAGATGTTATCTCCATAGTGATAAAACTAGTCTCCATAATTTTGTTGTCCCTTTGAAAACCTAGATCTTGGGATCTCCAGTCAACTAGTTGGGGTTACCGTCATGGAAACTTTAGGTCATAGGGTTTAACTTCATTCCCCTATATGAGCAATTTACTTACTCTCCACTCAATCAATTGATTACGGATCCGTTTTATAATTTGGAATCACTTCCATTTAAGAGCAACTGCCTCATGGTATTATGTCTCCAACAAATATGTTGAGACCTACCATAACTCTGTGCCCTACCAATATATACAAATACGAGGCACAAGTATCCAACAATGCATGTCTGTTTAGATTTATTGACTTCCCAAAAATATATATGCTCTTTGCATAAGGTGTTCTCACTAGACTGTCATCATATTTCTCATGTGATTGAGACAAGACAAGTCCATTAGATGTATTAGAAATTTTCATTTCTTGTATCACATCTACAACACTTACACGAGCATATCCCACAACGACATAGCCTCTTGTGATATATTTCACATCACACACTAGTTGCATTAAATCTAAACTCATTTGACATTATCTCATTGTCAAATTTCTCATGTCATTAGATTGAAACTTGCTTCAATCTATACAAAGATTTAACAAGTTTAAGCACTTTGTTTCCTTGTACAAGAACCATTAACCCCTTTGGTTTATTATGTGTCAAGAAAACTCACATCTTCCTTTTATTTGTAGCCTTCTGAAACAAGTCTTGCATTGTAATAGTCAATAATTCCATCAACTCTCAAATTCTTAGGTGCTAGATCCACCAATTACTATACATAGATTTCCAAGATGGATTTATTGCACTATTGACAATCTCTTTTCCAAGAAGGCATCTCTCAAGATATTGCTTCTTTGAAGCTTTAAGTTAATCTTCTGATGAAGTGAAAATTCTTCAATCGAAGTAAGTGCGTCCAGATGGAGCCAAACCCTCATATCTCTGGTGGTGTCTACCACAGCGTTTCCGATGCCAAAGTCAGTATAAGGAAGCTCTTTGCAAAAGAATAAAATAATACAGTAATGTAACAATAAGTATTTCTAAGTGTTTCCATACCTCATGTTGGTGCTGGGAGGGTTGTATATATACATTCCCGTGGCCCCTAGCCGTTGTGACTGTTATGGTGATTTAATTCTCCTTTTGGTAACGCCTCATGGTCAATGATGTGAGCTTTAATGAGCTTCCAACGGTCTGTACAGCTATCCCTGTAACCGTTTGAGGCATTTATTTGACCACATTGAATGGCTTCTTTTCCTTCGTCAGTAATGTGGCTTATATCGTCAGAGGCACCTGGTTAATTTGTTTGTCAATATTGCCTTGTTGGTTTGGATGAGGTCGTCCAGAGAAGTTGAGTTCGTCAATCCCATCAGCTGCCCTCGGATTCTATGGTCGTCGTGACGTGTCATGACGATCACAGAAGATGAAAGGCTTATGGGCTGTATATGACTCTTGGGATTTCGCTCCGTATTAACTACATAGTGGCGGCGCCACACGCGTCATGGCCACGTGGCACGTTCTAACTAGTGGAGTTAATGCTCCAATTGTATGATCCTTGGGTTTCCCGCTGAGCCTCCAATTTTAAACTTCTCATTTCCTAATTTTTCCCTTTCACCTTTTCAAACTTTCAATCATTGCTCTGAGTGTTTTCTTCTCCGATCTTTCTCTATGATTCTTCTTCGAACTGGTGCGTGGCAGAACTTTCTACATTTTCTTTTGAGGTATGTCTCTCTTCTCACTTTCTGTTTCTTTTCTCTTTTTGGCATAGACATACACTATGGTGAATTTCTGATTTTCTCTCCCTTTTCTTTTGTGTTTGTTTTTGGGTTTCGGGGTTTTTAGGATTTATCTTTTTCCCTTGGTTTTCTAGTTTTTCCATGGTTGGTGGCTCTGAGGTTAGGATAGCTTGCCCCTCAATTTCTTTTCTTTTTGCGCGTTTAGGGGGGTCTTTAGGGGTTTTCCCACACCTTGAGAATTTTGTTTTTGAGGGTAACAGTCTGAGCATTGCATTGGCCGATTTGTTGCCTTTGCTTCGTCAATCAATTGATTGGTTCAAGAATTTGGTGAGAGAGCGGGAGATAATGTCTGGGGTTAGGTCTAGTGAACTCAAGACTAGGTTATCGTTTAGCAGCGACCCAGTGGAGGGAGATACAGCCGTCTCTACCCTTCAAGAAGTTAGGGCTTTTCACGCCCTCGAAGAGGTGTGTGGGCTGGATGCTGATACATTGGGTAGGTTTAAGGATAGGTTCCAATTCCCGGAGCAAGTTAGGGTTTGTCTGCCCAATGAGGAGGATTGGGCCTGTCACTTCTTCCTTGGGAGGTATGCTTTTACGAGTCTACCTTCGTCTATGGGTTGAGGTTTCCCATCCATCCATTCCTCATAGAGCTGTTAGACCATTTTGGTATTGCTCCTGGGCAACTTATGCCCAATTCATGGAGGATAGTGGTCAGTTGTATGGGGATATGGTTGGCCGCTACGGACGGAGGCATGCTTAAAGTAGACAAGCTCGTCTACTTGTACCGCTTGAAAGAGTCTAAGGAGCATGGGTACTATGAATTGGTGCCTTAGGAGAGGAGGACCAGGATCGTCAGGGGTCTACCTTTGTCTTTCAGGTATTGGAAGTCCATGTTTTTCTTTGTGTCCGGGGACGACTTTGAGACTCCCTCCGGCGGGGTTTGGGGTGATCTCCTGAGATTGCTTCGTTGGTGGGGAACCCCAACCTTAGATGCATCATTATTTCCTCTCGTTGTTTGGGTTTTGTTGCGTTTACTTTTACCATCACTAATTCCTTCGTTCCTTGTTTTGCGCAGTTAAGAGACGACCCAAGCTTAAGAGCAGGTATGAAGAGCGAGTGGAGAAGGCAATCGAATACGCGAAGACAATTGAGGACTGGGACGATTTGGTGGACCCACAGATTCTCGCCTTCTATTGTCTTGGTCCAGAGCCTTTTGCCTTCGTCCTGCGCAACATTGATATTGAGGGAAAAAAGAGTAAGTGTTGGGTTCGTCAGTATTGATTCTCTTGTATATACTTGGGTTTTTTTTTTTTTTTTTTTTTAACAAGTGTTTTCCTCTTTGTAGAAATGACGACCAAGTTCAACAAGGACATGTATGTGAAGATGAGGTCAAAGAAGGACGAGCCATTGTCCAGCATCGGGAAGAGGACGGTGCGTGTCACAGGGAAGGGCCCTTCCGTTACTCCAACTGTCTCTGTCACTCCCATTGTCTCTGTCACTAAGACAGCGAGGACAGCCTCTTGAGCCACTTCAGTTGAAAAGATCCCTACTCCTGCCTCTAAAAGGCTGCGCTTATCTAACAAAGAGAAAGAGAAGGCTGATTCTCGCTTATCTACCGTCTAAGACGATGAGAGACTGGCGGTGGAAAGGGCACATGGGGTCGTAACTGCTGAGGACTTGAAGGTCTTTTCCAACGTGCCCTTCAACGAGGTTGCGACTCGCCACATCCACAAACTTGTTCAGGTAAAATGCTCGTGCAACTCTTAGTCTCTTTCTTTTTCTTTCTCATTGTACTGACGGCTTCAATTTTCTTTTCAGGTGTTGGGAGAGAGTCTTCATATTACTTTTGAGTACCTCACTCAAAAGGCCAAAGTGGCGTCTTTAACATCCAGAATGGAGGCTTTGGAGGCAGGGAGTTCTACGCTGAAGAAGAAACTCATCGATTCTATAGACGAGGCCACCACCTTAAAGGAAAAAGCCAAGACCTTGAGTGACGACCTCAGAGCTGAGCATCAGCTGACCCTGGAGAAAGACGAACAACTTCTGGGTGCCAAGGAGAAATTCAAAACCATTGCTGCTAAGGCCGTTGAGGCTTTCCAACAGACTGACGAGTACAGCACAGTCTTCTTCAGCTAGTACTTTAAGGGTTTTGAGCTTCTAAGGAGGTACCTTGTCAAGCATCCCACCGGAGTGGACCTAGAGAACTTAGATTTGGAAGAGGTGGATAAAGAGATGGCGGTTGACGAAGCTGCCCAGTCCTCAGCTCCAGAAGGTGATACTCTTGAGAGTGCCCCCACCAGAGATGATGCCACCACCGATGCCTGAATTTATCACTTACAAAAAATTCCTTTCTCTTTTTTTTTTTTTTTGGGTGCCCGTTATGTTTTGTGCCTTTTGTAAGTCTAATTTCAGAACAATTTTTTTCTTTTTAATCTGCTTTGAGAAAAATATCTTTGGCCTAGTGTTTATGGGCCTTTGGTTTAGATGTAAAAACAATGGTAACTGCCCGCTATTTTTGGGCTTAAATTAAATTAGCAATTGCATACTTACTTGCTTGCGATTTCTGTTCCTATATTTTTCCTTTCTGCGTCAATGCTTAGTGAAGAATTTTTAGTTGTGACCCTTCCTTTTTCTTCGTCAACAATTTGTTCCCGTCTACGCAGGTTCTATTACTTAGTTGATTTCCTGCAACTCATACCTTCTCAAGGGTTCTTGTCAAGGGTTTTGGTGAACTGGTTGAGAGCTCAGATTCAACCTAAGCCTTTTTCAAAAGATGCTCTCTCTTGAACAGGTTTGTTGCAAGGTTCTTGTCTTTTGGTTTCGTCAGTAACTTACATCCGTCTAGGCGGAATCTTGTTACTTAACCATTTTGTTCTTTTCTTTTTGTGGCTTACACCCTTTTAGGGATCTTGTCATCCTTTTGGCTTCGTCAGTAACTTACACCCGTCTAGGCAGAATCTTGTTACTTAGCCATTTTTGTTCTTTTCTTTTTATGACTTACACCCTTTTAGGGATCTTGTCATTCTCTTGGCTTTGTCAGTTTTACATTCATCTAGGTGGAATCTTGTTATTTAGCCATTTTTGGGCGACTTTCACATTACAAGATCTGCTCTAGTTAAAACATTGGCTGAATAGTTCTTTTTACTGCTTTCGAGAATGAGTACAATTGTTTGTTAAATCTATTGGTGGTATTTCTTCAAGTGCTCAATGTTCCATGGTCGCAGGAGTCTCTGCCTGTCTAGGGTCTCCAGGTGATAACTGCCTTGTCTGGAGTAATGGACGACCCGGTAGGGTTCTTCCCATGTGGGGTTGAGCTTTCCTTAGGCAGAGTCTCTGGTTGTTGGGGTGACCTTGCACAGGACGAGGTCTCCTATGTCAAGTCTTCTGAGCTTCACTCTCTTGTTGTAGTATTTGGCCATCTTCTGCTGGTACTTCGTCATCTTGTCGGAGGCTTTCTCTCTCGCTTCGTCTAGACAATCCAGGTTGACTCATAGCTGGTCGTCATTATTCTCCTCATGGAACACCTCTCGCCTCATGCTAGTTACACCATTTGCGTCATCTAATTTGGCCTTGATAATCTTGAGTAGTGTCTGATTCGTCACCTCCGTCTGTCCGTTTGCCTAGGGATGTCCCGGGGATGAAAACTGGTTCTTAATCCCTAGGCCTGAACAAAAGTCCCTTAAGCTTTGGCTGTCGAACTGTCGCCCATTATCTAATATGATCGTCAGTGGAATCCCGAACCTGCAAATTATGTTTTTCCACACGAAGTTCTGGATTCTGGCTTCAGTGATGGTTGCTAGTGCCTCTGCTTCAACCCACTTTGTGAAGTAATCAATGGCGACTAATAGGAATTTTACTTATCCTTTACCTTGAGGCAACGGGCCGACGATGTTGATTCCCCATTGTGCAAAGGGCTAGGGGGAAGATATCGTCGTCAGTCTCTCTGCTGGAAGGCGTTGGACATTCCCAAACCTTTGGACTTGTCGCACTTCTTGACGAGCTCCCTTGCATCTACTTGCATTGTAGGCCAGAAATAACATGTTCTGATAACTTTACTTACCAGTGATCTAGGGCCTGCATGGTCTCCGCAAACTCCTTCATGGATCTCCTCTAGAATATATTTGGCTTTTTCTTCGTCCACACACTTCAGGTAAGGCATAGAAAAGCCTCTCTTGTATAGTGTGTCGTTCAAGATCGTGAACCTAGCTGCTCTCTTCCTGACATTCCTGGCCTCCTCGATGTCTTGAGGGAGGTGCCCATCTTGGAGAAAGGATATGATTGGTGTCATCCAGCTACCTGTGCTCTGGATTGCAAATGTGGAGATTTCCTCGATGCTGGGGTGTTTTTAGACTTCCATCACCAAGCCCATGCTCGCCACTCCTTCTTTCGACGATGCTAGCTTCGCGACTTCGTTTGCTACCATGTTTTGGCTTTTGGGGATCTGCACAAATTCCACTTTATCAAATTCTTGAGTCAGATGCTTCGTCAGCTTGAGGTATTTTTGCATTATTTCCTCCTTTACTTCATATTCTTCCTTAATCTGCGCTATCACCAGCTTTGAATCACTCTGGACTAGCAGGTTCTTAGCTCCGAGTGCCTTCCCGAGTCTCAATCCCGTCAATATTCCTTCGTACTCGGCCTTGTTATTGGTGACTGGGAATTTCAGTTGAACTTTGTATTTGAGCACTTCTTCGTCAGGGGCAGTTATGACGACCCCTACTCCCCTCCTCTTTTGGACTGACGAACCATCGGTCTATACTGTCCACCATTCTATCTCGTTGGTGAGGCTGTCCTCGTCTGGGAGGGTGAACTCAGCGATGAAGTCCGCCAGGGCTTGTGCCTTAATGGCTGTCCTAGGGTGGTACTCAATGTCGAACTGGCTGAGTTCAATTGTCCACTGGACCATTCTCCCTGCTGCTTCAGTCTTGTTCATGGACTTCTTGAAGAGTTGATCTGTCATCACCAGGATGGGGTTCACCTGAAAGTATGGTCGCAGTTTGCGCGAGGTTACTATTAACGCGAATGCAATCTTCTCAATCCTAGGGTACTTGGCCTCAGTACCTTGGAAAACTTGACTGACGTAGTAAACTGGGAGCTACGTCTTGCCCTTTTCTTGAATCAGGGCTGCGTTCACGGCCGTGGCTGATACTGCCAGATATAAATATAAGTTTTCCCCTTCCTTGGATGGACTCAAGAGGGGTGGATTGCTCAGGTAACGTTTGGGTTCCTGAAACGCTACCTCGCATTCGTCAGTCCAGCCAAAAGCCTACTTCAATGTCTTAAAGAAGGGTAAGCATTTGTCCATCGCCTTAGAGACGAACCTATTGAGTGCCACAATCCTTCCTATGAGCTTCTGGACTTCTTTGACGGTCTTGGGCGATGTCATGTTGAGTATGGCCTGTACTTTCTTCGGGTTTGCTTCTATCCCCCTTTAGGACACTATGAATCCCAAGAACTTCCCCGAGGCTACACCAAAGGCACACTTGCTAGGATTCAACTTCATCTAGTATTGTCTGAGGGTGGTAAACATCTCCTTCAGGTCGTCTAGATGAGCAAGTTCTTCTCTACTCTTAACGAGCATATTATCCATGTACACCTCCATATTCCTACCAATTTGCTTGCTGAACATCCTGTTCACTAACCTCTGGTAGGTTGCTCCTATATTCTTCAGACCGAAAGGCATCACCTTATAGTAATAGAGCCCTTGACTTGTGATGAAAGCAGTTTTCTCTTGATCTTCTTCAGCCATTTTTATCTGGTTGTACCTTGAGAAAGCATTCATGAACGTCAGCAACTTATGCCCGGCCGTAGAATCCACCAGCTGGTCTATCCTTGGTAGAGGGAAACTATCTTTCGAGCAAGCTTTGTTCAGGTCCATGAAGTCCACGCACATTCTCCATTTCCCATTTGCTTTCTTCACTAGTACGACGTTGGCAAGCCAATCAGGATAGTAAACCTCCCGGATAAAGCCTGCTAACAACAGTTTGTTAATCTCGTTTGTAATTGCTTGGTTTAGTTCTGGGGCGAAGACTCGTCATCTTTGCTGGACGGGCTTTTTCTCTGGGTCCACATTCAGCTTATGCTGGATGACTTTTGGGGATATGCCTGGCATGTCTTCGTGACTCCATGCGAAGACGTCCAGGTTTTCTTTGAGGAATTGGACGAGCCTTGTCCTTATCTCGGGTCTTAGTGTCGTCCTTATTCTTGTCGTCCTAGTTGCTTCTCCTTTGACCAGTTCCACTATCTCTAGGGTTTCCACTTTATCTTCTTCTTTCTCTTCAATCATCCATGTACACGGCCTGGTAGCATTCCCTGGCTAGGACCTGATCTTCTTTTACCTCGCCGACACCGTTCTCAGTTGGGAACTTTACCTTTAGGCAATAGGTGAACGTGGTTGACTTCCATCGGTTGAGCGTGGGCCTCCCAATAATTACATTGTAAGATGAGGGGCAGTCTACCACCAAGAAGTCTAACTGACGGGTCAACTGCCTCGGGTAGGTCCCCACTGTTACTGTCAATGTCACTATACCCTTGGGATATACTCTGTCTCCACTGAAACTAACGAGGGGGGAGTCAAATGGGCATAGTCTTCTTGGATCTAGCTTCAGCTGCTGGAAAGCAGGAAGGTAGATGATGCCTGCAGAGCTTCCATTGTCCACGAGGATTCTCTTGGTATTGAATCCTTCTATCGTGAGCATTATGACTAAGGGGTCGTTATGAGGCTGCTTCACTCCCCTTGCATCTTCCTCGTTGAAAGACATGTCCTGGTCCGTCCGCCTCTGCTTAAATGGGGGTATCATGTGGACGCTGTTCACCTGCCTCCAACATGCTTTCCTGAGGGATCTGAATGACCTGCCTATGAATGGCCCTCCTGCGATCGTCTTTATCTCCCCGATCACATTCTGTAGACGCTGGGACGTGTTATCTTCATCTCTGGGTGAGGACTCACGCTGGTTTTTGTTACCGTGCATAGTCTTCTTGGATCTAGCTTCAGCTGCTGGAAAGCAGGAAGGTAGATGATGCCTGCAGAGCTTCCATTGTCCACGAGGATTCTCTTGGTATTGAATCCTTCTATCGTGAGCATTATGACTAAGGGGTCGTTATGAGGCTGCTTCACTCCCCTTGCATCTTCCTCGTTGAAAGACATGTCCTGGTCCGTCCGCCTCTGCTTAAATGGGGGTATCATGTGGACGCTGTTCACCTGCCTCCAACATGCTTTCCTGAGGGATCTGAATGACCTGCCTATGAATGGCCCTCCTGCGATCGTCTTTATCTCCCCGATCACATTCTGTAGAGGCTGGGACGTGTTATCTTCATCTCTGGGTGAGGACTCACGCTGGTTTTTGTTACCGTCCCTGAACCTGCTAGACTCCCCTTTCTTCACATACTTTTGCAGATTTCCTTTTTGTATCAACTCCTCTATCTGCTCCTTTAGGTCCCAACAATCTTCTGTGTAGTGGCCATGATTCTTGTGAAACCGGCAGTACTTCTTCTTGTCACGGACGTTAAGGGATGAATGTAATGGCCTTGGCCATTTAAGGTAGTGCTCATCCTTAATCTGCATCAAAATTTTGTCAACAGGCATAACTAGAAGGGTGAATTTTACCGTTCAAGGTGTTTTTTGTCTTTCCTTTTGCCTCCGTCACTGTCCCGACGATCTGGACGCTCCCTTTTTTGTCCTCTACGATCGTCCTCCTTCCTTCCCTTGTCTCCTAGCTTTTCTACGTCCCTTATAGTTGCTAATGCATCTTCAGCATTCATGTACTTTTGTGCCTTCAGGAGCATTTCTGTCATCGTTTTAGGAGGATTCTTTGTGAGTGAAACCACGAACTCTCTAGACTTCAGCCCTGCCTTAAAGGTCATCAATTGCACTTTGTCATCAGCGTCATCTACCTCCAGGGTCTCTCGAGTAAAGCGTTTCACGTACAACCACAGGGTTTCCTTCTCCTCTTATCTATAGTGAGTAAATGGTCTGCTGGCCTCTTAGGGCGTTGTCCTCCGACGAAGTGGCACAAAAAGACATTGCTCAACTACTCGAAGCTGTCGATGGACAAGGTTGGCAACTTTGTGAACCACTCCCTTGTAGCTCCTTTGAGAGTGGTAGGGAAAGAACGACACAGTATTTCGTCAGGGGGCTGTTGGAGGCCTAGTGTCGTCTTGAAGGTGTTAAGGTGGTCCTGGGGGTCCTTAAGTCCGTCAAACGGATTAAGCTGTGGCAACCAAAATTTCGACGAAACTAGGCATTCCAGGACCGTCGTAGTGAAGGGAGAGTCTGTTGCCTTGACCATTCTATCCAGGCTCCGGTCCATTTTCTCCTTAATGGCATTCCTCAGCTCGTCCATCTCCTTCCTCATCTCTCAAAGAAGATCTGAGTTCTGTTCATCTGGAGTAGTAGGCCCTCGGCGGTCACTTCTCCATGGCTATCTCCCTCATCCTCCTGGTTGGCTCTGGACCGATTCTCCTCCTGTTGAAGTCGTAGTCTCATTTCTTGATTCTGCTTGGTGAGCTCTTCAACGGTGGCCGCAAGATCCTGGACTTGCTGGGCTAAGGCTGTTGAATCTTGGTTAGACTCCATCTGAATATAGAAGTTGATAGAAACCACGTTTTCGAATATGAAAATGTCGTCCCCACAAACGGCGCCAAACTGATGAAGTGCAAATTCGTCAGTCGAAGTAAGTGCGTCTAGATGGAGCCAAACCCTCGTATCTCTAATTGTGGAAATGGTGAGATAGCTCCCTTAAAATGGCCACCAGTGTGGTGCCTGCCACAGCGTCTTCGATGCCAAAGTCAGTATAAGGAAACTCTTTGCAAAAGAATAAAATAATATAGTAGTGTAACAATAAGTATTTCTAGGTGTTTTTGTACCTCATGTTGGTGCTGGGAGGGTTGTATATATACATTCACGTGGCCCCTAGCCATTGTGACTGTTATGGTGATTTAATGCTCTTTTTGGTAACGCCTCATGGTCAATGATGTGAGCTTTGATGGGCTTCCAACGGTCTGTACAGTTGTCCCTGTAACCGTCCGAGGCATTTATTTGACCGCATTGAATGGCTTCTTTTCCTTCATCAGTAATGTGGCTTATATCATCAGAGGCACCTGGTTAATCCGTCTATCAATATTGCCTCGTTGGTTTGGATGAGGTCGTCTAGAGAAGTTGAGTTCGTCAATCCCATCATCTTCTAACATATGAATTAGAAAATCTGGACAAACAAAATATGTTGTTTGTCCTATTACTACGCTTAGGCTCAACCTCTCTTCCATCAACTCTTAATCATGAGAGATACTAAACGTAAACTCAAACTTTCTTTCAAGAAAATTTAACACTTGAAAAATAATCTAATTAATTTTCATGCATATAAGAATAATATATTCATAAAATAGAAAGCACTATGCAACACTGTTATGACCATAACCAATGAAAACACAATCAATGGTTCTTTATCATTTAGGAATATGAACCACAACCTTCATCAAACACCCCCCACGTTTAAAAAATTTATAGAAAGACGATCACTCTTTCCATAATTCACAAGGTGTCTTAGTGGTTTTCTTTTAAGGCATTTCAATGAAAAAATAAAGTGGAAATAATAGCTTCCCCCCACAAGTTCTATGGTAATCAAGAACTTATTGCATTCATTGAATTGTTTCTCAACTTCATTCTTATAATGAATGGACATCTCTAATGTCTCATCCTTGCTTACTTAATAAGCACTCATAACAGACTCTTGTGCATTCCAAATTTATGACAATTTAAGTATGTCATCTAACGCATGTAACATATATATCATCCAAAGAAAGATTACAAAACATATATTGGGTTTAAACACATTAATATCCAATCAAGTTCACACATGTCCAAATATTTATTACATATATATTACTATACATGCTCAAATACAACAATCATATGTCATCCGTATCAATACAAACAATTGTGCCTTAAACTTTATAAATAAATAACACCTTTGGTAAAGGGTGAACTGTACACTCTCTAACTCAGAGTGAAACCCCATAATTACAACCCCATGAGTGTGCAATTGGTCTCATTCTTGGGTTTATATCCACACATTTGAAATTATTAATAATAGCTCTCATAATGCTATTTTAATTATCAAATAGAGGATCACTTGATGAATTAGTAAAGGCTAACCAAAACCTAAAAAATGGCAACCACGCCCAAAATTGAATGCATTTAAATGGATTCAAAAAATTTTGCCTGCATTGAAATTCCCATTTTCCTTTATTCATCTAGCCCATACACCATTGCACATAAAAGGCCAAGGACACGTGATTGACATTCAAAGCATATTCAGTTACTATGATCTATAAACCAGTCAAGCATCATGTATATCACTAAGGATATTCACACAATGAATTATAAGATTTACACAAATCCAAATAATTCTCAAATCAATTATTAAACATGAAATTCCAAGCTTAAGGTCATGTTTGATGATGCGTTACTAGCACTATTTATCTTCAAATAATATACATATATCAACCAGCTAAAGATCAAACAGATTGAAACTGCATGCAGGGGCGTAGCCAGGAATAAATACTTGGGGGGGCCGGGTTGTAACAGAGATATACTAGATATAATTCTTAAGTCTATTGGATACAAAATTATCAACTTTCATATATCATTATATACTTGAACATGTTGGGAATTCAATCGAAATTCCAAACCTGTGAGAAACAAAAAAATAGAGAAAACAAAACGCCAAAAGAAAAACAATCATACGCACAAGACAGTATTTACGTGATTCGGCAATTTGCCTACGTCCACAGAGTTGCAGGGATTTCACTATTATCAAAGAAAATTACAATGTGTGGCTACAGTGTTTTTCTTTCTCAAAAACAACAACAAGACAAAACCCTAATCACAAAAAAAAAAACGGCTTTTATATCCTGCGCACAGGATTCACAATGGGCTACAAAATGGGCCAAAAATTTTTTGTTGGCCCAAGCCTCCGCTCCATGGACTAAGCCTCAGTAAATCTCCCATTATTTGGGTCAGGTTGGGTCATCAACCGGATCAAATCATGCCTGACGACGATTTTTCATGGAATAAAATTCATCCATTATCATCTCTATAGTGAAATTCCCTGCAATTTCCTTCTCTATAAAAAATTGAAGTTATCCATGCCAAAGTTCAATCTTGAACTTAATTCATTGGCCACATTGGCCAAGTTTAATAATTAACTGTTTCTTTAAACTCTGTTGAATTCTAAAATTCAACTATTAAACCATATAACCAAACATGGCATCCAAAATAAATAAGCACAGTTCGTAAATCATGCAAAAGTCAATAGAGTTAATGAATAATAGAGTATACCCATAGAGGCATTGACGCACAACCACATCTAGTAAACCATAAAAATTAAACAAAAAAATATATATATCAAGCGGTTTTATCATTAATAAAACCAACACATGATATATACTCTGAAACCAACGCCAAACAAGTGGCTTGCAACCATTGTAGATAAGAGCAACTTAAAAGTCAAGTAAAACACAGTTCGAAAAATGCCAATCCTCAAAACTGAATTGATACCTTTTACACGGCGTTGAAAGTTCATCAAAATCTCTAAGTTTACTCGGCAATTGAATTGCAAAGATTCCGTAAACATAGGTATATAAAAAAAGAGAGGTGCTACGTCTACAACATTTTTACAACAAATCATAGGTGGTTAGTTGTTATTGGTTCAAATTTGAACCTAACACTAAGATTACATTTTTGCCCCAACAATAACAACCAGTAACAACCTGCCACTTAGGATTTGTTGTAAAAATATTGTAGACATAGCATTTCTCATAAAAAAAAATACACAAAGTTACCTAACCATCCGTAACTATAAGAACTTAAACACAATCACGGAACTATCCGTAACCATCCGTAACTATTAAAAAAAAAAAAAAAAAATTGCCCACAAGAAGAAGAAAATGGTGGTGATTGCCATTGCTGATAGGGTAATAACATGATTTTCAATTCAATGAGTGGCACAAAACGAGTTATTAACGTTAACAAAATTATGTATATATCCAAACAAATAATTATTGGAGAAATATATACAAGCATATTTAATTACTCACAACTTATTATTCCAAAGCTATGAAAGAAACTTCCTTTTCTTAATCTGCCTTTTTTAAAAAACTATATAAAGTACGTGGAGAGGAGAGCAAGGTTGTCAAAATCGGGATCCTATGTAGAATCGTGGCAGGTAGGTGGGATCATGGATCATAGATCGTAAGATCCTACATTATTTGAGAAAAAAAAACAAAAAATACACATTGGTACTTTTTTTTTTTAAACACATAAATTATACATTCATTGATATAATTATCATATATCACTACATCCATTTGTAAGCATCATTTAAAGAGGCAAAAACCCTCAAAACATGACACTTTATTGGGCAGTGGCGGTGCCACGTTATGCTCAAGGTGTTCCCAGGAACACCCTGACCTTAAAAAAAAATTAAAATTAAATTTTTTTTATTTGTTTACCCTTAAAAAAAATTAGGAACACCCTCAAATTAAATATATATATATATATAAATAAATATATATTTATTTATTTGTTCTACTTTCAAGCAAAAAAAAAAAAAAAAAAGCCCAATGCCCAACATACTGAGGTTTTGACCGTGACTTATAGATCTCACTCCTGATATATTAAAGCAACCTACATCTCATGATCAAGTCCATTATTCTCTCAGGATTTAGAGTTCATGTAAATAGAAATCGTGAGATTTATTATTCATTTGACAGTCGTTAGGAGAATAATAAATCTCACAGCGGTCCAGTTCAATATGTCTTAACTCTTAAAACATATCAACATACCAACTAGAAGTCTCAACTTCCATGATCAAGATAAATCATCATAGTTGATATGTTATAGTCTTCGCAGATGAAATGCCCAATTTCATCACCGACTACGAACTAAAATTCTGAGTTTACAAAGAACTTGTGATTTATATCTTTCTGTGACTTTTCACATAAATCACATACTATGCATCTCATGGACTAAGATAATGTCCCATTAGTTCATTTATAGACAGTCTCATATAATTAAACTATTTAATCATTTATGACATGCCAATAAATTGTATTTAAGGTCATAAACCCCAACAGGATAGAGTTCTCAATCTACTTCCAGATCGGGCGAATATAGTTCGTGGTCATCTTATTCCAAATTGGGCATATAAAGTTCTCAATCATTCCAGGTTAGATTGGGCGAATAGAGTTCTCAATCCACTTCTAGATCAGGCGAATATAGTTCCTGGTCACCTCATTCCAAGTTAGATTGGGAGAATAGAGTTCTCAGTCTACTTTCAGATCGGGCGAATACAGTTCCTAGTCACCTTACTCCAGATTGGGCGAATAGAGTTCTCAGTCGACTTTCAGATCAGGCAAATAAAGTTCTTGGTTACCTCATCCGCATTCAAGATTTTATCCAGGTTCATCAATTATCAAGTAGATTAGATGTCCATAGTTCTCATTTTTTGTAAAACAATAAAGTACTAGTTTAACACCCCAAGCTTCTAGGTTCTAGGGCTAGGAAATCTTTGAAAAATCAACCTCAATTAAATCATGGTTGCTACAATCAGTGTCTTTGTTTTACATTGACATTCACTTTTCAAGATCTGTTAATGAGAGGCATTCTGTAGACACTCGATTTTGCACCTATAATTTAATTTTGGAAGATGACTAAAATGACCTTTGCAAATACCCAAAAATCATACTTGCATTACATGCATTAAATCATTCATCATATGTCATAAAAATGAACTTGAGATTCTAACGGTCGTGACGATATGCCCGATTCCCAAATCGGACCGTCGAATTGAAAGATATCACAATGTCAAATTTTCACGGTTTGCATGCATTGTATGAGGGTGAAGCTGATCACGTGTGATTAATTGAAATTAATTCTGATTGGATAAACAATTAAAATTAATTAAATAAATTTGTGATTGGTTGTTGGTTGTTGTTTTTTTATTAGAAATAAGCTTGGTTGCATAGGGATAAACTAGGTAATCAAATAACAAGGGAATTGCTGATAATTAAGCCTTTTAGAATATTTATCTATCAGATAATTATTGTTTTAATGACCTTATTATCTAAATAAAAGGGATTTATCTTGGAATACGAGTTGAAAATACATCTAGGTACAATTCCCGACTTAGGAAACCCCTAAAAAAGAGTCCAGATCGAACCAAAGTTAAGAATTGGGCTCGGCACTTGAAACTGCCAAACGGCACTCTTGGAGTGCCGATCGGCACAGGGCAAGTGCCAATCAGCACTTCCTTAGTGCCAATTGGCACAACTTCAAGGCCCAGCCTAGAAATTGTCAAATCAAGCTAAAACACATCCATTTCGATTTTTTTGGGATAATAATTTGACCTAATTCGTATCTGATCGAACCTAGCTTATTTTCTAAGCACCAAACTTCTATAAATAGGGAACTAAAATCTGGAATCAGGACCCCTTTTTCTGTCCTCTCTCTCCCCTTACGTTAAAGAAATTTTGGAAGCTTTGCTTTAGGAATTTCTTTTCTGTTAAGTGGCCTTACTTAGATCCTTAAAAATTCATTCTCTTTGATCTCTTGGATAGTTCTCTGCTTGTGGAATATGTTCATGCATGTATGATTCTAACTTTACTTTCCATAACATGATTTTGTTTTTATTTTAATATCAAAAACATGCTCTCATCTATGCTTTATTTTCTATGAATGTGATGTTTCTTCTCGTGTTTATATAACCATGTTTGTCATATGTTATTGCATGCTCTCTTCTTGTTTTTGAAAAATTTACATGATTAGTTGATGAACATGCCTAGATCTAGGGTTGAATTTCTTTTTAAGATTTTAGATCTGCATTTTTATCCATGTTTTTTTAGAACTAAAATTAGATTTGCATTTTTCTCCATGTTTTTCAAACTCAAATCAAATCTGCATTTTTCTTCATGATTTAAAAAAAAAAAAAAAAAAAAAAAAAAAAAAAAAACTGATATGTATTTTGTTTGCAAAATCTGATCTGTTATTTGTTTATTAAATCTAATCTATATTTTGTTTATAAAATTTAATCTGTATTTTGTTTGCAAAATCTAATCTGTATTTTGTTTATAAAATCTTATCTATATTTTGTTTACAAAATCTGATCTGTATTTTGTTTATATAATATGGTTTGTTTTTTAATAAAAAATCTGATTTGTATTTTTTTATAAATTTTTTTTTGCAGTTTTCAAAACAAAAGTTTGTTTTTTTTTTAAATAAAAAATCTGATATGTATTTTTTTTATAAAATCTGCCCCGCATTCTGATCTGTATTTTGTTTATAAAATCTGAGATCTGTATTTTGTTTATTAAATCTGATCTGTATTTTGTTTATAAAATCATATCTATATTTTGTTTGCAAAATCTAATCTGTATTTTGTTTATAAAATCTGATCTATATTTTGTTTACAAAATCTGATCTGTATTTTGTTTATAAAATCTGGTTTGTTTTTTAATAAAAAATATGATCTGTATTTTTTTATAAAATTTGTTCTGCAGTTTTCAAAACAAAAATTTGGCTTTTTTTTTTTAATAAAAAATCTTATATGTATTTTTTTTATAAAATCTGCTTCGCATTCTTCAAAATAAAAATCTGACCTGTTTTCTTTTAAAACAAAACCAGATCTGCATTTTTCATATAAAATTTGTATTTTCATAAAAAAAAAAAAAAAAAAAATTCTCACATTTAGAAATCCAAACCAAATCTGAATTTTTATTAAAAATTCATTCTTTTTTTTTTTTTTTTTTTTTTAATGGAAACTCGATTTTAAGTTTTTCACTAAGCATTCTCATCAATTTTTTTTTTTTTTTTTAAAACAAAATAAAATTGCAAATCTAAGGTTCTTAAATAGCATTTTAACCCTAGGTCTAGGATTTGACATAGCATTTGTTGTACATCATTTGACATTCTGAATATGGGTATTTAATGGTCATTTAAAGTCTAGAAGACCAGACTCTATCTGGGCAGGGTGGGTGCCTAACACCTTCCCATCCTGTAACCTAGCCCCTAAATCTTAGAATCTTAGGTTGGTAGATTTAGTGTCTTATTTTTATTTTGGGTAGAATGTAACTTGGAAACAAGGCCTTGTATTTCTTTACTAGATTGTAACTAGGAAACAAAGCCATATAAAGTTCTTTCTATCAAGATGTAATTGTTTTCAATTAATGAGAAGGTGTATTATTCAAGATATGTTGTAATTTGTATAGTTTTCTTATTTTAATTATAAAATAATGGTGACTCCATATGATCCTGAAAAGGGAAGGTGTCGATGCCTACACCCTTTTCTTAGAGCAACCAAATTTCTCGGTCTCTCACACCGTTAATAAATTTTGGTCTTTGGCCCCAATGATGATCTTGAAATATGTCAACCAATGGTAATTATAGAGTTCATAATAGTTTGGAAGTAATCACAACTCAAAAGTGCTCAAATCGCTTTGAAATCGATACTGAAAAATGACCTTTGCTCACTGTTTTGACCATAACTTTTCATCCATGAAGAAGTTTTCAGTGAGATTTATTTCATTGGAAAGAAGACATCTTGGGTTTTAATTTGAACACAAATTTGCCTAATTTGGACTAATATTGAGTAAGTTATGTCCATTTGAATTTGGGCTAACTAGGCAGTCCAATTTTCTGGGTTTTAAAACTTCATTTTAAGGCCCAAAACATCATGCTTTAATGTGGGCCGGCCCATAGAGCCTTGGAACATCCAAAGACAATTAAAAATCCCCCATAACCCTAATTTTAACTTATAAATACTCATCTTATGTCTCCAATCAAAACCCTGGCTAGAGAGAGTGATTTATTGGTCTCCGTCTTCTTAAAAACCCTAATTCTCTTTTCCAAAACTCACACACAGTCCCTTAGCACGTTTTTTACAAATTAAAAACCTCTCTTTAGTTAGTTTTAAGGCAGAAACTATTTTCCCAATTTGATTTCTCAAAACCTTTTCCAAAACTAATCTTGTTCTTGAGTTGTGATTATAAAAAACTATTGTATTCTTTAATTCTCTTGTTCTCTCAACTTAATCTTTGTGTTGTAGGCACTGAGGGGCCGGTTAAATATCAACCAAATTGTGTTCCACAGCAAGGTGAGTCTCTCTTCATGGCTTTTCCTTGATTAGGGTTTTTATAACTTGTGTTCTTGTTGTTCTTAATTGATTTATATGTTATATATTCTTCGAAATATGTTTTGCTTTATTTAATTTGGTTTTGTTGTGTCTCATCATGTTTTGATTGGAGAAGTTGAATGATTGGATATTTTGATGAAAATGTTTTGATGTGTTAAGTGTTGTTCTTGTTTGTTGTTAGATCCAAAGCATGTTTAGGAATAGATTTTGTTTTGGATATCTTTGTTGTTTGTTTAGTTTGTTTATTTTTATATTAGAAGCATGTTAAGTTGTTAGTTTTATTGTTTTAGATTATGCTCTGCTTTTTGTATTTCTGGTTTCTAGGCTAGGGTTTTCAGGGCATGTATGCGTACGCATGCAAATGCAGACTTGAAGTGTGCGTACGCCTACAACTGGGCTGCGTACACAGGCCTATGTATGCGTATGCATACTCGTGCCCAGAAACCCTAATCCAAGTTTTCTACTTCTGTTTCTTTGTTTCATTTATGTAATACGCCTCTGTTTTGATCCTTTCTTATGTTTTTGAGTCTCTGTTTCTTTGTTTGATTGTTTGTTTGCTTTTAACATGTTAAATTAGGGTTTCCCCTCTAAGTTTTCTTTATTCTACCATGAACATGCATATGATATGGCCAGATTTCTAATGGAAGTGGCAGTATTCATTGAGGTTCCAAGTAAGAGGCACATGATTAGGCATAGGTGTGGGGTCTAAGGGTTTGATGAATCCTTTGGAGGTCAAGTTCTTATATGCTTGGGCAAGGGTCATTCCTATGTTGGAGAATTGGCTTTCTTTGTGAAACTTGGATAGGCTAGGGGTTGTTGAGGTATGATGGCACTCACATTCACAGGATTGGGTGCCTTAGAAGTGGCCGCTCCTCCTCCATTTGTCTTCTTGATTAGAGGCTTGCTCTCACCTTTCTGCATCTTTGATCCTAGTTCCACAATCACACAACTCCCCAAAAGAACTAATAGGTGATGACAGGAGCCTACTATTATATGCCGGAAGAAAATTCTTGATAATCATGTTGATTTGATCCTTGTGGAATGCCAGTTGCATCTTTTCCTTCATGGCCACGGTGTCCACGGTGAGTTTCTCAAATTGCTTATTCCTTTCATATTCAACCTTATCCCTTTCATCCCATTCTTCTTCTTCATCTTTATCATGTATCTCTATGTGTATAGGCTTCTTGAGCTTGCTCTCCTCAGGCTTGGAGAGATGACCACCCATGTTCTTGAGAGCATTGCCATGTTCTTCTATTACTTTGAATATCTTTTATGCAGTCATGTCATCAATTGGAGTAGCCATTTCCTCTTGAGATACTTCTTCTTGAAACGTCTCTTCTTGAAATATCTTTTCGTGATATGTGTCTGCAATTTTGACCAAATGTCTTCTGTTCTTTTCTCGGACCCAAATTGGAGTGGGGATGTGCTTACTTGATCTTGGTGGTGCAATGGTGCCTAAAAAGAAGTCCCATTTTATTAAGTTCATGTCCCAATTAAAAGTTTCATTTTATTAACTTAAATGTTTTGAGAAAGTCTTTAAGTCCATTTTAATAAAGGCCCAATTACAAAATCACTCCCTTTCCTCTCATGAACCTTGCCGCTTGTTTCATTGGACTTTAGTCCATTTACAATAAAGCTCTCATCTTACTCTCATGGGCATTCATTGGAACGTGCTTAAAGATTTTCAACCCTTTGTCTCAAATATGGGCTTACAATGTATCTATCACCTTTGGGCTCTTCTTTTTTTTCATTCAGTTTCATCATCTTTTTTTTTTTTTTTTTTTTTTTTTGAAGCAGCCCTTTAGCTAGAATATATTGTAGCCTTCTTTTCAAAGTCCATGAATTTATCATCATTTTGGGCCTTGGCTTATACAAGGAGGCCTAAGATTAGGGAATTTCATATTGACTTCGTATGATGTTTGATGCTAAGTCCATAGCATATTTGTTACCATAGGCCTAAGGCTCTGCTTTTCAAGAGGTCTTTTGATTTGGGCTTATGATAGCAACTAGGCTATGGTCTCATGAACCTTTCAAGTTAAGATATACCTTTGGACTTTGGGACAAGCCTCTTATATGTGAGAACTTCATTTCTTTTATCCCAATGTCTTAGGGTATGCCATAACTTTTGGGTCATCCTCAATTTTTTTTTACATCTTTTATTTGTCCTTTAGAATTAGGTGAACACAAGATATATGGTTGAACAAACAAGAGATATAAAGGGTACCCTCTTATTAATAGGATCTAGGATCTCTTTAAGTGTAGGTAGGCTCCCTAGTGCTAAAGCGATAGATCAGTAGGTCACTCATAACTAGGTGGGCCATGATTCCAACCTTGGGCCTAAATGGACCGTAGTGAATTGGTGGTAAACCGTTAACGTACTCAAAGTCCATTATAGGCAATGGCACAGATTGTGGGTTAGTGGGATGAACTCCAGAAGGTTTTGGCCTGAATGGAGCCTCCACCTCCCATTTATCACTAACCATGGTGAAAGGGACAAAAAGAACCAAGTGAAGTGTGTAAAAACAAATATTATATAAGCATTTATTAAGATTAAGAAATGAGAAACATTGGAGTCAAACTTTCTATCCCTAGTAGAGTTGCCACTATGAGCACAATAGGGGGAGTACGCCTCGGCCGAGTGGACCGTGGCGGAGAAGAAAAATGGAGTCGCCACCTAGATTAGGTCTAGGAACCATAGATATAGTGCCCTTCGTGGATGTAATGATCTACTACCAGAGCACGTGTCCGGAGTTTAGGTATGGGGATGGAAAGGTGTTCAACACCCAACCCTACCCGACCCGTGGGTCATTTTCCACTCATTGTGTCTTACATATTAATCTCATTAAAGGTATGTTCAACATTTATCATTCTAGACTCACACACACGCTAGCATACATTTAAGTAATCAATATGACATTTTTCATCCCAAACCCTATGATAGGCCAAGAATGTATTAACCCCTTTTGGTAAATTAATCAATTAATTATCCAAGTAGATTCAATTACATGCAATAAGCGTAGTAGCACAAAAAAATCATCAACTAAGTTAAATGCAACAGAAAATAAATTTGACACAGGTGATTTGTTTACGAATGGGGAAAACCACCAAGGCAAAACTCCACCAGGTGAATTTAAGGTCACCACTCTCGAGAATCCACTATTATCAAAATAAGCGGTTACAAGTAAAATGAATACCAATACCTAATACTAATCTACAATTGAACCCTTACCCCAATACCCAATTGGACTTGTGATGTAGCGGCAATCTATCCTTTCAATGCACGAATCCCAGTACGTGACTAACCAATGATGCACGGATTCCAATACGTGACTAACACACCAACTTGAGGAAGATGTTGGCTGCAAAGTTCTTCAGTTCATCCAACGATGAAGATCAAAAAGCTCCTTGGTTACAAAACCTTTAGCACAAAGACGTGGTAACTTCTAGAAAGAATATGATGAACTAAGGCAAATTTGTCTCCAGTCACAATATACATGTATTATCACTTTGCATCACGTTGCATCCCATGTGACGACCCTTAAAATAATCCTTATATATGTTTAGGGTTGTGAGAAAAGAAACGCTACACAAATACTCATGGATATGCATGAAATCAGATCTGGAAATTCTAACTTCGTAATTCTCGACAGATGCAGCTTCTCTCAAGCTTTTGTAGAGCTTCAACATTAATCCTCAATAAAAATGATTCTGTCAAGACATCTGTCGAGCTTTAATGAACATCACTTCTTCACTTGTTTCTTGGTCAGATTTGCATGGCTTCAATACTAAACTTGAACACTTGTTTCTTGAAGTACTAAACCCATCCTAGATCTACCCAATTATAAGTAAAGTGCGTTTTGTCAAAGGATTAGCCAATTTGCATAACATATGTCTCTAACAATCTCATATATGTCCTAACAATCTCCCTTTTTTTTAGCAATCCGTGACAAAACTACAACAAACAAATGAATCATGAGAGAAGTCTTAAATCACTAAACTCATAATCTCTTGTTGAAATACAAAACAAATCTAACCCTAACATAAACTCTTGAAAAACTTTGTAAGAAGAAAGTTCATGGCATGGTAGAATTTAACAACCTATCTTTCTAAAACACTTTGAACAAAACTCATCAAGGCATCTTGTGTGAAATAGAAATAAAAGATTGCATACATAAAAAAAAAATTAAAAAAAAACCTGTATATAAAGATAGAAAAGAAACAACACATAGAGAGATAGGTGAAGAAATATACATCATTATATATATCAAAAGATAAGTACAATGTATGTCGATAAGAGAATGGTCACAAGACCAGTATACATGAGGTAAAAGAAAGAAAAGAAAATACATAAGAACCTCACAACATCCCTAAAAAATGTATAGACATTCCCCCTAACAAAAAAGTCCTATACTAACTTTCCCCCTAAGTACAAGACTACTCTCAACCCAAAACTATTCCCTCTTTTTGTCACGAATGACAAAGGGTAAGTCATTGAGAGGTCATCATCTCATCATCACTGGAAGAGCTAGCATCCACATCATCACCATCATCACTATCCTCACCATCCTCATCTGCTGAAGCCTCTAGAGAGGGAGACAGAGAAGGAGCGAAGCCACCAAGGCGAGCCTATTGTCGTGCTATACGCCCAACATGGGTGTTCACCTGACACAACTCATCAGAAAGAGTGTCAAGGCGAGCATCCATGCGCTGAAGCTGCGCCATGATAGCCTCGAAGGTCACATCATTAGTTGAGGAAGAAGAAGCAGAGGTGGAAGGAACAGCTGAAGTTGCAGGACCAGTAAACTCCACACATGGCCGCTTCGTCGAAGCTGGGCCTCGCTCCGTCGAACAGAACCAATGTTAATGGCACCCATGGTGGTATAGTAAGAAGAATCAAGAATGGGGATGGAAAAATGGTGAAGGATCTGTGTGATAGCCAAAGGAAAGATGAGCTTACAACGGGTCGTTGTATCCTGATAGACATCAAGGATAGAAGTGATGAAGTGAGAGGGGAAGTCTATGGAAAGGTCCTTTAAGAGGGACAAAAGAAAGTGAGCACGAGGCTTGGTGATAGAGTTATAGTGAGACAGTGGAGTAAGAACAAAAGTTATCACCATGTTAAGGAATCTCGGACCTTTTGCAAAGCCCGAGCATGGGGTGTTTTGCTTCCCATCCCATGTGGAAGGCGTCTCACAAAAATGAGATAGAAGCTCATTTCTAGACACAGTCCAAAGAAGATCACAGCCGGGGTAGTTAGGATGCGCTACCCTCGGAACATGTAGTACCTCAGATATAAGATCTAGGGTAACTACGATATGTGTACCTCGAAATGTCATGGCAAACCAAGGTATAGAGGTATTAATACCGTGTATATTGGAGTAAAACTCCTGTATAAACATGATGGGACACCTCAAGGGTCTCTCACAAAGAGATTCCTAGCCCCGAGTCCGAATGACCGCAAGGAAAGGAGTGTCAGCAAAGTTCGACAAAACAACACGGCGCTCCGAATGAATGCCACATTTCTGAAGAGGGGGAACGGGAGGATCAGAAGAAGAAGACTCAGAACCAAGAGGGTTCTGAGCCGGAGTGGATTTGCGCTTAGGTGCCATGCGCAGTCTATCTGAGAGAGAGAGAGAGAGAGAGAGAGAGAGAGAAAGAGAGAAAAAAACATCACAACCAGAAATAGAGACATGAAAGGATACGTATGCATGAAATATGCATGAACATGTGACGTGCAAAATATAACTTGCATCATGGGTAAAACCCAATCCAAACCTACCAGCACAAATCTAAATGCATGAAACATTGTTAAAATGCAATGAGAATGCAATGCATGAGCATATAATGACAATTTCACAAAGCCCAACCCAAAAATTTCAAGAAACACTCAAAAACCCCAAAACCTAGGTCTAAAATGCATGGATGCATGAAAAGAGAGAAGATTATAACACTTACCAAGTGTTTCAATCCTGATATAGGCCAACAAGCACAAGGGTAGAAGGTTTTGAGTGAGAGAGAAGTGTTTGGGGTGAGAGAAAAAGGTTTTTTGTCGAGAGAGAGAAGAAGAAATGAAATCTGATTTGTGCTCTAACCTTAAATAGAAATCGTAGCTTGATGGATCGAGATATCTGTCGACGGAAAAAAATACCTCGATGGATCGAGAAGCTGTTGAGAATCTATCGGCCAGACAGAAATTTTCTCGATGGTTCGAAGAAGCTGTCAAGCATCTATCGAGAAGAAACCCAGAAACCTCGATGGATCAAGATTGCGATAAGATCGGTGGAGACAAGAAGAATGAGGGGCTCGATAGAAGAGAATCTATCAAGGATCTGTCGAGAAGCTGTCAAGCTTGAAGAAAAGGAGATTTTCAAGGAGGAAAAACACAAAGAGATGAATGCAACAAGCAAGCTACTCAAACATAGATCCAATCAACATATTAAGCTCTCAAAACATCTCTCAACATATATGCAAAGCATTCAAGATCCAAAACACACACACACACACACACTAAACAAGTCTAACCAATTTTATATTTTAAAAACAAGTTAAGACATTTTAGTGAGCATATGTTAACACATGTATTCCTTATGATGGCCAAATCACATTGTACTTGCACATGTATCAAAAGTAGTAAAGAATTTGCGTGTTGTGTGTGATAACATAGCAAGAGTGCATAAGTGTCTCATATTATGACAATTTGAGATATGAGAAAATCAAATACACTCACACATAATCATAACTGCTTGATGGGGACTATCACCTTCGAGGTACATCCTATAATTCCCACATCTCCTAGAAACACACTTGCAACCACATTTAAAAGCATTTTAATTCTTTTTGCTTTTGATTTTCTTTGCATATTTTTCTTTTTGAGCATATCATGCATGGGTATATAAGAGAGAGAGAAGAAATACCCAATTATGTAAGCTTAAACATCACAATTTTGCTATGCCAAAGCACACAGATGTTATTCATGATTGGCGGGCTTTAGTGGTGAGATGGTTATTTATGCCTTTCTCTTAGGATTTTTTAGTCCTTCCCGTCAAAAAGAGTGATATGAGTGTTAAGTATAAAAGATCACTTAATCGTACTCATCACAAACATGAGCCACAAAGCTCACTTTCTTAGTTGTGCATTGAGATGCTCATCTAAGCTACAAGAGATACAAAGTTAAGAAACTTTGTTTCAATGGCCATCCATGGTACACAAGTACCAATATATACAAAACACACACTGTTTTTGTATATTTCTGATTTTTCAATTTTTTATTTTATTTTTATGAAAAACAAAATAAAGTAAAATTGAAAACAAACAAACAAGAACATGTTAAACAAAACAAAGCATAAAACTAGATGCAAATGCATGAGAAAGGATGAGAAAGAGGAGAGATCACTCTATGAAGATTACACCAATGTTTTGGCATAGGAATTTAAACCGTTTGCTATCAAGAGGCTTAGTGAACAAATCAGCCTTCTGATCATCAGTGTGGATAAACTCAAGAGTGAGTCTGCCATTTTTGACAAGCTCCCGGATGAAGTGGTGTCGTATCTCAATATGTTTAGTTCAAGAATGTTGAACAGGATTTTTAGAGATGTTAATGGCACTAGTATTGTCACAATAAATGGTAAGATGTTCTTGACGAATACCATAATCAAGGAGGAGTTTTTGCATCCACAGAAGTTTTTGCATCCATAGAAGTTGGGTGCAACAGCTACCGACAGCAATGTATTCGACCTTAGCTGTGGATAATGAGATGGAATTCTGCTTCTTACTCATCCAGGAGACAAGATTATTACCCACATAAAAACAACCCCTCAAAGTACTTTTTCTATCATCAGCATTCCCAGCCCAGTCTGTATCAGAATACCCAGTTAAGACATCATTGGTGTCCTTGCTATACCACACACCGAAATCGGCAGTGGATTTGACATATTTTATGATTCTTTTTAAAGCAGTCATATGAGACTCTTTGGGGTTAGCCTGATATCTAGCACACACTCCTACACTGTAACTAATGTCAGGTCTACTAGCAGTAAGGTAAAGGAGACTACCTATCATGCTTCTATATAAAGAAGAATCAACATTTTTCCCTAACAAATCAACAGTGAGTTTAACATTTGGGCTCATGGGAGTTCCAACAAGACTAGCAGATTCCAAACCAAACTTTTTCACAATATTCTTGGCATATTTAGATTGAGATATGAATATACCTAACTCTTGTTGACGAATCTGTAATCCAAGGAAGTGATTCAACTCTACAATCATGCTCATCTCAAACTCGGCTTGCATAAGCTTTGAAAAGTTATGAGCAAGTTCATCCTTTGTAGACCTAAAGATGATATCATCAACATAGACTTGAGCGACTATCAACTCGCCATTCTCCCTTTTGATAAAGAGAGTTTGATCAGCTTGTCCTCTTGTGAAACCATATGAGACCAAGTAATGTGTAAGCCGGTCATACCAAGCTCTGGGTGCTTGCTTTAGTCCATAGAGAGCCTTCTTGAGGTATAACACATGATCCAGAAAGTGTGAATCAATGAATCCTTTAGGCTGAGCAACATAGACATCTTCTTTAAGAAACCCATTCAAGAATGCAGTCTTTACATCCATTTGGTAAAGCTTGAACTTCAAGTGACAAGCTAAGGCTAGGAGAACCCTAATGGATTCCATACGAGCTACAAGAGCAAATATTTCATCAAAATCTACTCCTTCCACTTGAGAGTATCCTTGGGCCACTAGACGAGCCTTGTTGCGGATCACATTTCCCTCCTCATTAGTTTTATTTCGGAATATCCATTTTGTGCCAATGATGTGCTCTCTTTCCGGTCTAAGTACTAGGGTCCAGACATCATTCCTTTGAAACTGGAGCAGCTCATCATGCATGGCCTCAACCCAGTTTTCATCCTGGAGAGCGTCCTCAACCTTGGTGGGTTCACAATAACTTCAGGAGGGTGATTCAGTTTGATCCTTGAGGAAGGTCCTTTCTCTTCATGAGATTCAGACTCAGGTGATGTAGGAATATCTGTGAAGACTTCTACAACACTTGAAGTACTTGGAGAAACGGGCTCTTGATCAACTTCTTCTTGAACATCCTTAGGTTCTGAAGGAAGAATTTCCTTAGGTATTTCCTCACTGCTTTTCTCAAAACCAGAGTTTGAAGCTTCATCAATAACAACATTGACTGTTTCCATCACCTTCTTAGTTCTTTTGTTGTACACTCGATAAGCTTTGCTTGTGGAGGAATATCCCAAAAATATTCCTTCATCGCTTCGGGAGTCAAACTTTCCCATATTCTCTCTATCCTTGAGGATGAAACAAGTACTTCCAAAGATTTTGAAATACTTCACATTTGGCTTTCTTCCCTTCCACAATTCATAGGGAGTGTTCTTTGTACCGGGTCTGAAACATACCTTGTTAATCGTATGACATGCGGTGTTGACTACTTCTCCCCATAAATTTCTGGCCACATCTTTATTGTGTAACATGGCTCTAGCCATCTCATGAATGACTCTGTTCTTTCTTTCTACTACACCATTTTGCTGAGGAATGCTAGGAGTAGAGAATTCTTAAGATATACCAGATCTAGTGCAAAAGGATTCCATGTATGAGTTCTCAAATTCTTTACCATGATCACTGTGAATTCGATCAATCTTCATGTTCTTTTCATTTTGCAGTCTTGTACACAAAGGTTCAATATGCTCAAAAGCATCTGACTTGGATCTTAGGAGAATGACCCAAGTATACATGGTGAAATCATCTACTACAACTATGATGTATCTCTTTCCTCCAAGAGATTCAATTCTAGTTGGACCCATGAGATCCAGATGTAGTAGCTCCAAAGGTCTAGATGTAGCTGATGTCTAAGTGCTTGGATGTTTTGCTTTCGTCTGTTTCCCAAGCTGACACGGTCCACACACAACATTGCTAACCCTGCTGAGCTTTGGTATTCCCAACACTGATTCTTGCTTACAATTGATAGATGTTTGTAGCTAGCATGTCCCATCCTTTGGTGCCATAGGTCATCATTTGGCAAACAAATACTATTGCGCATAATATCAGCATCAGGTACCAATCCATAGAAGTTATCCAGAGTGCAGACTTCGCTCATGAGTTTCTCCCTAGACTCATTCAACACAAGGCATTTCCCTTTTGAGAACAGCACCATGAAGTCTTGATCACATATCTAACTTATGATCAACAAGTTCACCCTCAGATCTTCTACATACAACATATTTGTAATGTCTGGCAGTCCAGGTAGAGAGATGGTTCCCTTCCCTTTTCAAGTACTCATATCTCTCTAATGAGATATTATTTACTTAATGTGTATCTTCACCACCTAGGATGAACACATATCTTGAAATCCAACTTCATGAATCACAATCAAACTACAAGTCAGTATTTGTACATCCAGTAATTATCAAAACCTCACTTTTGTGGACAAGCATATAATCCCTCATTCCCCTAAAATATTTGAGTATATGCTTTACTCCTACTAAATTAAGTGATCTTTGATTCAATTGATATTTGCTTACCATACCCACCGCAAAATAGATATTTTAGCCTAGTATTTAGCATAGCATAAAGACTTCCTATTAATTTGGTATTAGGAACCATCTTAATATGCTCCTCCTTTTATATGTTTTAGGACTATAGTCCTTTATAAAAGAACTTCATACTTAAAAGGAAAGAATCCTTTCTTGAAGTATTACATGCTATACTTGGCTAGAATCTAATCTATTTAAGCAGTTTGAGATAGACCCAACATCCTAATTTCTGAATTTTAACAAAGTTTAATTCTTAGGATGTGACTAGTCTTTCCCAAGTACTTTATATCAAACTGGACTAGACAACAAAAACTCTATTGATGACAATAACTCTACATCATTCTAAATGATTAGAATGTCATCAACATACATTAAGAAAATTATTATTCTATATAGCTTTATATACACCTAAGGCCTTTTAATACTTGATCAAAATCAAACAATTTGATTTCTTGATCAAAGATGATATTTTATGATTCAGATGCTTGCTTTAGTCCATAAATGGAATTTAAGCAACTTGCATACTAAACACTACTAGTTCTTTGCTATGAACAAGTCTAGTTACATCATATAGATGTCTTCCTCAAGATTGCTACTAAAAGAAGCTTTCTTGATATCCATTTGCCATATTTCATCCAAATGAAATATAATGGATAAGAGAATCTAGATAGAGTCAAACTTGACTATTGGTGAAAAAATCTTTTCATAGTCGAACCATTTCTTTCTAAATAAATCTTTTCATCACTAGTCTTGACTTTGAAGGTTTGCACCTTTAAATCTATCAATCTCATTTTTCTTGTAGACCTATTTGAGAACAATAGGCTTAATGCCACTAGGCGCCTCTACAAGTTCTAGACTTTGAATAAAATCTAATTCTATTCACATATCCTTGATCCAGTAATCCATATTCATATCATCTATTGCCTTTACGTAGGATCGAGGATCAAATTCATATCCTTGTGGAATGACTTCAAAAGTTTATTCCAAAAGTATGAATTTATTTGGTAATTGACAATCCTCCCACTACGATATTGTACCGGTGTACTAGCTATATATCTAGAATAATGCCTTGTGGTGTATCTAATACAACCATCTCATTTCTAAATGTATTTTATAGTTGTCTTACAACAAATTCTAACATTTTCCTTCTAGAATAATTCTACGTTTTGCTTTAAGATTATTCACATAGTCATAATCTAGAAACTTTGTATTTGTACTTTACAAACACCTTGTCATTTTTATGACTACCAAAATAATCTTCTGCAATTCCTTTTGGATACCCATCATAAACACACATTTTTCTACCTTTTGATTTCAATTTGTCAGACTTCCTTTCTAGCACAAGTGCTGGACATCTCCAAAAGTGGAAGTATCATATACTAGGTTTTTACCCATTCCACAATTTGACAAATGTCCTAGGAACAAACTTTTGAAATCAATTTTAGAAAATATACAGTAATACATAGAGTATATCTCCAAAGAAATAAGCAAATGGAAATATTTATCATGTACTTTACTATTTCTAAAAGAGTCTTATTCCTCCTTCATGTATGCACTAACTTAAAGAAGTCATTGAAACTATATTCCTTTACAATAAAGAAGCCCTAGATTGTATTATCCTCTAAATAGAATTCATAGACTGGGATTATAACAAAATAATGGTTCTAAAAGCCCATCTTTCACCAATCTTGAATACCATTTAGATTAATAAGATCTAGACATAAGTTCCAAAACATACAAAACCAAAGGATGGAAACTTTCTCTTTAAAAGGTAAAACATGTAAATTTCCATCTAAAAAACAATTATGGACAATGCTTAGCTTTACCAAAATGGAAACACTTTCCTTTTTGTTATACTTTTGAGTCTAATTTCCTTTTTGGCAACTACTAGGACAACTAGCTTGTCCAACTGTTTGGTATTATAATTCCTCTTCTTATCACCTTACCTTTCGGTCTAGGCTAAGAATTTGAAATAAATCATATTGATTCTAGTTTTAGCTTTTAGGATGTCTTCCTTTGCGTAGAACTCACTTATCAATTCAGATAATATAAAAAGAATTTACTTATTTTCAAAAACAATTTGAATTGATCAAATGATTCTAACAAGGACTTGTGGATCATATCCATATGAGATTAACATTTAATCTCTACATCCAAGAATTCCAATTCATTTAAAAATAAAATATTTTCATAAAATGAAATAGAATTGGAACTCCTTAAGCTTTTCTTAGCACTCAATATGATTCATACCAAAACTCTCATTTAGACTTAATATAAAGTCTAAGTCTTGTACTATCTCTTGCATCTCATGCTGTAACACAATTGAGATAGAAGCCAATGAAACATTTTAGCATTTCAATGGAGACTATGATCACATCATAAGCTATCTTCCATCAATGTATCATGCATAGGAAATTATGACAATGCTAAACCAAAACATATTTATGTACTTTAGCTCCTTTAAGCACCATGTCCAAAATTATTTTTTAGTTAATGTGATTCATTTAAAATAGTAGCTAGAGGACAAAATTTATGACAACTTTATTTTGAGACTATGAACATAATTACAGGGACATTATATTTTGCATCCATAACCATATAGTATGTGAACCGAAAAACATACTATACTAGGAGCAACGACAACCTAATTCCGCAATTAATATTCCTCAGCATAGAGTGAATATCAATCACTATGATCAGGCAAGAATTATTATCATTATTAATGCTATCATGGTAACTCTTACCAAACAAAAATAATTTGCCACTCTTCCTTTGGCCTCTAAGTAATAATAGCAAGAACTTAGCATAGAGGGTACTATCAAACTTAGTCTAGTGTACACCATTGCCTAGAACCATGTGTAGCCACATAACTCTACCATTGTAAGGTTTAATCTTGTCGTACCATGATGCAAAACACCCTCCGCATGGAACGCAAGGCTCGAGGCCAAGACGAGGTGCTTACCCACACTACTATAAACCGGGAAGTTCAAACTTGTAGTACCATGAAATAAACACCCTCCGCAAGGAACACAAGGCTCGAGGCCAAGACGAGGTGCTTACCCCACACCACTATGAACCGACAATAGAGGTCGTGAGATCCAACCCTTGTATCTCTCTCCCACTAGAAATTTTAAAACAAGTGGATTTTCATGAAATCATTGTGATCTAATCACAATTGTAACCCTACACATTAAATGTGTTTAATTGTTTAAATTCAATGTGATGTAACTAAGTCACGTCACAATAGCATAACGAACATTCGCGCAATCACAAAGAGGTTTAACCTTGTACTCCGTGAAGTAAATACCCTCTGCATGGAATGCAAGACTCAAAGTCAAGACAAGGTATCTATTCACATTACAATAAACTTAACAAAAGGGTTATTTCAATACTCCCACTCGTTATATTGGGTTTTTCTTAAATAATTGTGATCCCATCACAACTAATAACCTTGCACTTGTTGAAGAATCTAATCTTATTAGAATCTCTAACTAAAATGGAAGTCCTAAACTATTTAGGATTCCTTAAACAATAATGAATCAAAAATTAGTTTATATAGAACTCTATCCTTAATTTACTAAATAAAAAGTTCTAATCTCATTAGAAACTATATACCTTTTAATTAAGCTTTAATCTCATTAAAACTTCTAATTAAAATAAATTAAGAGCTTTCAATCATACAACAATTCTAATCTCATTAGAATGTTTCTTAAAAGACAAGTCCCAAACTATTTAGGACTAAGAGTTCTATTTAACTAATATCTTTGATCTCATTAGGTCTTTTAGTTAGAACAATGTGTAATCTAATCACACATAGCATTACTCTTTAATTATGTGAAAAAACACTTAGAAAAATTCTGAATTCAAGGTTCTCGATCGATGCTCGATAGCTCCTCGATCGATCGAACGTGTATCTCGATCGATCGAGAAATAGTCTGGATGCTCGATCGATTCTCGACAACTCCTCGATCGATCGATCTTCGTGAATTTTGAATTTCCAGAATTTTTCAAAGGCAGTTTTTTTTTATCGTTTTTCATGAACAAACAACTATCATATGAACATGATAGACAGAGATTGATGTCAAAACTAAATTCCATTGATGCTATAGCCTTAAAGTTCAATTTAACATACTTAAATTCAAATTTAAACAATATCATAACATCAATATCAGTTTTCTTCAAATCATAGTTTCAACAACCATGTAGAAAATCAAATATAAAATTTTCTAACATTATGAAATTATTATCTCTAATTCCAAAAATCATAAAACATGTTATACAGATTCGAAATTGAAGACCGCTTTGATACCATTTGTTGGAAAAATACATGTTTGTAACGCATACAAAACATACGCAGCGGAAAATAAACAGATCTACTTCATTCGCAATTGATAACATGTATTATGTAAATTTTAGAATTTAAGAACAAGAAAGTGTACTTTGGTGCTGTGAAATTCAAAACCAAAATATTAGAAGTACTTGGGAACACTTTTAATCTTCACTCCAATTCCACTTGATGCCCAAGAAGTGTGGTCTCTCAATCAGTTTCCAATGAGAGAATAGGAGAGTGTCCAACACTCACATACAAACCATTTTATTCCTTATGTGATCTTAATGAAAACCACTATGAAAGTCTTATGAAAAACTTCATCTTAACCTTATGAAAAGCACTTTGAAATTCTGTATGTTTCTCTCCTTATATACAACTGATTATCTAATTGGTCTAGCCTTTTGGGCCATTCCAATTGGGCTCTAATATGTGGCTTAGAGTGGGACCAAAAGGGAACAAATAAGACTCTAGCTCTAATGGGCCTTGGGCTTTTCTGTCAACTCTTGACAAGTCCAAAGTTACCATTAATTATATTCAATACCACTATAAGAATATAATTACACTCTAGGCCTTATTAATAAATTATATCAAAAAGACTTTATTATACATGCAACCCCTTCATTAAAATATTCGTAGTAATACAAAGTCATGAATATAGACTGCCACTTTGAAGATTACTACATCTTAATCATTGACTACCCAGTTTAATCTTTTACGTTATTCATCATATATTTATGAAATCCAATTTCATAAATATATACTTTAGTAACTCCTTACTAAAGTGGTTTACTAAAGTGGTTAGGCCCAACACTCTAAATAACCAAACCCATTAAACTTATCTCAATGGAATATTTTATATCTCCGTTAAGAAATTATGAATTCCATCTTGAGAATATATGTTCCATCAACATTAAATGCGGCTGCCCAATATACTGAGGTTTTGACCGTGACTTATAGATCTTACTCTTGATATATCAAAGTAACCTACATCTCATGATCAGGTCCATTATTCTCTCAGGATTTAGAGTTGATGTAAATAGAAGTCGTGAGATTTATTATTCATTTGAGAGTCGTTAGGAGAATAATAAATCTCACAGCGGTCCAGTTCAATATGTATTAACTCTTAAAACATATCAACATATCAACTAGAAGTCTCCATTTCCATGATCAAGACAAATCATCTTAGTTGATGTGTTACAGTCTTCGCAGATGAAATGCCCAATTTCATCACCGACTACGAACTAATATTCTGAGTTTACAAAGAACTTGCGATTTATATCTTCTGTGACTTTTCACATAAATCACATACTATGCATCTCATAGACTAAGATAATGTCCCATTAGTTCATTTATAGATAGTCTCATATAATTAAACAGTTTAATTATTTATGACATGCCAATAAATTGGATTTTAGGGCATAAACCCCAACAATAAACCCCAATCCTGGCCACGCCAGTTACGCGGTACGAGCCTTCCCAGATCGAGGCTAGTTTTCCCAAACTCAACTCCTTCATGCTCCCAAGTACTCTTCGCAAGACTAGGTCTCCAGCAATGAACTCTCGTGGCTTTACATTTCTATCATACCCTCTAGATAGCTTATGCTGGTAGTCAGCCAATCGGATGGACACTATTTCCTTGTTTTCTTCTACAAGGTCCAATTGCTCGGCCATGAGCAGTTCATTCTTGTTCAAAGAGAAGCTTGTGGTTCTCATACTCAGTAAGCCAATCTCTATTGGTATCACTGCCTCGGTGATCCCATAAATCATGGAAAAAGGAGTTTTGCTTGTGGATCTTCTAGGAGTAGTTCGGTAGGCCTATAGCACGTTGGGGAGTTCCTCGGCCCATATCCCCTTAGTGCTCTCCAGCCTCTTTTTTAGCCCATTTACGATAGTCTTGTTGGTGGCCTCAGCTTGACCGTTGCTCTGAGGATATGCCGGCATAGAATACATGTTCTTAATCCCAAGGTCACCGTAGTACTTTCTAAAGGCCTTGCTGTCAAACTACAGTCCGTTATCCGAGATCAACATCTCTAGTACTCCAAATCGAGTCATAATGTTCTTCTAAACAAATTTCTTCATGTCGACATCACAGATATTCACTAAGGCCTCAGCCTCTACCCACTTAGAAAAGTAGTCAGTCGCCACTGTTACAAATCTCCTGTTCCCCATAACCCTCGGAAAAAAAGGCCCATGATATCTATCCCCCACTGTGCAAAAGGCTTTAGGCTAGAATACAAACCGATTTAGGGCTGCTATCATTCCTGTGAGCTTTTGTACTTCCATCGAGTTCCTCGGCGGATTGAGTTGTTGGATTGCACTGATCTAGTCGGGGTTGACCTCGATTCCTCGGCATGTTATCATGTAACCAAGGAACTTCCCAGATCCTACCCTAAACACACACTTAGAAACATTGAGGCATAATTTGTGGTGCCTTAATATCTCAAATACCTCTTTCAAATCTAACGCGTGCTCTTCCGACTTCTTACTCTTGACTACCATGTAGTCAATATACACTTCCATTGTTTTATCGATCTGTGGCCTAAACATCCGTGTCACCATTCACTAGTAAGTTGCCCTGGCATTCTTCATACCAAAAGGCATAACCATGTAGTGGTAATTACCATCTAGAGAGAAGAAGGACATCTTCTCCTGGTCTTCGGGAGCTAGGGCGATTTGGTGATATCCTTGGAAGGCGTCTAAATAACTCATCCTTGGATAGCTGTACATAGTGTCCACCAATTGGTCAATCTTCGAGACAAGGAAGGGGTCCTTGGGACATGCTCTGTTCAGATTTGTAAAATCGATACAAACCCTCCACTTCCCATTCTTCTTTTTCACCACCATCGTGTTGGCCAACCAGTGTGGGAAGAATACTTCTCTTATGGCCCCAGCTTGCTTCAACTTCTCCACTTCCTCTTTCACGGCTTCCATGTGAGGTTTAGCTGACCTCCTCGGCTTTTCCTTCTTAGGGCGATACAAGGGGTCCATGTTTAGCCTATGCACTATAAACTCCTGGTTTACGCCGGGCACCTCGTATGGGCTCCATGCGAAGACATCTAAGTTCTGTACTAGTGACAACAGTACTTTCACTTGATCCTTTGTTGGAAAGCTCTTACCTACCTAAAAGTACCTATCTTCATAAGATAAAATGCGGACTTCATCCATCTCCTATGCACTTTCAGCCCCATTGGAATGCTTAGGGCTCTGTGATTGCTATAAGGGGTTTGATTCTACCTCATCCTTCTGCTTGATCTCGTGATTGATCGCAGCCACCAAGCATTGCTGAGCTACAATCTAGTCTACCCTTACCATTACTATTCCTTATTCGGTCAGGAACTTCACATTCAAGTACAGCGTAGACGGCACAACCTTCATGGCATGGATCCACGGTCGTGCCAAGATTGCCATGTATGGCGAGAATGCATGAACCACTATAAAATTCACCATCACCTCCTTCCCTTCTGTCACTACAGGGAGCTTGATCTGTCCTACGAGCATAACCATCTTCCTATCGAATCCCACTAATGGGGTATCATACTTGGTGAGGTTTTCATCCCTCAAACCCATTCCCTTATACAAATTAGGGTACATGATCTCCACCCCACTCCCCTGGTCAATTATAACCCTCTTCACGAGGAACCCTCCAATCCTAAGGGTCATAACTAGCGCGTCGTCATGCGATTGAGTTGTTCCCTCATGATCATTGTCATCAAAAGCTACCTTTTCCCAAGACGGTCAACTACCTCCAGTTCCTACTGAGGAGTTATGCTAAGTATCCCCCTTTGGCAGCTAGTACTGACTCCAATCGATGCGGCATGTATGACTTCGATCATGCCAAGGGGAGGTGGTATTGTTCCTCCTTAGCTTCCTAACACTTGTCCTATAGCACTTTCCCCTTGACCGAACACATACTCCCTTAAATGCCCCGCTTAGACCAACTGTTCCAAAATAATCATTGAACATTCTGCACTGCATAGTGGTATGCCCCTTTTTCTTGGTAATAAGTGTAGTACAGATTTTGGTTCCTCCTGGCTGAATCTTCGCTCATTTTACCAAGCCAGCAAAAATAAGGCTCATGCTTAATCTTCTCTAGGATTTTATGCACAGGCTCTTTAAAAGCAATGTTCACCCCTTCTGCTCTGCTAACGGGGTTTTGCGCACCAACCTTCCTTCTGGGCCTTTGTTGAAAGCCCACAATTCGAGACTCCTTCTAGTACTGAAATGTAGCAGGGGCCTTCCCTTTATTTTGTAGCCTATTGTCCTCCAGTCTCTTATGTTCTTCTATGCGCCTTACCAGTTGGTGCATGTTCTCAGGAGGCTACATAGTCAAGGAGTCTCTCAGTTTGAAATGAAGGGATAGCTCCAATTTGAAAGTGCTCGCAGCCACATGTTTATTGTCTCCCCTGATCTCATTATACAGCTCCCAATACCTATTCAAGTAGGACCGGAGGGTCTCCTCACTCCCCGTGGCCATCAATAATAGTGCTTTAATAGGCTGCTATTCTTGGCTACAAGTCACAAACCTGGCTCTAAAGGCTTGGTTGAACTTGAAAAAGCTGTGGATGGACCCCTTCTTCAGACTGTTGAACCATCTCATCGTCGTGGGGTTGAGACTAGAAGGGAACACCTTGCACAGAAGCCCATCATTTCGAGAATAAAAAGCCATAAGTTTGGTGAAATGACTTACGTGCACCACTGGGTTCGTTTTGCCATTGTAACAGGTGAACGGCTGGTGAGTGAAGTGTCTTGGCATCTCGGTGCATTCTATTTCCTCGGAAAAAGGTGATCGGGCTATCCTCCTTAGTGCTCGGCCCATGGAGTTCATGGTGGCATTTGGGCGTGATAGGCCAAGAATGTATTGACCCTTTATGATAAATTAATTGATTAATTAGCCAGGTTTATTAATTAATCAAATTAATATGCAAGATGCATGGTAGCACAAACAAATCACCAATTAAACTAAGTATGCAGCGGAAATTAAATTGACACGGTGATTTGTTTACGAATGGGGAAAACCTACACGGCAAAAAACCCCACCAGGTGAATTTAAGGTCACCACTCCCGAGAATTCACTATTATCACAACAAGCGATTACAAGTAAAGGAATCCCAGTACCTTATACCAACCTATAGTTGAACCCTTACCCCAATATCCAATTGGACTTGTTTTGTAGTGACAATCTCTCCTTTTAATGCACGGCACCCAGTACGTGACTAACCAATCTGATGCGCGGATCCCAATACGCAGCTTACTCCTTTGCACGAATCCAAGTACGTGACTAACTCCACAGCAACCCTTTGATTGTTGCAGTTGATTTGCAGCAGCTTCACATAGAAACACCAATAAGATCTTCAATGTTGGTGCAAGAGACTTTGCTTGGTTACAGAACCCAAAGGCGTACAAGAAACGCAGCAAGAACTCTTTCTTTTGTAGGAGGAGGCTAGGGTTTCAAAAAGAAAACCTTATAAAGCTCTCTAGGGTTAGGGTTTTTCTTTTTCCACCTCCTTTAAATAGGAGCTTAATGGGCTCTCCTATTCCAAATAGGTTTACACAAACCTTGGGCTTTCCTAGTACAATAAGGATTATACAAACCTATTTGTTTATGGGTTTTCCTAGTCCTATAAGGATTATACAAATCCATTAACAAATAGCCTTTTTAGAATAAAAACGTTGCTGGCTATAGTCTGAATCCCGTAAGCTCGATAGATTGAGACATATGTCGAGCTTTAATGAATCTCGACAGATTGAGCTTCTGTCGAGGAGGTATCGAGACTTGCAGATTTTACTTTTCTTGAGCTGTTCTTAAGTAATCTTCATGTCTTCAATGTAACCACTTGTAATGATCATCTTGAACCTACTTAGATTTACCCAAATACAAGTAAAGTGTGTTTTGTCAAAGGATATGCCAATTACATAAAAATATGTCCTTAACAGGGCGCCCATCCCTTTCTCTCCTCGGTGATACCAAATTTCTATCTCTAAACTCGTTTGACCTGTTCCTTGACAACTGTGAGTGACTTTGGTGAGATGATCTCCCTATATGACCGCTTACCGAGTTATGGTCATGGGACAACCCCTCAAGAGACCTCCTTCGGTGCCCGCTCCTCGCCTCCAACTCCAACTCCCTAACCTACCTTTGCAAATTTTCCAACTCACAGTCCCGGTCACTATGGTACGAACCTTCCATCACGTATAAGACCATCCTTTCTCCTCGGGATGATGTTGCATACGAGTCATCCTAAGTCTCTTGTCCATCATGGCCGTGGTGCTCCCTCCTACACTCTTGCTCCACCAACCTAAGGGCCTGAGATGAGCCCCTGGATTGGTTACCACCAGATGCCACCAACCCCTCACCTGCATGTTACCCATCTATCCGATTGCTGCCTCCAACACCTCTAGACCTTTAGCATAGTAGGATTTCCCCACAGACAGCGCCAATTGTGGTGATCCATTCCTAATCACCTTGGGCTGTTGGGCGGTTGGGCTTATCCCACAATGGGAGGTCCAAAAGAGTGTTTGGTTGTGTAACCGATGGAATCCTAGCTTTAGTTTGGATTTGAACTACCATAATCTTGGCTTAACCGTGAAGGCTACCAAGAAGCCGAGATCATCGTCTGAAATCCATACAGAATTTCCTTCTCCCCGGAATATAATTCTCCTCACTTCTCTTTAGTCTTTCTCCCCAATTTTTTGAACCCCTGCTTCCTTCCTCTCCTCCCCTATTTACATCATTCTCTCAGTGGCGTTGTCATAATGAGAGGATATTCCACATGTCAGTGGGTCCCTCCGTATCATATCATTAGTCAGACTCCTGTTGTTGACATGACCCCCTAGTAACTCATACCTGACTTTGGTTATTGCTTGGTGGGCGGATTCCCCCAGTGCATTATTTCTTATTCTCAGCATGTCTTGGGTACTTCCTTATATGCTTGGCTAGCTCCACACAAATCGGCTATATGGATTGAACTGGGCTGAGACTATTCCAATGGATGGCCCTGGTAATTCGGGGGTCAGCCTACTATTCTCTATCCGTATTGTCGGACCGTGTGCCTTACCGATCCATCCAACGACCAATTGGTGAAGGATAAGGGGGCATAAATCTTTTATAGCATTCGATCGCAGACCAAGCCCATTGGTATTGGAGCGAATTGTGAAATCCCTCACAATCCCTCCCTCAAAATGCGGCTCCAACGACTCGAATCTATGATCGAGCTCTGATACCACTTGTCGGATCGTGTGCCTTACCGATCCATCCAACAACCAATTGGTGAAGGATGAGGGGGCACAAATCTTTTATAGCATTCAATCACAGACCAAGCCCATTGGTATTGGAGCGAATTGTGAAATCCCTCACACGTACAATAGTAATTAAAAAGATAATTTACATGTATTTCCAACCATGTGACCTATTTAGTAGTTATGTGATGTATTTTGAATCACACCACTTAATTAGTAGTTGTGTGATTTACGAAATTATCTATGTTAGAGATATGTTAGCCTAATGTAATAGGCCCAAACTCAATCCTTCTAGTCTAGGGTTTAGCCTACTATATATACATACACATGTTATGTTTCATTGCAATACATGATTTGTACTACACTCTAATATATTTTGATGTAACCCTTTAGGATTTCCTCTGTGGACTTAAGTTGTTAGGCTAAACCACGTAACCCTCGTGTTTTATTGTGTTCTATACTTTATGCTTCCGCTTCTGTATCCATAATAACATATTCAATATGGTATATCAATGCTAATATTTGACAATCGGATATTTGGAAATTTTGTGCTATGATAAAATAGTTCTTTTTTTTAAAGATTGTGCAGTCCTTTTCAAGAATTGGTACATAAGCAACAATATTACAGTTTATAGAGATCACATATATCATAATTTATTGAAAAAAAGAATTGTGATTACCCCCAACGTTAGTTTTAGTCTTCTATTATTATTGTGTAGTGCACAATAATAAGTTGTTAATTGGGAAAAATGTTATGAAATTGATCCAGCAGGTTTAGAAGTATAGTGATAAGCATAGCATATATATTTGTTGTTTGTAAAGATCCAGCTGTCAGGTTTGGTTGTGGGCCAAAAAGTCAAGAAATGGCCAAGCAGCATGCATGTGCAGTGCTTCATCACTTCCCGCTGGCTGGCTTTCTCTCTCTCTTACTCATAAATCATAATACAGATACAGATACAGATACAGTTCATCTTAGGACACGTTCAAAAAAATCATCTTTCACTCATAGATAGATGGTCAGTTCAACTACGTACATTTTACATTTCCAACAACCTTTTTTTTAGACACATTCTGATACTGAGACTATACACCTCTGTTCTCTCTCTCTCTCTCTCTCTCTGCTACTATGGACTCAAAAGCTCGTCTTGATTATGCTCTCTTCCAACTCACTCCAACTAGAACCAGGTACAACTCACTATCTTTACAATTCTTTTGTTTCATTGTTTATTTTTAAGATAAACTGATAATAACAAAAGTACTATGTTCTTTTTGTATGTGTGAATAATAATATTGTATTGGCAAAGATGTGATCTGGTGGTATTTTCTGGTGGCATTTCTGAGAAACTAGCTTCTGGGTTATTTGAACCTTTCATTTCTCACCTCAAATCTGCAAAAGATGAGATTTTCAAAGGTGGGTATTCAATTAAGCTTCGTCCACCCAACCATGGTGCACCCTGGTTCACTAAAGCTACATTTCAGAGGTAACTATTTTTTACTCTTTCTTATTATATCTTGTACACATTATGACATGATTGATTCTCTCAATTTTGAGTTTAATCAATTGAAGGTTATGTGCGATAATTCCTTATATTGCATGATTTAAAATTATCTGATTTACGTGAATAATATCCTAGTTTTAACTTTTGAGGCAAATATTTTTCCAAGTATCTTTGGAATTCCAAGTTATTTTTATGCCTAATAATTCCCAAATGTTGAATTTTCTTTCTGTGGAATTGTTGAACTGTGGTGTAGGTTAGTTATATTTAATCCAGTCCCAAAAATTTCTTGGATTTTGGTTCTTATGGTATTTAATTTGGCTAAGTTATATGTATAATAGAATGAGGGCTTTTTGAGACAAAAAACTTCATAGATATTGAATCTTTGTTACATATACTTATTTTGAAATTGAGACTTGGATCTATGATGTACATCAATTATTTTTATATGTTTTGGCCAGATTTGTGCGCTTCGTTAGCACACCAGCAGTTCTTGAGAGGTTTGTCAGCATAGAAAAAGAGATCTTGCAGATTGAGAGTTCAGTTCAAGTTAATGAATCCAACATCATCCATGCATCTAGGCAATCAGTGGAAGGTGTGCTCTAGACTTAAATACTAATAGGAAACCTTTCCATTTCTGTTGAATTTGCTTTACTTGAGTTGAGACCTCATAATTAATCTTTTGAGGAACATGTTCAAGCCTAAGTAATGCAAACTCCTTTCTGAGATTTCATATAATGATTTTCACCCGTTGAAATAGTATATTTAATATTAAAAATAACTTTTTCTCCTGAAGTTTGATTTTTGTCAATATATATGCCCTGAATATTGGATCATGTGTGAAGCACTTTCTTAGATTTTCTCTTTGACATTTCAGGAAGTTCCATAAATCATGTGATCTTGCCCATGTCAACTCAGCTTAACTTCATAAACACTTCATTTCAATTAAAATTGAAAGTTTTTCCTCCAAAATGGGATAAAATAACAAAAGACTCCTCTAAGAGATGATTTGCTTTTCCTGAGTCACACTGAACTAGTTCATCTTGGAAAACAAACTTTCGTAAAAAAAAATGACATTACTTTCTCAAATGTCATAATTCTGTCTTCTGATTAACTTCAGTGCTTTAGGAAGTTTTTCAGCTGCTAATGGTAGCACAAAGAAGTCAGCTGATTCATCTAAGGTATGTCATTTTTCAAGATAACTGTGGAACAATGATGTTAATTTTTCACAGAATATAATTAGCTTAAAAGAATTGTTGGTGTTTCCATCTAGATAAAATGTGAACTAGGAGGCATGGATGATGGTGCAAAAGAAGAAAACTCCAAGTAACTCATCCTATATTTTAATTCCCTTCTCTTGGTGAAATGTCAATTCCTTTTCTTCATTATAGTGCATCAAGTATTTTGTCATTGATATATTCAGTTGTTGTAATTGACAAGGGTTCACCTCCAACGTCTTTTGGATACCCGGAAAACGTTGCTCCGGAAAGAACAGGCAATGGCTTATGCACGTGGTATTGTTGCTGGATTTGAAATGGACAATGTAGATGACCTCATTTCCTTTGCAGATGCCTTTGGAGCTTTGCGTTTAAGGTATAAACTAGTACATTCTATATAAGTCGTTGGAGGCTAAATCTTTTGAGATGTAAAATAAGAACTGTCAATACTAAAACACAGATACTATGAAGTTAACAAACATAATTTGAATCGGAATCATCAAAGATTGTAAATTTTTTTTTTCACATTTCCATTTTTTTTTTTTTTTAAATTTTTTGTATCAGAGCTTTAAGAATTCTCTCACTCTTTTATGAATTATTCCAGTTTCATATATATATTTTTTTGGTTGTATTGAACAGAAAAAAAATTTTATATATATATAACTGAAATACAAACGCTTTCTAAGTCATTTCGTCTATGATGAAATTATTTTTCTTCCATATGTACTCATTTTAAAGAATTGTATCAAGATTCATTGCATTTGGCAGCCATTATCAATGGTTTTTACCTTCTTCATTGGTTGTGGCCATAATGTATTCCTGCCTGTGACACTATTTGGCTGGCTAATTTTTATGCGATATTATGTCCTATGAAGTAATTTTAGAAGACAAGATTTCCTTTTTCAGTTAAGAAAGAGGTACCTAAATGCTTCAAGATGAGTTAAGATGTATCAGGTCACTTAAACTCATACCGAACTACCTTTGGCAGATTGCATTTATATATTCTCTCCTCATCTCATTAAGGAATAAAATTCAGTTAAGTATTTTAGGCCTGTTTGAGTCCTAAAATTCAAGTGTGTACTATATTCAGGGAAGCATGCGTTAATTTCAAAGAATTATGCAAGAAAAAGCATGCGGATGGTCTTTGGATGGAGGAATTAGCAGCCATGAAGGCATGCTCCCCATCAGAACTTTCATTTATGGGAACATCCGCAATTGTACTTACAAATGAAATAAGTGCCCATTATCAGAGTACCACCTCAGATTCATCTAAAGATGATGCCTCTACCTGTAATCTTTTGGCAAATGGGTTTATGGATACACCAAAATCTCACTCGTCTACAAGTCATGCATGTTTAGACAGCAAAAGAGGTACTACTAATTCTTCTTATATTGCTTTTCAGCCCTGCTATTGAAATTTTTTTTTCCTGTTTCGAATGATAGATCCACATTCAATATTTATGCTTACTGGATACACCAAAGATAAACCACAATTTAGAATCCGAAGATAAACAAAAGATAGTTTTACATTCAATATTTAGACACCAATGTTTTTCCTGTATCTTGAGTAAGACGTTTCCTCAAAGCAAAATAAAGCAAATCTAGTTTCAAATAAAACAAAGCAATTCTAATAGATCCATCAATTTTGTGTTATGATGCACAAAGAGTGCAATAATAAGTGTCATAGGAAAAGAAACAAGGAGTCAAAGACAACAATTACATTTAACTTAGTTTACAATGAAATATTTGAACTACTTCATGGTTCATAATACGTTGTTGATTTTATCATTGTCTTTCCACTAACAATATTCACTTTTTTTTTTTTCTCTTTTTTATTTTACAGTTTCACTCACCTCTGTTTATACAATTAAAACTTGAAGTTCTGTAAATGTACTCTCTTATTCTCAGTATGTGAAACTGAACAACAAAAATTTAGTGTAAAATGGTGCTTCTGTAAATTTTAGAGCTACTATGAACTTCCGTAATCATGTTTTGCAATGGCATGCATATAATATAATAGGAATTATCTAGTGACATCTATTCCTACCGATAGAGGGCTGTTCTTTGATGTCAAGGTTACATTATGTGCAGATAATAACGCATCAGATCAGATACCATCAACTACGGCAAAAGTTCAATTGCCTATGCCATGGCAAAACCAGATTCCTCAGTATGTATACAACTTTCAAATCCCTATCCAACAAATACCTCCGTATCAAGGACATCCTTTCCCTCTTATGCAGTCTGTTCCTCCTTACTATCCAAAGAATATGCAATGGCCTCCTAATATGGATAAATCTAGTAATGGTCTAGTTCGACAACCCAATTATGGGAATAATAAGACAACTTCAGCAGGGAGGAAGCCCAATAAAAACGAAGCTGAATATTCAGAAGATGGAGGTACAGAATCCAGTGACTCTGATTCTGGGAGTTATTCACATTTATACTTACAGCAAGACAGACAACATTCTTCAAGGGAGCATCCAAAAATAAAAACGCATAGGAAGAAATCCTCCAGAACAGTTGTCATTCGTAATATCAACTATATCAGTCCTAAGGGGAGAGATGGGAAGAAGGGCAGTGTCTCTGATGAATCTACTCCAGATGAGGAGTTAATTAATGGAGAGAATGGAGTTAGATCACTAGAGAAGTTTCATGAGCCTAACTCATGTGATTACAAGAAAATAGGTTTAGATAAGGGCGGCTACAATTTGAACCAGACAAATAATTCTACCAACAAAGATAATGAGCTGAACATTAGAGAGGTAGGGAAGCTTCAGCCCATAGATGTTCAGGATGAACATTTTAGACTCAGAAGCTCTGAAGGTGAAACTTCATTCACAGCCAGACCTGCTGTGGGAATGGAGTTTGAGAAAGCTCCAAAGAGACTGATGGCTGCAGCCAATTCCTTTGTTGTAACTGAGAGGACGGGTGGAAATGATGCTAGAGCCGAGTTGGAAGACTTTGAAAATGGTGAGAATTCCCATCCTTTTATGAAAAGGAGGGACTGTGCAAATGCGGAACTACTGTTTTCACAGAGAATTGAAGAATCAAGAACTTATATTGGGAATACTTTATCTACTTGTTCCGCTGAATCGGCTATAATTAAAATTGGGAGAATGGAAGATTTGTTCACTGTCAATCACTCTGGAATGTCAGAAAACCATGATTTAAGCATCAAGAAAACATTCCTTGATGGTGTTAGCATTTTATCATTAGAGGGTGATTTCTCTCACACTGAGAAAAGTATAATAGGGAAACCTATTGATGATTCATTCATGATAGAGACTCGACCAGCAATTGATCATTATGATTCTCAATGGAAAACAGACATAAGCATGGAGACTGATATAACTTTGTCTGCCTTCTCGGAAAATGGCACTTCAGATATTTCACATGTTAAACATGAAATATCTAATACCAATGAGCCAGATGATCTTTGTGTAGTGCTTGAACGAGATTCTAGATTGGAGTCTGCTGAGGGTTCTTGGACTATGGACTATGGAATCGACATCTCATTTACAGAAGCTAATAGAAGAGGTTCTGTTGTTGAAGCAAGTGATCATTTGGATAAGACCCTTCATTCAAATTGTAAAAGCTCCAATTCCAATAGCAAGGAAACAACTGTAAGTAAAAATCTTGGTAAAGAAGCAAGGTCAAAAGCTTTGCATGGATCTCTTGGGATGAGTAAATCTGAGATCGTGCCCAAGAGCAAGAAACCATCTTCTGTGAGCAGGCTGATTGTTCAAAAGAGCAAATTGGAGAAGGTAGTGAAAAATGCTTCTTTATTTCCTGAATTTTTCTTTGTTTACCTTCCATCATTTTTTTTGTACTCATAAATGATAAGTGCTTGTATACAGGAAGAAGAAATTCGGAAGAAGATGGAAGAACAGTTGATTCAACGCCAAAAAAGAATTGCTGAAAGAACTGCAGCCAGTGATTTTTCTCCCACAACATGCAAGAAAGCTCCATCCAAATGTAAAGGAGTAAAAGGTTCCTTCAAGAGCGACAAGAACAACATTCATTCCACAACTCATGAGACAAACAGAATAGGTCCCATCAAAATCAGGGCAAGTTAACAAATGCAAGCTTGAACGTGAATTTTGTTGTGGAGACATAGAAACCCCTCTTAAATATGATAAAGCCTTACTTGGTGCCTCTTTGAAATTTGAACCAACGGTATATATTGTTGGACTACACCATCACCAAGTAATGTGATGGAAAGGAGCTAATTTACCATTGAGATGGACTAGCCAAGAAAACCATTACCCAGCTGCAACAGGATGCAAGGTTCCTTACATATATTTTTTGTTGTGCCTTACTCCCAATGATGATACTATTCTTAGTCTTAGTTCATGATGTTTGTATATTACATACTATAAAGCATCAGTATCTTTCCACTTATTGTTGATTCAACTGCTGCAGCCGAATTTGGCTTGTACCTACTGGATTCTTAAAACTTACAATTTATATGTACATGTTACTTCTTGAGTTATAAATATACGTCACTTCTTCAATTTTATTCCTTGAATCACAGGTGTTCTTCCATGGCATATTTGGAGTTTAAGACTAACGTTGTCCTAGATTGCCAGGGAAATAAATAAAATTTGTTTCTGAAATATCAAATATGCAGTGTTTCAAAACATATAAAACTTCTGTAATAGTGCACTTCAAGAGAAAATTGGCCATGAGAACAATGAGAATTACGTGCAAACCCATCAAGTGAATTCCATAAACGATGAACTTAGCAAGTAGGGGATAATTCATGGTAAGGACCAAAAGAATGAATAAAAGGATCATCTAACGTTTTAAATCTGTTTCTCATATCATAGAGCTTAATTTGGTTGCCACATATTAGAGGACAATAATTTTGACATGTGGAAACTATTTGGAAGATGGACAGAATATATTCAAAAGAAAAAGAAAAAGAAAAGGAAAAAAGAAGAATATATATATATATCTAAAAACTGAAGCGTAGTATTTATTGTTGCTAGGTTCTTGTGATACCCAATTCCAAAAAGATAAATAAATAAAAAGGAGATTTTTTTTTTAAAGGGAAACTTAATAATTCTGATATTGGGGTTAGCAATATTTATATCCTAGTTGTAGCATGTAAACCCTAGCCACCCTAAGGATTTTGCTTTCTACGCCTAAAGATTTCTAAGAGGAGCTGCTGCAACTCCCTCCCCCTCATTTAAGTTTTGACGTTGCTCTCTCTCTCTCTCTCTCTCTCCCCCCTTGGGCTGTTCGTATTTAGCCAGTACCTCTGATTACTTTTTGGTCTAACTACTTGATCCATCAAAATCTGCTAGAATTGAGAAAGGTCGCATCTAAAGCCTTGGTTTGCCCAAGTCCAGGTAATCACCCAAGCCTTTTTTCCATTCTAAGCCTTTCTTGACTAATATACACACCGAATTTTATTTATGCATTTTGAGGGGATAAATTTGGAGTATAACATGTTAATTTTTATGGGGTTTGATATATTGTGTTATTTTTAGATCAATTTGTTGGATTGAGAAGTCTACAGGTTCAAGCATGTATGGATTGGGAATGGACTAGTTGGACTCTAGGTTGCTTAGTGAAATTAGTTACTCTTGAATTGAGGTTTCTAGAGAGGAATAAATTAAGTTTAGGTAAATAGGCTTAAATTGGATTAAGTAGTTTTGTCTAAGTCTATGAATTAATTTGTGTATTGGATTGTAATAGGTTGAACTCCTAATTTTGGTGTCCTTTTGGTATGGCTTTTGGAGATAAGTAACATTTCTCCTAATTGATTTTATTTTGCTTATATCACTATAATTTAGCTACTGAATATTGGTTCACAAATGTTACAATTTTATTTCAATTGTTTTAGCTACATTGATTTAAAGTAAAGAATAAAGAATTCTGATAAATATATTTGATAATTGAATATATGATTTTATATATGTATTTGACTGAGATATATTTTTGTTTGAACTATGATTTGATATATATGATTTTGGACAATCTAACTATGTTTTGACTTTGATACCCAGTCAATGGGAATTATTCATTGGTATCGAAATTAATTCTATCTGAGGCATCACGTGACTATCGTGTTTCTAGACCCAGTTAATAGGGGATATACATTAGCTCAGAACTAGTTTCATCTAAATCTGATGCCTAGTAATGGGGATATAGCGTGACCATAGTCGTAAATGATTGTTAAGAATGTGAACTTTGTCTGAGTATTTGAACTATTTTGCACCCTTGAAACTGCAAGTGTGTTTTCGGAACCTATTGTAAATTACAACTTTTGATATATGGAAAACTGATTATTTTCTAATCCATCTATGATATATTTGTAAGATTAAAATATTTGATCTATATACAGCTTATTATTTTACATATCTATTTTCTTGATAGAACTTATTAGGACTTTGGTTATTTATTGAGTTGTCAACTCACCCCCTTTTCCCCTCCAGCTTTAGATTGTGAATAATAACAAGTTTTGGGAGTTTTGTTGTTGTGTTGTGAGCAGGGAAAGAAGCTTAGTGATTTTGGGATTAGATGGTCTTGTAATAATCTTATATATATTGGCGAATTGGCATTGTGTACATGAGGTTTGGATTTTGTTCCTTTCGAATTATTGGAGATCTATTCATAAATAAATTGTTGAGGTATTTTGGATTTATTTGATGTAATTTTGAGGATAAATTTTAGTTGCTAAGAAGGCCTTGCACACTTGTAAGCTGCTTACTTTATAAGCATGCGGCCATTGTCACATGCCTATCTTTATAGTTGGGCTTGGGGCATGACAGCTCCAATTGAGCCACATCAGCATCCACGTCATTATTCTTTTTATTTCCAATTTTCCTATATTTTTTTTTACATTAAATCAAATTTTTAGATATTTATACTTTCTCCAACAATTCTCTCTCCATTCCCCTCTCATCTCCTCACTACCCTCTACCTTAATATCACTCTTTTTATTTCCCTTTCTTTATTTTGTCACTTGTTATTCACACCCTCTTACTATAAATTTGTCATTCTATCTTTCATTTTATGCATAGTTTTCTATCACAAAAAAAATATATATATAAATATATATCTCTCTCTCACTTAATTTTTTTGGTCGATTTTTATTTTTTTATTTTTCTTGCATATTTACTTTAGGTTGATAAATTTTTGTGTTCTTTAGAACTCTACTTTAGGTTGGTGCAATTTAGCTTTGTGTTTTAAGTTGTTTTTCTTTTTTTTTTCTTCTCTTTGATTGTTAAATATTACCCTATTGCATTATAAATGATTAAAGATAGTATATAAGAATATAATATTATTAAATTATATATCCTAATTTGGATAATTTGGTGTTTATTGTTATGGAGTATCTTTTATTTTTTATTATTTTTCTTCTCATCTTATTTTATTCAACATTTAAATTCAGTCACATCCTCCATATCATTAAATTATCTATATTTTCTCTCAGGCTTGCCATTTTCCTTCAATTTGGGAGATGATCAACAGGGAATCTCCAAAGACGCTCAAGTCATAGGCGTCGAACTCTAGGGCCACTTACAGGTCGACTATGCACGCTTCATATTCTGTGACGTTGTTGGTGCAATCAAAATTTAGCTTGACTGAAACAAGGATTTGTTGGCCCTTAAGGGAAACTAAGACTGCTCCCACTCCATTTCCAGTAGAATTGGCAGCTCCATCGAAATAAAGCTTCCAACGCCACGGTTCCACATTATCTAGTTCTAGCTCTAGTGCCATGACATCCTCATCGAGGAAGAGGGATTTTGAAAGCTCTAGATCATTCAGCGGCTGGTCCGCTAGGTAATTGGCTATGGCCTGGCCCTTGATGGCCTTTCTTGTCACAAACACAATGTCGAACTCGGAGAGCAACATTTGCTAATGGGAAATCTTCCTTGTAAGAGCTGGCTTTTCAAAGATGTACTTAATGGGATCCATGCGGGAAATGAGCCGCGTGGTGTAATAAAGCATATCCTGCCGCAACTTACGTGATGCCCACGCTAGGGTGCAACACGTCTTTTCAGCCACTTGGCCTAACATGCAGCCCATGGAGGTTTCTTGTACCACCAAGTAGAGGATCAACAGATATCCTGGCGTCGGGGGAACCAAAATAAGAGGGTTCAACAAATACTACTTAATCTTGTCAAAGGCCGCTTAGCATTCATCTGTCCATTCTATCTTTGTGTCTTTCTTCAAGAGCTTGAACAGTGGATCACATATGGCGGTTAACTACGCTATGAAGCGAGTTATGTAATTGACTTTTCCTAAGAAGCTACGAATCTGTTTCTTAGTTTGCGGTGTCGGCATGTCTCGGATGGCTTAGACTTTTGCTGTGTCCACTTCGATTCCTCTTTGGCTGACTATGAAGCCAAGTAGTTTCCTTGAACTAGCTCCAAAGACGCATTTGTTAGGGTTTAGTCTCAACCTGTACTTGATAAGGCCCTTGAACAGCTTTCTCAAATCTACCAAATGATCCCTGGCAGTGCGAGATTTGGCAATCATGTCGTCCATATAGACTTCGATCTCTTTGTGCATCATATCACTTGGTCAAAGGATTACAAACGAACCATGTTGTTTTGTACATTACCACCCCAGCGTAAATGCAGCAAAGTAATAGACCATTGCAAGAATCAATAACCTCGACATCATCGTCGCTTTCCTTCTTTAAGAAATTGAACAAAGAATCTACAAAACGATCAGCTTCGGGTTCTATAGGAATAAAATTAGGGTCATTGTAACATTGACCACTCTCGTTGTGCCACCATTCCCATTCCATTCCAAAACTCTGGTGGAAGAACCCCGCGAAATTAGTACTCCTGATGTTGCATACGTCTTTTGCTGGCAGGCGCGAGAGTACTTCCAATAAGATTTTGTTACAAACCCATGGGTAGAACTCACCCTTGAAAACCGGCTTGCAAGAGGAGGGTACCCAAGAGCTTATAAACACATGATTAAGCTTATATTTAATCAATGTGGGACACTAGGATCATAACATACCACCACGCTCCGCAGCCGACGTCCACGACGGCTCACTCTAGCGACACTGACCCGTTGGTAGTCCTTTCTCTTTTTGGTGGCTCCACTCAACTATCAGTAATTTTAATCCAGCCTCTAGGTCGCCCCTTCCGGGATCCGACCACAAAGCCGCAACTCATTTGATCCCATACTCAATGAGCTACACCCGATTAATCGGGGTGATGGTTGGCTGATACCAAATGTTACCAACTCATGGGTAGAACTCACCCTTGAAAACCAGCTTGCAAGGGGAGGGTGCCCAAGAGCTTATAAACACATGATTAAGCTTATATTTAATCAATGTAGGACACTAGGATCATAACAGATTTCCTCTGAGAATTTTGAGAAAACATCAGTTTGTTCTTGGTTGGTGATTGAGTTTTCACTGTCTACGGTAAGACTTGAAGATTGTTTTTCGCTTCTTACGCCTTTTTCCTTGCCCTTGCTCTTGCGCTTGCCCATGTTCTGTGCTCTTACGAGAATTTGATTCAAGCGTTTACACGATTGAAAGAAAGAACAAGAAATATATATTGTGGCAGGACTTGGTGCGAGTCAGGCTGTAATTGGCTTTTTTTGTATTAATTCGAATCCGAATCGAAAAAGAAACCGACTCAACCTTTTTTTTCTTTTTTTTTTTGTCCTCTTTTTTATGAAGCATGGTGTGAATAAGAAATTGATGTTTTCTATGTTCACTTGAAGATGTTATTAAAAGTGGTAAAAATTCTGAGTTCCCACATAGGAAAAGTAGATAATATATGAGTTTATATGCTTATGAGTTGGACATTGGGTTGGGCTTTTGGCATATGTGGACTGGGCCTACTTGTCCAAATAATAATAGTTTATCATTTTAATTTTTGAGTTGCATAGCAGTTATTACTGATACAGAGTGCCTGTTTAGTAACATATAATAATTCATAGTTCCTCATTCATAAAAACAATTTTATTACTGAAACAGAGTGTCTGTTTAGTAACATATAATAATTCATAGTTCCTCATTCATAAAAACAATTTTTTAGAAAACTCTCACAGTGATAATATTTTTTGTGTCAAAGAGAGAGAAAGAGACATTGAGTAGTTCGCAGAGCACGACCTTGTGTGCTTCGTTTTCATGCTATAGATCATTTTATCCTGGGAGGCAGACGTCCATGAGTCTCAAAGCACCACAGTGATTGTGCGAGGGGCGAAATCTGCTTTAAGAAGATTGTGTAAAACACAAGACTTGATCTCAATTGTTCATCCTTTCACGCATTGTTCATCCTTTCACGCATTTAGTCTGTGAGTCTTTAATTATTTGCAAATTTCTATTTATATTTATTCAGTATTTTTTTATTGCTTTTGTCTATCACATTTATTTGTGTTATTGCTTATTCTTAAATCTGTGTATGGTTCCTTTTCCTTTATCACATAAGTAAATTGTTGAAATATATCCAACAATCTTAAAACAGATTTTCTATATTTTAATTTATTTTTGTCATTACTGTGAAAGGATTTGTAATTGTGTGTGCCTACGTTAATCTGTGAATTTTCTTCTCTGGGTTAAAGATGAAAATCGTGTTTATCAGTTTAGGTTTTCGGTTTACGTTGGTTTCGTTTTGAGATTTGATCATTGGAATTTGTTTATTTTGATAAATGTTTATTCACCATGAATAATCCTGAATTCTGGAGACTGTTATAGAATAACCGTTTGACTGATTTGGTTTCGATGGACGTTCTTCTGCTGGCTTCTTCTTTAAATCTGGGTAGATTTTCAATATGGTAACATCGTAATTCCCGAAACGGTTTGTTATAAGTAATTTTTTGTTTAAATTAAACAAAACAAAATTGTGCAATGATGATTTGCACGGTTGGAGAGGCTAGTACATATTGACGGTTTGATATTTGTGATTCGGATTGCACTAACATACTTCGAATTTTGAGATTCTTGTTGTCATTGCAATTTTTCCATTCGGAGGATCATTTTTCTGGTCAAGAGGGAATATACCCTTTTAAAGATGAGACTTTTTGCTGTAAGTTTGTATCTTACTAACATATTTTTGACTTAATGAAAAGCATGTGTTGCTTGTTTGACTATTGTTATGTGATTTAATATCAACACCTTCTTGCTGAGAGAATGTGATTCACTTTACCGTTTATTCATTGACCCATTGTTATATATTTTGCCATGGTAAATCTGTTATAATTTATAGTCTTTATTGCAGTACTTAGTATTGACCATAAATGTATGATTTTAGACTTCTGTAAAATCTATGTGCCGGAGTATCAAACGTCTGACCATTGATTTCTGTGCAAGATTGCAATAGCACTAGTTCATGGCATGTAATCTATTTATGAGTAATACATATATTGATATATATGGTCATATGGTATTTCTTCGTATCAAGGGTAGATGTAAATGACAATTAAACATGTCATTAATGCTAGTAACATATCCTCGGCTTTAATGTGCAATGGTGTATGGGTTAGATGAATAAAGGAAATTTGGAATTTTAATGGAGGCAAAATTTTTTGAATCCATTTAAATGCATTCAATTTTGGGCGTGGCTGCCATTTTTAGTTTTTGGTTAGCCTTTACTAATTCATCAAGTGATCATCTATTTGATAATTAAAATAGCATTATGAGAGCTATTATTAATAATTTCAAATGTGTGGATATAAGCCCAAGAATGAGACCAATTGCACACTAGTGGGGCTGTAGTTATGAGGTTTCACTCTAAGTTAGAGAGTGTACAATTCACCCCTTAGCCAATGGTGTTATTTATTTATAAAGTTTAAGGCTCAATTGTTTGTATTGATATGGAGGACACATGATTATTGTATTTGAGCACATATAGTCTTATTTTATTACATACATGTATATATATTTTTTGGGCATGTGTAAACTTGATTGGATATTAATGTATTTAATCCCAATATATGTTTTGTAATATTTCTTTAGATGAAATATATGTTACATGCCTTAGTTGATATGCTTAAGTTGTCTAATGTTTTGGAATGCATAAGAGTCTGTTATGAGTGCTTATTAAGTAAGCAAGGTTGATGCATTAGAGATATTCATTCATTATAAGAATTAGGTTAAGAAATAACTCAATGAATGTAATAAGTTCTTGATTATCATAGAACTTGTGGGGGGGAAGTTATTACTTCCACCAATTATTTATTCATTGAGATGCCTTAATAGAAACCACTAAAAACACTTTGTGAATTATGGAAATAGTGATCGCCTTTCTATAAATTCTTTAAATGTGGGGGTGTTTGATGAAGGTTGTGGTTCCTATTCCTAAATGATAAAGAACCATTGATTGTGTTTTCATTGGTTATGGTCATAACAGTAATGCATAGTGCTTTCTAATTAATGAATCTATTATTTTTATATGCATGACAATTAATTAGAATATATTTCAAGTGTTAAACTTTCTTAGAGAAAGTTTGAGTCTACGTTTGGTATCTCTCATGATCAAGAGTTGATGGAAGAGAGGTTGAGCCTAAGCGTAGTAAAAGGACAAACGTCATGGTTGTTTGGTCCAAATTTCTAATTTATATATATTAGAAGATGAACTTAAAGCTTCAAAGAAGCAAAATCCTAAAGTGCCTTCTTGGAAAAGAGATTGTCAATAGTGCAATAAATCCATCTTTGAAATCTATGCATAGTAATTGGTGGATCTACCACCTAAGAGTTTGAGAGTTGATGGAATTACTGACTATTACAAGGAAAGACTTGTTGTAGAAGGCTATAAAGAAAAGGAAGATATGAGTTTTCTTGATACACAATAAACCAAAGGGGTTTATGGTTCTTGTACAAGGAAACAAAGTGTGTAGGCTTGTTAAATCTTTGTATAGATTGAAGCAAGTTTCAATCCAATGACATGAGAAATTTGACAATGAGATGATGTCAAATGAGTTTAGATTTAATGCAACTAGTGTGTGATGTGAAATATATCACAAGAGGCTATGTTGTTGTGGGATATGCTCATAAGTGTTATAGATGTGATACAAGAAATGAAAATTTCTAATACATCTAATGGACTTGTCTTGTCTCAATCACATGAGAAATGTGACGACAGTCTAGTGAGAACACCTTATGCAAAAAGCATATGTATTTTTTGGGAAGTCAATTAATCTAAACAGACATGCATTGTTGGATACTCATGCCTCCTATTTGTATATATTGGTAGGGCACAGAGTTATGGTAGGTCTTAACATATTTGTTAGAGACATGATACCATGAGGCAGTTGCTCTCAAATGGAAGTATTTCCAGATTATAAAACGGATCCATAATCGATTTTTTGAGTGGAGAGCAAGTAAACTGCTCATCAAGAGGAATGGGGTTAAAGCCTATGACCTAAAGTTTCCATGACAGTAATCCCACCTAGTTGACTGGAGATCCTAAGATCTAGGTTTTCAAAGGGACAACAAAATTGTGGAGACTATTTTTATCACTATGGAGATAACATCTCCTCCCATTCCTATGATGAAATAGTGATGCCTGTAAGCGGTGGGGTATAACAGGATACTCTTAATAAGAATCACCTATATGAGTGTGAAGTGGGCCGCTTCCATAAGACTTTTTAAGGCTGAATTCTCTAGAGCACTTCATGAATTTACCAGGATATGTTCAGGGCTGAAATGAACACAACTATAAGAATCGAAAAATGTCCGAAAGGGAGTTGTGTGAATTCTATTGTCTTGGTATACACAAACGGCTGATAGTTCAAAAATATCGTGTTCACTGATTAGCTAGTATATCCGATAGTCTTTCACAAAGGAAAGTTCAAAGCCACAAGTTACTTCTCCCGATACAGTAACTTTTCTTCTACTCTCTCTGTGTCTGCATCATCATTTGCATTGTGTTTATCAATTTCTATTCATGTGGAGGATTGTTGGAAAATAGCATGGTGTGAATAAGAAATTGATGTTTTCTATGTTTACTTGAAGATGTTATTAAAAGTGGTAAAAATCCTTAGTCCCACATAGGAAAGGAAATAGATAATATATGAGTTTATATGCTCATGAGTTGGACATTGGGTTGGGTTTTTGGCATATGTGGACTAGGCCTACTTGTCCAAATAATAATAGTTTATTATTTTAATTTTTGAGTCAGTTAACCTGTGTACATCAGTTATTACTGAAACAGAGTGCTTGTTCAGTAACATATAATAATTCATAGTTCCTTATTCATAAAAACAATTTTTTAGAAAACTCTCACAGTGAGAATATTTTTGTGCATTCATTTTGTGTCAAAGAGAGAGAAAGAGACATTGAGTAGTCCGCAGAGCACGACCTTGTGTGCTTCATTTTCGTGCTGTAGATCATTTTATCCTGGGAGACAAACGTCCATGAGTCTCAAAGCACCACAATGATTGTATGAGGGGCGAAATATGCTTTAAGGAGATTGTGTAAAACATAAGAGTTGATCTCAATTGTTCATTCTTTCACGCATTTGGTCTATGAGTCTTTAATTATTTACAGATTTCTATTTATATTTATTCCGTATTTTTTTTATTGCTTTTGTCTATCACATTTATTTGTGTTATTGCTTATTCTTAAATCTGTGTATGGTTCCTTTTGCTTTATCACATAAGTAAATTGTTGAAATATATCCAACACTTTAGCAATTGGAATACCTGAACAGGAGTTCTATACTTCTGTTTTTTTTTTAGGAGTTCTTCACTTCTGTTGATTTCACTTATGTTTTCTATAAAAATAATAATTATTAAAGTAAGTAGACATATATATGATGGGATAGTAAAAATTACAACTCATAGTCGTCCATATGGATCGTCCATGATCTTGAGCCAAGTATTTTTGTTGATCGTCTGAGCAATGGGATCGTCCATGGGCAAAGCACATGGACGACTCACACAACATCAGAGCATTAGCGTCGTCCATGGACAAAGCACATGGACGACTCACACAACGTCTGAACAGTAGGGTCGTCCATGGGCAAATCACATGGACGACTCACATAACACCGTCAGAAAACCAGTCTTCGTGCATGGACGACCACATAACACTTATAAACTCTCAAGTGTAAATTCACTTGAGAGTATGGAAGATTCGAGTCCCAAAACCTTGAAACGGTTACTCAACCCGAATTCATCGCCATGGATTCCTTTTAAGTACATAACTTCCTCCAACGGTTGTAACTCCTATAGCCGTTGGGGAAGTTATGTCTGGACTCAAGAAAATTTCCACAAATCTTGGGAAAGTTACCAAGCCAATAACCGCTCCAAGGTCCTCTATATAAAGGACCAGTCTGAATCAAAATGAGGCAAGTGTATTCTGAGATTTTTCTTCAAAAAGTTGAAACTCTTTCCTTGGAAGAAACTAACTTAGCCATCGGAGGGTGTTTGGCCGGTCTACACCGGTCCCCTTTGATAGTGTGTTCATCTTTGTAGGCCTTCGCAACCACTAGTAGCCCACCGAAGCCGAAGCATTCAGCCTACTGATTCTGTGCAGCATCAGTTAGCGCCGTTTATGGGAAAAGAAACTTCGAGTTTTGCAATTCTATCCTTTTCCGACCAAAGGCTGTATGGTTCGGACAAGATCAAGGGCTACTAGCCCAGGCCACCAAGAGAGTAGGGATGCTTCTAGCAATCCCCATCGAGATCGCCAATCAGCGCCTGTCACATAGCCGCCTTCCGTCCAACATATACAATCCATGGCCGCCACCGTGGCGGAGTTAACTCGTCAAAACCAAGAGTTGACTAGGGAGATCAATCTGAGGCAGCATCGTGAAGGATATGCTGAAGGACAAGCCCAGAGTCAAGAAGATATGGGGGGAAATGCTGAGCCCGAAAGTCAATCAAGGGGCACCACTTTGTGAAGGGTGCCACACTTGGAGAAGGAGATAGATCAGATGAAAAAGGTGATGGACGAGATGAGGGAAAGCATGAGAAGGGCAAATCCCGTAGAAGATTTGGTTCATCGAACAGATTCCCCTTTCACAGCTTCCATCAATGGTCATCCTTTGCCCCCAAAGTTTAAAATGCCTTCCTTGGATTCATATGACGGGACGCGTGATCCTTTCGATCATATCGCTACTTTCAAGACTACGATGCATCTCCAAGGGGTTCCAGACGAGATTATGTGCAGAGCCTTCCCTACCACCCTTAAGGGCCCAGCGCGAGTGTGGTTCAGCAAGATACCTCCAAGCACAGTCAGTTCTTTTGAAGAGTTGAGTAAGTAATTTGTCAATAACTTCATTGGAGGACAAAGACACAAACGTTCTTCGTCCAGCCTGTTGACTATAGAACAAGGGGAGAATGAAAGCCTGCGCTCTTTCATCTTTCGTTTTAACAGGGAAGCACTGACCGTGGACGAGGTAGATGACAAGCTATTCTTGGCGGCCTTCCACAATGGGGTTAACTCAGACCTATTCATCCACAAGCTTTATGAGAAAGAACCTCAATCCATGGCTGAACTCGTCCATTCAGCCCAAAACTTTATGAATGCAGAAGACGCAATCATAGCTAAGAAGAGGAAGAGAGCTGAAAGGATGGAAGCAAACCCCGTGCGACACTCTGACCAAGGTCCTCATCCAAAGAAGGGACGAACGGAAGATAAAAAGGACCGAGATAACAAGAAGCAGGGCCCCCTAGTCAGGAATCAGAGTTATACACCTTTAAATGCCCATCTCGATCAAGTGCTTATACAGATCAAGGATGATCCTTCCTTGAAGTGGCCAAAGAAGATGAAAGGAGATCCTAGCAAGCGCAATAAGAATAAATATTGTCGCTTCCATAGAGATCATGGCCATGACACGGACGAGTGTTACGACTTGAAGCAGCAGATTGAGAATCTTATTAGACAAGGAAAGTTAAGGCATTTCGTTGGAAGAGATCATAAAGATGAAAAGTTGAAGGGAAAGATGGAAGAATCATCACGGCCTTCGCTTGGAGAAATAAGGGTTATCATAGGAGGGACTTCAGCAGGACAGTCTTCCAAGTCAAGAAAAACATATCTCAAAGTGGTGCAAAACGTCTAACTCTCTGGACGATCACCAAGGACGAGAGGGACCGACGAATCTACTATCTCATTCACCGACGAAGAAGCTGAAAGGATCCATCATCCGCATGACGATGCCATTGTTATAACTTTACTCATCGCAGATTATACAACCAGGAGAGTGTTGGTGGATAATGGAAGTTCAGCAGATATATTGTACTACCCTGCCTTCCAACAGATGAGGCTTGGACGAGATCAACTTCGTCCAGTATGTTCACCATTGATAGGGTTTGGAGGAATGAAGGTGCAGCCTGTTGGCACGATTACGCTACTTGTAGTGATGGGATCATACCCACAGCAGATAACCAAGGAAGTCAGTTTCCTCGTGGTGGATTGTTCGTCCTCATACAATGCTATTATTGGAAAACCGACTCTGAACAGTTGGAAGGCAGTAACGTCTACCTACTATCTATCAGTCAAGTTCCCTAAAGAGTGCGGGATAGGACAAGCACAAGGAGATCAATTGGCAGCTAGAGAATGTTATTTAGCCATGATGGCTTTGGACGAGCAGGTGCAGACAATGAGTATTGAGGAAAGAAGGTTTGTTGCAGAGCCCACTGAAGTATTGGAAGATGTTCTTTTGCAAGAAGATGATCTTGAAAAATTCACCAGAATTGGAACAAGTATGAAGGAGAAGGCGAAAAAAGACCTTGTCCAGTTCCTGAGGAAGAGTATTGATGTTTTCGCGTGGAGTCATGATGATATGCTAGGAATCGATCCAAGTATAATTACTCATCGATTGAATGTATACCCCTCATCTAAGCCTGTTCGTCAGAAAAAGAGGGTGTTTGCTCATGAACGAGATAAGGCTATCAAGGAAGAGGTTCAGAAACTGACCACAGCAGAGTTTATCCGAGAAGTCTATTACCCGGATTGGTTAGCCAACGTGGTGATGGTGAAGAAGGCAAATGGAAAGTGGAGGATGTGCGTAGACTTCACTGACTTAAACAAGGCTTGCCCTAAGGATAGTTATCCTTTACCACGCATCGACCAATTGGGGGATTCTACAGCTGGCCATCAGTTGTTGAGCTTCATGGATGCCTTCTCAGGATATAATCAGATAAAGATGGATGAGGCAGACCAAGAAAAAACCTCTTTCATTACCAGTCAAGTTTTATTTTGTTATAAGGTGATGCCCTTTGGTCTAAAGAACGCAGGGGCAACTTATCAAAGGTTGGTGAATCACATGTTCCGTCCACAGATAGGACGGAATGTGGAGGTGTATGTTGACGACATGCTTGTGAAGAGCCTAGACGAGAGAAGCCATTTGGACGATCTACAGGAAACCTTTGAGACACTTAGGTGATATAAGATGAAACTGAACCCAAGTAAATGTGCATTCGGAGTATCGTCAGGGAAGTTTCTAGGATTCATGGTTTCACAAAGAGGAATTGAAGCAAATCCAGACAAGATCCAAGCCATACTGAGCATGGAATCACCGAAGAACATCAAGGAAGTCCAATCCCTCACTGGGTGAGTTGCTGCTCTGAACAGGTTTGTTTCGAAATCCACAGACAAATGTTTACCTTTCTTCAAAGTCCTCAGGAAGGCATTCGAATGGACGGACGAGTGTCAAAAGGCCTTCCAAGATCTAAAGAAATATCTCACCACGGCTCCATTGTTAAGTCCATCCGTGCAAGGGGAAGAACTGTATCTGTACTTAGCAGTGTCCCCACATGCCGTGAGTTCAGCGTTGATCAAGGAAGAAGAAAATGTGCAAAAGCCTGTATATTACACTAGCCGAGCACTCAGAGGAGCAGAAGGAAGATACCCACTGATAGAAAAGCTAGCTTTTGCACTAATAATAGCTTCTAGGAAGTTAAGACATTACTTCCAGGTTCATGTCATCAATGTCATGACAGACCATCCGCTTAAGAAGGCAATGAACAAGATGGAAGCTGCAGGACGACTGATTCAATGGGCAGTCGAGCTTAGCGAATTTGACATTCGGTACCAACTGAGAAATGCAATAAAGGCTCAAGCCTTGGCAGATTTCATAGCAGAGTTTACTCCAAGTTATGAGGACTTAGGCGGAAGAGAAGATAATCAAAAATGGGTTGTCCATGTAGATGGATTGTCTACATTGAATGCTGGAGGTATAGGAGTTGTTCTAGAGTCACTAGAAGGAGACAAATTAAAGCACAAGGTTCGCTTGCAGTACCAAACAACTAACAATGAAGTGGAGTATGAAACCCTTCTTAAAGGGTTGGAGTTGGCTAAATCTGTAGAAGCAGAATCAATACTCGTCTTCGGAGACTCTTAGTTAGTCATAGGCCAAGTAAACGGAACATATGAAGCCAAGGAAGACAGAATGAAGAGGTATTTAAAGAAGGTGGTACGCCTTATGAAGAAATTCAAAGAAGCTGATTTCGTTCAAATCCCAAGGGAAAAGAACGTGAAAGCTGATACTCTGGCAAAGGAAGCCTCCGCGAATGAAGTAATGGACGAGTTCGATGAAATACAATACATGGCAAGTATAGACTTTCCAGAAATGTTGCAGATAGAAGGTGAGGAAAATTGGATGACTCCAATAGTATCGTACTTGAAGGACGGAAGGCTCCCAGAGGGGAAGGACGAAGCCAGAAAGCTTAAGGTTAAATCATCCAGGTACACCCTCATGGACGAAGTGTTATACAAAAGAGGCTTCTCCCAGCCCTTCTTAAGGTGTTTGGCTCCAGACGAGGCGAACTACGTATTGAGGAAGGTTCATGAAGGAGCATGTGGTAACCACTCAAGAGCCAGATCACTCGTCCACAAGATCGTCCGTGCAGGATATTACTGGCAAACCATCCAAGCTGATGCTAAAGCATATGTTAAGGTATGTGATCAATGTCAACGTTTCAGTAATATTCCTAGACAGCCATCAGAGTATCTTACCCCAATGATGGCCCCTTGGCCTTTTGCACAATGGGGATTGGATATTTTGGGCCCCTTTCCAACCGGAATTAGGCAAATGAAGTTTTTAGTGGTGGGGATAGATTATTTCACTAAGTGGTGGGAATAACAGAATGTCAAGAACTTCTTCTGGAAGAACATTGTATGCAGGTTTAGGGTACCTAGGGTACTAGTGTCTGACAATGAACGACAGTTTGACAGCACACCTTTCAGGGACTTTTGTGAGCAATTGGGAATCAAAAATCATTACTCCTCACCCTCTCACCCACAAGCCAACAAACAGGCAAAAGTAGCAAACCGATCCTTGTTGAAAATCATCAAGACTCGGCTTGAAGGGGCAAAAGGAGTATGGCCAGATGAATTACCAGGTGTTTTGTGGGCTTATAGAACAACAGTGAGAACCCCCATTGGGGAAACTCTTTTTAAACTAGCCTATGGAAGTGAAGCAGTTATACCTGCAGAAGTCCACATGACAAACCACAGGGTGATGAAGTATCAAGATGAAGAAAATGAAGAACAGCTTCGTTTAAACCTCGATCTTATAGACGAGGTAAGGATGGATGCGGAGCAGAGAACAGCAAGGTACAAAAATCTTATGGCAAAGCAACATGATGCCATGGTGAAACCCAGGCACTTCAACATTGGGGATCTCGTCCTTAAAAGGGTTTCTTTGGCCACCGAAAACCCAGCCCACGGGAAGCTTGGACTAAATTGGGAAGGACCTTATAGGGTCATCAATTGTAAGAGGCAAGGATCCTACTACTTGGAAGCCCTGGACGGACGGAAGCTAGAACACCCTTGGAATGTTGAACACCTAATAAGATATTATCAATAGGGTGATCATGGACAAGATTGTCACAGACGAGATTTTTAGACGTTTGAAGTAATGTGTTGCCTAGTGTTGTTTTCTCATATTTGCTTACTACTACTACTATGTGTTTTATATGTATTAAGTATTTAATGCTGCTCATGGACGAAGTTGTGTTGTAAAAAGTATTTTTAATTCCCTAAAGGCACTAGCTCTCAAGCATGTGCCATGCCTGTGGATGAATGTTTTGCATAGTTTGGATTTCCAAATATATATATGGTGTATTTTTAAGTCTATACGTAATTTTATGGGAATCTTACGTTTTTTGTAATTTCATTCAGAGTGATCCACGAAAGGCAAACAATCATGGACGGATAAAATCCTTGGACGCAAGGATGTATCGTCCATAAGCTTTCCTTAAAGGATAAAGCGAAAATAAACCCAAGGTATGTCCGTCTAAAGCTTAAGACGAGATGAAACCTAAGGAATGATCGTCTAAACCATGGACGAATAAAAATTTTGTAGCGATCAAGGACGATAAAATCCTTGGACGCAAGGATGTATCGTCCATAAGCTTTCCTTAAAGGATAAAGGACGAATAAAATCCTTGGACACAAGGAAGTATCGTCCATAAGCTTTCCTTAAAGGATAAAGTAATAAGAATAAACCCAAGGTATGTCCGTCTAAAGCTTAAAACAAGATGGAACCTAAGGCATCGTCAAGCCCATAGGCAAATCCAACTAGCCTAACGATCCAGTACAAGGACGAGCCTTTACTGAGGACAATTTAGTTAAGGACGAGTAAATGATCGTCCCAAATTGGTTGTCCAAATTCGGTGATGTAAGAAGAAATTCACCATATACTCAAGACGAGGTAAAATGATTTGACAAATGGACGATGTAAATAGAGTTCGTACATAAAGATTCAAACATTCAAATATTATAAAAGCTGAAAATGAAAAACATTCATAGAATTTAAAAAGAAGGGTGGACGACCAACGTCCAAAACAACCCTTGAGTTACAATATAACTGATTGTATATAAGGCTTGTCCATAAGATTAGACGAGATAATTGTACTCCAATAAAGCCCAAAACAACGGGTACCTTAAATAAAGATATAGTAAAAATTACTTGGATAAACCACTGGGGGCATTGCCCCCAGACTTAGGATCGTCCTAGGTCACTTCGTTATTAGCATCGTCCATTATGTTGATGTCCTCAGAACTCGTCTGCAGCAAGGAGCTCTCAGTAGCAAGGGGAAGCTTGAAAGAGTCAAAGTCCAAGTCAGGAAATGTTTCCTTGGCATCAGCGCGAAAGTCCTCATAGCCAGCTGCATAGTGACTGTCTAGACGATTCTTGTACTCGTCAGACTTCTTGAAGGCTGCTATGGCTTCCTCACGTGCTTTCTCCAAGGACGAGGCAAATCCAGAAACTTGTCCCTCAAGATGGACGATGCGAGTATCTTTTTCGATATTATCGGCCTTAAGTTCTTCCACCTCGTTTTTAGGCTTCGTCTCACTTCCTTGCAGACGATTGAAGTCTTCAATCAACCTAAGTACCTCTCCCTTTTTTAATAGGATTTCATTGTTCAGCTCCTTAGCCTTCTCCTTAGCAGTCTTGGCCTCTGAAGCAAGCTCCTTAGCCTGATAAGTTGCTGTGTAAAATTTTGACATAGCCTGTGTATGGACGAAAGAAAGTTAGATATTTCATTTTGAAAACTTACTGAAAACACACAAGGACGAATGAAACTTGCCTTAAAAAGGTCATGGATACCAGAACGTTCAAACTCCCTCACTGACATATTGTAGCATTCATTGACTTCATTATCAGTGATTATTCCTTTGAACATCCTCCATGCGTGGTTCTCGTCTAACACCAGGTTAGAAGGATGCTCGGATGGTTCTGACGGATGAGGCTTACAAGGAATCTTGTTTGGAGGGGGAGTAGGATCAGTCTGGACGGGATGAACTGTTTGGACGGGCTCCACATCAATAGGAGGGTCGTCCAGCTCTACCGTCGGAGGTGTAAACTTGGGAACCTTGGGAAGAGAAGCCTTGGCAGGTTTTTGCTTCTTAGGACCTCGACGACTTGGAAGGTCGTCCAAATCCACAACACTGGATATAGACTTAGATTTTCTCTTCCCAGTCTGGACGGAAGATTTCTAGACGACTGGAGGTGTAGTAACATCCTCGTCCCCACTAGTAATGTTCTTTTCTCTGTTCTCTCTCATCGTAGCCATCCCTGCGACGAGGAAACTCTAAGTAAAAAAATAAAAAAATAAAAAATAATAAAAAGACGGACGATGCTTACTTCGACGAGTGGTCTCCTCGTGACCAAGATTCTCAGCAGTAGGTACTGGTCCGAGTCCCTACGTAGCTAGACAACTGAGAGTCACTAGATCGTGAAAAGTCCTCCCAGGGAAGGCACGTACTTGGTCAATTCGATCCAAGTAAAGTTTGTCCAAGCGTGGACGAACGACAGCTACGTCAACAAAGAAAAAGTGTTAGACGACTGAAAGTGGTAAAATATGTAGAGAAACAAAATAAAAATGGAAATGAAACATACCTTCAGGATGAAGACGACCTAGAGGACTGGTAAAGGGTGGGAAGGGGGCATTACCCACATCAATTGGGTCCCTAGCCCAATTTCTAGAAATAATAAAAAATTCCTTTTTCCAAAGTCTGTCAGACGAGCTACGGCCCTTAATTAAACTATAGTAAGAGCCTCTGGACGAGAACTAGTAAAAACCAGCAGACTTCTTTATCTCAGAGGGCTTATAGCAGTAAAGGAACTCGTCCACTGTAATAGGACAATTCCCTTCCAGCGCCTCACGCCACAGCACTTGCATGGCAATTACTGTCCTCCATCCATTGGGGTTGAGCTGGTTAGGTCCAATACCCAACCTATGGAGAAAACCTCTACAAAAAGAGTTTAGAGGAAATCTAAGGCCAGCTAAGAGGTAAGAGGTGTATATTCCTAAACCAGAAGAAGGAGAACAACACCATTCTCCGTCCATGGGTAGACGAGGATTAAACTCTTTAGGAATTTGGTACCTATCTACAAGGGTTTTTAACTTGGCAGCATCTAAAATGGACGCTACCTTAGGGGCACAACTATAAATAATATTCTCCTTCTCCTCGTCTTAAGGAGGGCTAGGTGGCTGTCTGGACGAGCTAGCCCCAGATTCAGAAGCCTTCCTACGTTGTAATTCCTGGAATTTCTTCAAAGGAATACCAGGAACCCCAGACGAATAATGCTCGTCCGAAGAATTACTGCTAGCTGTACTACTTTCACTACTCTCATAACTATGCCCGCTTCCAAAAGAAACGTCCTAGTATTCGTCTATCTCCTTCTCTAAACTACCACTAGACGAAGACATAACTTAAATGAAGATAGATAAGACGAAAACCTAAGAAGGAAAAGAAAATACCTTAGAACTAGGAAGGAATGCTAGACGAGGCTTTTGGACGAGATGGCAAAAGGAAAATTATGAGAGATGTGAGGGGTAAGAGAGGGGATGCACCTATTTATAGGGCCCAGAAATGGGATCAACGAAGCGACGCCGGCCATTCAGAAGAAGACACGTGGCAATTTCTTCGAAAAACGCAATCGACATGACGAGTCAACCAATGAAGTCGTGACACGTGGCAAAAAGAAAAAAATATATATATATATTTTTTCAGAACCACAAAGGTAAACATTAAATCCCAATAATGTCTTTGGACGACCATTGGACAAGGGGGCAACTGATGGGATAGTAAAAATTACAACTCATAGTCGTCCATATGGATCGTCCATGATCTTGAGCCAAGTATTTTTGTTGATCGTCTGAGCAATGGGATCGTCCATGGGCAAAGCACATGGACGATTCACACAACGTCAGAGCATTAGCGTCGTCCATGGACAAAGCACATGGACGACTCACACAACGTCTAAACAGTAGGGTCGTCCATGGGCAAAGCACATGTACGACTCACATAACACCATCAGAAAACCAGTCTTCCATGCACGAAGTGCATGGACGACCACATAACACTTAGAAACTCTCAAGTGTAAATTCACTTGAGAGTATGGAAGATTCGAGTCCCAAAACCTTGAAACGGTTACTCAACTCGAATTCATCGCCATGGATTCCTCTTAAGTACATAACTTTCATCAACGGTTGTAACTCCTATAGCCGTTGGGAAAGTTATGTCTGGACTCAAGAAAATTTCCACAAATCTTGGGAAAGTTACCAAGCCAATAACCGCTCCAAGGTCCTCTATATAAAGGACCAGTCTGAATCAAAATGAGGCAAGTGTATTCTGAGATTTTTCTTCAAAAAGTTGAAACTCTTTTCTTGGAAGAAACTAACTTAGCCATCGGAGGGTGTTTGGCCGGTCTACATCGGTCTCCTTTGATAGTGTGTTCATCTTTGTAGGCCTTCGCAACCACCAGTAGCCCACCGAAGCCGAAGCATTCAGCCTACTGATTCTGTGCAGCATCAATTAATATATATATATATATATATATATATTTATATATATTTATAATTTTAAATAACAAGTGATTTTCTTTAATTCACAAATTTTGAGTAAGGGAGAATTTTTTTTTTTTTTTTTTTTTTTTTTTTTTTTAATGAGGAGTAAGAGGGATTTTATTAGTGTAGTATGTCATATTTATTGGAACTTTGAAATAGAGTTTTATTTAGAACAAATTGTCTTAATAATTGTTTCTAAAAGCATAGGTTTCTTTATAATTTGAAAAAAAATACAAAAAAAGAAACAATTATTAAGATAATTTGTTCTAAATAAAAATCTATTTCAAAGTTCCAATAAATATGACTTATTTATAATTTGAAAAAAAATACAAAAAAAAGAAATTCCTGTCAATATTAGTTCAAAATCAAACCGAACCTCTACTGTATTAATTTGAAACTAAAAATTCATGGACTTTGAGAAATAACCAAATCCGTCTTTCGGAAAACGCAATATGTGATGTATTTTAGTAAAGAAAAACAATAATAGAAATTTTTTCTTAAAATACATTTTTTTAAGTAAAATTAAGAATGATTTCAAGTTAGTAACTGATAAAATTGACAAGAAAACTACAATATAAAGCCTCATATCCTCTTTTCTGTGTTTGGTAGCCAATAAAATAAAAAACAAAAGCCATAAATATTCACTATTTGGTGTTTGATAAGTAAGAAAATCAAAAGAACAAATCACGTCAATTAAGTAGGGATGAGAACAAGGCAAGGAAACCCTATAGGGTAGGTTGGGGGCGAGTTGGTTCGGATGTATTTTTCCATTTTTAATAAGGTGATTTTCAAATTAATAGAGCAAGTGTTTTGAGAGATAGTAATAAAATATATAAAACATTATAAATAGAATATCTTCCAAAAATATTAAATTATTTATAAAAATCATTGAATATATGTTAAAATAAAAACATATAAATATATGTTTGGGCGAAGAAAAATCCGTGCGGACATGACCAGTCATGCGAGGCAGGGAATTTTTTCCATCACTAAAATATAAATCCTCATCACCTTCATTCCATATTTTGGCAGTGCGAAAATTTGTATATGGTAGCTAAGAAAATCAAAAGGCCATCACTAATGCTGAGATGACAACAACTTTGTTCATTATGTCGTTGTTGAAGGTTGTTTCCAAAGAATTCCAAAAGGCGCAGCAATTGTTGGCTTGTTGTAGGACTTATTTAGGAGGAAAGAACTTGGCAAGAGCATTCATCTGAACAAGGCAGTGGCATATCATATATGGAGTGTCTATTCAAGCTGCAATCTTAGCCTGTATGGGTAACGAAAATCTTCAAGACTTTACACTCTAGGATGTCACTCCTATGCCTCTTGGGGTCGAGATTATTTGGAAGTGAGATGTTTATTGTGATTCCAAAAAATACCTCCATTCCTACCACCAAGAAGGGCCATTACACAAACAACTATGAGTCGATCCGAGAATCATGGTTTTGAAATTCGAACCGTTCACTGAACCGTAAAAGGGAGAGGTTTAAAGGTTTTAAGGTCGAACTGAAATTGAACCGGAGTCAAACCGTGATGATGTCATAATTAATTTAATAATAAAATAAATTCAAATAATATAATAATGAGCAATCTTGATTTAAAAAATATATAAAAATTAAATAATTTTCAAGTATATTATCACAAATTTAAATAATAAAAAATAATAAAACATAAAACAATACATTAAAATTACCATTAATCATTCAAGTATTTAGTTAAAATGATTATTTTATTGGTATGTTTAATGTTTTATATAATATTTTAAAGTAAATAAAGAGAGGTTGTTTTTTTAGGGAAAAAAAAATAAAAATAAAAACAAAAGCTGAATCAGCAAAAATAAAAATATAAAATTGTCAAGTCATTAAAATCAAATCTCACTCCTCACTGTCAGGTCACCTAGGGCCCTAGGCCAAGTCTCAGCATTGGCCTTTTAAGTTTAAACTAAAGGTAATTTAAATAAATAATGAAAAGACCCAACTCATTTCCCACTAAAATCACGGTTTCCAAGCAATTTGATACTGTTTTCCAAGCAATCTAATAAACTCCTTTCCAGTCCTTTACTTTGTCCTCCCAACCCACTTCTCAATTTTTGTCTCTTCCTCTCCCTCACTTCTTTGTCTCCGCCTTCCCCAGTTCCTCAAAAAATCTGTAACAACAAAGTCTCTCTTTTACAGGTTCGGTCTTCATTCACTCTACCTCTTTCTCTCTCCGCCTCACTCTTTCTTCTTTAAAGAACAGATCCGGCGAACGGGAAGCTATTTTATATGAAGACCGAAACTATCCATCACCACTTTTGCTATGAAATTTTCCAGAGAAGCAACCGGCAAACCCGTGTCCGGTTTTGAAAACCGCACGGTTTGACCGCGGTTCAAGGGGTTCGCTGCAAAAATTGAGTTTCCGGTTTTATAAGTTTAAAAAACCGGAGTGTTCACTGTTTTCCAGTTAATCTGGTCCGACCGTACGGTCCGGTCCGAATTTAAAAACTTTGCGGAGAATACCATTACCAACACTAGCCGGTTCTCACACATAAAAAATCGGTTTCATGATTGGTTCACGGTTAATCCAAGAATACAATTACCAACACTAGACCTTGGGATTTTTCTAAAAGCCTAAGTGAGGATATTAGTTTGTCTTGTGTGTCTTGTCCTGCCATACTGTACAAGAAGTTAAAGGCAACCTATTAAATTACCTCTCCCCATATTTTCCTTTACCTTTTCTCTTGGGTATTTATCACTTGTTCATATCAAAATTAAATTATGAGTTGATCAAAGCAATTTGTGCCTCCAATGATAATTCTTCATGTGCTATATTGTGGAATTAAAAGATGCAACTTTTCTCTTGAGAGAACAGAGGAATCGATGTAGAAACTAGGAATGTCATTATGCAGATATGGAATTCAAAATGCAAATGCAGAGTAAAAATTGATATGCATTGAAGGGTTTGCCTCACATGTACGGTGACTTGAATAATATTAAGGATGTGCCCATGTGATTGCACACATGAACTTGGGAACCCTATAGTCCAAATCAATAATGAAACATCCTCAATTCCTTGAACATGAATGAGAAACATTTAAGTAGGGTCACAATCAATAAACTTAATTATATAGGAGGTGTATTTTACAAACAATGTATTACAGCGTATTTACTGTTTTCATGAACTAAAATCACGAGTTAAACTCACAATTTCAATTCAAGAAAACACAGTTACAATATAACTTTTCCCAACTTTATATGTTAAAAGGCTAAATGTTGGAGGAACAACTAAATATATGACATAGTTGAGGGGTTGAGTAATTAAATAATCTATATATATATATATATTGTACGGCCCCTGATACCGAGGCACGTTTGGGCCTTAGGGCATAGGTTAAAGGTATGGGCCAGTGCCCCGACTTTTACCGGACCCAGAATCCCAGCCCCCACTCGTGAAAGCCACGTGACCATGCTCGGAGTCTCCCGAGAAAGGCTAACGGACGGGAAGCTTACACCGGTCCACTTTTAACCATGCCGCATATTTTTACTCAGCATATCGTCACCAACCGTATTCACTCGCCCGGCGGGGCCCGGAAAACATCACTACCGAGCATATATCACGAAGTGGGAGCCATTTCCAAAGCCACTCCCACCTAAACCCACTTACAATTAACAATATTGGACCCCCAATTGCACTAACTGTGGCAGTAATTATGATCCTTCCACTTATCTGTGGCTATAAATACAACAAGTTGGGTGAGAGGAAGGGGGCTTGGAGGGGGAGACGCTGGAAGCAGGAAAGTGAAGGATTGAGAGAGCAGCTTGGCAAAGTCTCTGTGCCGAGAACGACCCAAAGTAGGAAATCCTATACCCAGATTACAAATAAGTTGTGGGCTTCGTTGAGGTTGGGCTTACCACACTTCAAAGGCACGCACACACACACACACACACACACACACACACACACACATATATATATATATATAACCTAAACCATTGCCATCTCCACACTTTTACATGTCAGCATTATTAAAAAAAAATTATTTTCAACTAAAAAAAAAAAAGTTAAAATACTAAAACGTATTGGGTAACGCTTCTACTTCTCATTCATACCTGAAAATTTTAGCTAAAATTTCTCCCCAATTCTGAAAACCAAACCCTATAACTATTCTCCCCAACTCTGAAAATCAAAAACTCAAAACACATCTCTTCTCTACTTTTTTTCCTTCCCCCAAATCGCAAAATCTCCTCTCCCCATCCTCCCACTCCGAGACCAGACAAGCTTATTGTTACGTGCAAAAGAAGTGGAGTTTCTGTTACAGATTTTAACGTTATGCTTGCTGCAGAATATTTGGATGTTGAATCTCCGTCTTGACTACCCAAATATCATATTGGCAACAAATAAAAAATGCCCCCCAACATTCTGGCAACTCCACTGGGGAGTCAACCGTGAATGAAGAATCACCATGCCTCCTAAGTTGCGAAACATCCAACATTATGGAACTTAAAATATCAGCCATCTAGTAGTACAAAGTTAGCATTCCACAGCTGCACTTGATGCCAAATTTCAGAAGTAGTAGCCTCCACTGCCTTGCTGCACCAGATGCTGATCTCCAGTAGTATTAGTCTGCACTATCCAGCCGTACTTGATGTTGAGCTCTAGCAGCAACAATCGTGCACCTTGCCATACTTGATGCTGAACTCCAGCAGTAACAGTCTACATCACAACTGCACCTGATGCTGAACTCCAGCAATGACAGTCTACACCACAGTTGCAACTAATGCTGAACTCCAGCAATAACAACTAGCACTAGATGTTGAACTCCAATAGTAACAGTTTGCACTTCCTAGCTATACCTGATGCTGAACATTAGTAGTAACAGTTAGCACTACCTTGTTGCACCTGATGCTGAACTCCAGCAGTAGCAGTTTGCATTATTTAGCCATACTTGATGCTGAACTCCAGCAGTAACAGTCTATACCGCAGCCACACTTGATGCTGATAAAGGAACAGTCCTAGTCATCTATGCCCCATAAAGGAAGCTCATAATCTACACAAGCAACCATAATAATTTGATCAACAAGAGAAGGGGTCCACAACTAGAGATCCTCCATCTAGTGTACAAAGCACCTCTCCTTAGTAGTTTGTCACTCTTTGATCTCATTATGCTACTAGAAAGAGAAAGAGACAAACTTCCAAAAGATGCCTAGTCATTTTGTCCATAAGCCACCATACCAAGCTAAGTTACTCAATGATCCATGCCTAAAGAAGTATGAGGCTCTTACTTCCACTCTTCATGATGGGCAAAAAGGAGACATTCTAGAACATGAAAACAAGTTCTTGAATTCATGGGTCCTCATGCAAAAAACGAAGAACTTTGTCTAAGGGGATTCTCAAAGTCCCCCACCAACCATGCATATACTTGGTATGCAACACTTAAGCCCAGTTCCATCACCATGTGGGACAATATGATTGAAAGTTTCTGCTCAAAATTTTTTTTCCCATGAAAGAGAAAAAGATCAACATTATCACTCTTCACAACGGTTTATTTTACTACATTGTAATGTTTTTAATATTCTTCGTATGAACATCTCTATTTTATTTTTTACTTCTCCTTATAGTCTCTTTGTTTTCCAATTAACGTCTACTAATGATGTTTGATGTTTTTTCTTTATCTACTATTTATTACTTTGTACTTTTTTTTTTACCATCTCTCTCTCTCTCTCTCTCTCTTGGTGACCTATTGTTTTTCAAAATTTGATGATGATTCTATGACATTAAATATGCATTATTAGTTTCTTTATGTAAATTTGGTTTGATATCTTCATTAATTTTTTTTAATTAAGTGTTTCTAAATTGAAATTTCTTTTGTATTTCATTTTTCCTATAACGTATTGGGTGTAAGAATGAGTGTTTTCCTAACATTACACCACTTTATGAGGACATATTTATTTATTGAATTTAAGTAAAATATTATATGTTTAATTTTTTAATATAAAAAAGGAGATGAAATATAAATAATTTAATGATATAGAGGATGTAGCTAAATTTAAATGCTGAATAAAATAATATGAGAAGAAAAAACAATAGAAATAAAAAGATATAAAAAAATAAACACCAAATTATCAAAAGCATGCTATGTAATATAATAATAATATTTTTTATATACTATCTTTAATTAATTCTTTATAATGCAATATGATAACATTTAACAATCAAAATGAACAAAAAAAAAAAAAAAAAAAAACTTAAAACACAAAACTAAATCGCATCAACTTAAAATAAAGTTCTAAAGAACACAAAAATTTATCAACCTAAAACATATATCCATTTTTGTGAGGGAAAATTATGCATAGAATGGAAGAGTGAATGACAAATTTATGCTAGGAGGATGATAATAAGAAAAAACAAAATAAAGGAAGAGAAAGGGAAAGATGAAGAGTAATACTAACTTTAAGGGTTTGGGGAGATGAAAAGGTAAAATGAATGAGAAAGGGTAGTGAAAGTGTAAAATATAAATAATTTAATGATATGGAGGATCTCATCCAATTTCAATGTTGAATAAAATAAGATGAGAAGAAAAAAAGAGTAAAAATAAAGAATATAACAATAAACACTAAATTATCCAAATCATGCTATGTAATACAATAATATTATTTTTTATATACTATCTTTAATTGTTTATAATGCAATAGGATATCATTTAACAATCAAAGAGAACCAAAAAATAATAATAATTAAAAAAAAAATCTCGTCAACTCAAATTAGAGTTTTAAAAAATACAAAAATTCTTCAAACTAAAGCAGAGATGCAAGAAAAATAAAAAATCCCCAATAAATTGAGAGAGAGAGAGAGAGAGAGAGAGAGAGAGAGAGAAAGAGAGAGAGAGAAATAATTTTTTTGTGAGGGAAAACTATGTAAAGAATGGAAGAGATGATGACAAATTTATAGTAAGAGGGTGTGAATAAGAAGAGATAAAATAAAGAAAGATAAAGAGATAGATGAATAGTGATATTAAGGTAGAGGATAGTGGGGAGATAAAAAGGTAAGGGAAGGAGAAAGGTTAAAGAAAGTGTAAATATTAAAAAAAAAGTGAATGTTAAAAAAAATTATAGGAAAATTTGAAAGAAAAAAGGATAATGACGTAGACACTGATATGGCTTAACTGGAGAATAGCAACAGTAAATGCTACGTTTAAGTTTTTAGATATATATAAATATAGATTGGTGCATAATAAAAAGGAAATTTGAGTAAATTTATATGTAAGTGATGTTATTCCAATCACAACTTGTTACTTATAAGTTCCAGTTAACTCAACTGGTAAAGTCTTCTTTCTCAAAAAAACTGGTAAAGTCTTTGATGGTTGTATAAGAGATCTAGGGTTCAATCCCCGCCTACATCAAAACTGATTGGTATCTTAGTCTGATGATAAAGGGCTATTATCAGAAGTGGATACCATATTTTGAAACTCTCTAAAAAGACCACAACTTATTACTTTTAATATATTGTTAAAAATATTATGAAAAAAGTTATCCTTAGTATTGCTAGAATTAACATAATGCAACTCATTAACCAGTACAAACTGTACAATACATGAAAATGTTGGGCAAAAAAATTTATATATGATATTGATATATAAAAAGTCAAATTAGAGAATTTATAGAAAAGAATATATCTAATTTAATTATAATTTTTTTAAAAATAAACCAGATTTATTTGGTATTGGGTTGCTTTATTAAAAAAAATGTGTGGATTTTAATTAGTTTAAGCAAACATAGTTTAGCACTATTTGTAATTCTAAAATTCAAATTAAATGTATATTTGACTAATGATGTGAAAAAAAAAGGATTTTAAAAACTTATTTGGTAACTTTAAAATTATTTAATAAAATTAAAAATATTTAACACTACATACTTACATTATATAAAAATAAAAAAAAATTTCCTAAAAAAACATGTGTATATAAAAACAGAGCATAGTATGTATTGATTCATTCATTCCATATCTTGTAATTCTCTCTCAATCAATGAAATCCTCTCAATTCTATTTAGATTTCTCTCAGTTTTTTACAGATACATATGCCTTCTCATAAAAAGATTTGTCAATAACTAGCCCAGATACACCAAATGTTGCACTCTCAAGAACTAGCCCAAGTACATTAAATATTGGCTTCAATTCTACTTTAACTCCAAATCCCGCAGCAGCACCTGTGGCTAATAGGTACGATATAACCTATACACAAGTAATTTTGTGTCAGACTCTACTACTCTTTCAATTGAATATCATAAGAGAAAAGCTTTGGATTATATTAACTATGATATCTGCCTAGAGCATACTCAACGTCATCACAAGTCAACCGAAATTCTGCCATGTATTTGAACCTCAACTTATTCTAGAAAGGCAACCGAAAGTTTACATTAATTTCTTAAAAATAGATCGGAAATGCCACTGTTCCTAGTTATCAAGTTTTGGAATTGTTAAGGCTTAAGTAAAAAAATATCTAATCTTCTTTTTGGGCCGAACAAAAAAC